>ML677386.1:5546223-5912081 GCA_007922305.1 Dermatemys mawii
TGCATGCATCCGACGAAGTGGGTATTAGCCCACGAAAGCTTATGCTCTAAAAAAAATTTTAGTTAGTCTTTAAGGTGCCACAGGACTCTTCATCACCTTATTGGTTCAGCAGCTCCATAAAACAGGATGCGCTCATTGCCAGTTGGGGTAGAAATTGAAATAGCCTCATCTAGTTTGGATTTCCTGTTGGTCTGGTGACATGACTACCGGGTTGGAGTGTCTTGAGCTTAATTGAACATTTACTGCATATTTATAATGAAGAGTGAGCTGACCTGGAACCAATGTGCTGTTGGCTTGTGTATTCCGAAGGGCTAATAAATTAGGGTCCTTCCACTCAGACAAACTCTTAAAATTCATATAAATCCTGTAGACAATCCCATAAATATATATGGTACTGTACAAAGATCTAGTTAGACATGTTCTTTGCCCTTAAGAAGCTGACAACTGCAGATAGCTAGGCAAACATCTTGCAGCTCTAGGCTTCAATGCATCCATTAAAAGTGAAACCTTATGGTTATAGATGGATTAAGGATAAACATGATCAAACATTCAGGATCCCAAACCCACTCATATAGTTGCAAAAGAGATGGCAGAGATGCAAAACTAGAGGGTCCGAAGATAATGTGAACCTGATCACTTCCTCTGTTCAATCTGGCTTTAATAGATTGCTTTTTAAGATGCTGTGAGGGTTGTCCCCCCCACTCTGAACTCTGGGGTACAGATGTGGTGACTCGCATGAAAGACCCCCTATGCTTATATTCTACCAGCTTAGGTTAAAAACTTCCCCAGGGCACAAATACCTTTCCTTGTCCTGGGACGGTATTGCTGCCACCACCAAGTGATTCACACAATCCATATCCCTTCCAAAATACGCCCCCAACCCCTTCACCCCCTTTCCTGGGGAGACTTTAGAATACATTACCAATGAGTTGCCTTAGCAATGTGAGCACACACCAGACCCTTTGTCTTCAGGACACTGAAATGAATCAGGTTCTTAAAAGAAGAACATTGTTTAAAAGAAAAAAGTAAAAGAATCACACCTGCAAAATCAAAATGGAAGGTAACATTACAGGGTAATAAAAAGATTTAAAAAACAGAGGATTCCCCTTCGGGCTCAGCTTCACAGTTACAAAAACAGGAATGAAACTGCCCCTGTACATAGGAAGATTCACAGGCCAAAACAAAAGATAACCTAACACATTTCCTTGCCTACTTATAATTTCTGTGGTTTTAGATTTATTATTCTGGGTACATTTTCAGGAGATGTTGTACCTGCTTCGTCTCTCCCGCCATCTGGAGAGGGAACACTACACAGAACAAAAAACCAAATCCTTCCCCCCCAGATCTGAAAGCATCTTCTTTACTCATTGGTCCTTCTAGTCAGGTGCCAACTAAGTTATTAAACTGTTTAACCCCTTACAGGTAAGGCAATTCAGTACAGCTGCCAAAGAGGGATTTTACGCTATTCTTTCCTCTCTATTTATGACAGATGCTGACATCTGAAAAGGAAGAAAAGAATGCAGGAGATCACAGGAAAAAAGAGTCACTTATCCAAAATTATCAGGATATTAGAGGACTGATGTATGGCTCAGAAGTGGTCAGTTGGTTGTTTCCACAATACAAGAGCAAAGGTGAAGCCTGATGAAATTAAAAGGTGATACATTTTAAACTGATAAAATTACATCATTTTTTTTAAAAGTAAGAACCTATGGAACTCACTGTCACAAAACATCAGGCATGGACTTTCATGGGAGTCAGCGAAAGGATTAAATCTCAAAAATAGAATTATTTCCAGTTATGGTAGCTATAATCAACATTTATAAGGGGGACCAACCCATTTGGCTCAGGACAGGAGTAAACACTAACTGCATAGTGTTGTGAAGAAACTCTCCTATTGACATATTAATTAATTATTTTCCATTAGAAGAGTTTACTCCTTCAGAAGCAGATGATATTGACCACTGTTAATGACAAAATAGCCTAGTCGATGGATCATTGATTTGATGCAGTGTAGTGGTTTCTTTCCCCAACTTCATGTACATTAAATTCATTATGGGAGTTTTAATCTTCTTTTGGGGTTAACCATTGGGGGGCAGAGTACAAGACTTAGTGGACCAATGGTCTGACCTGGAATGGAAAAATCTCTTTCTATAAGCTGTTTTGAGTATGTTAAAAAGAATCTGCTTTCGTTTACTTTAGGGCACACCTGCTGTGAGTCAAAGTGTGAGGGGATGAGGGTGAAAATATTCATTACTCAGTCATTTTTTAAATGTAGAAGTGTTGGGTTTTTAAAAAAGGGTGAAACAATTTTGGGATGTGAAAGCATTTTCTGGTAAAGAAAAAAAAAAGTTCACAGCTTCCCCACAGCCACATATTTTCTTATAGAGAAGAAAATGGAATCATTAATGTTCAATAAAACTTTACCTTTAGTGAATCAGCACTTTTCTCATGGAGATTCAGCTAATTTGGCATCTCTCTTTAACACAGACAAACTGCCCATAGTCTTTGTGCTCAGGTATTTGCATAGTTCCATTTCCTTGAGTTTTTCATGTTACTCTTCTTTGGAATGTCAATATGAAAGTCAATATTTAACATTGAACTGGAGCAGGCGTTTCCACTTCTTGCCGACAGAATTGATCTGCACTGCCTCACTGCAGTTCAACTTTCTCTGTACACTTTTAGGGCCACTCAGATAATGTTGACTATGTTTGGAGGCCCAAAAGAAAACAACCTGCCACATAAGTGTATTTACTTCAATGGGAGCTGTTGGGTACTCAGTACATTTGAAAAATCAGGCCACTTATTTAGTATCCTATATATGAATTTAGGAGCTTAATTTTATGTATGCTTAAAAAATCTTCCCTTGAATTTCCACATTCCTCAAAATATTGCTGTTTTCATATGTTGAGTTTTTGAGAAAAAAATCCTGTTTAATCCTCTTTCCAGAAATATCAATAAAACGGTAGTGGACCGTGACTGAATCCATCTGATTGTTCAGTTTAAAAATCAGTGAACCCTGTCCGATGAACAAAAAGATGTGTTCAGAATCATAATTCATTATCAAAATCAAATGCAAAGCCTCACAACAACCAGCCAACAAAATCAGTGGAAACAAATCAACTCCTGTCCGTATTCATTGGTTTGGGACTGGGTATTTAGCACAGAGCTGTGGGTTTAAAAAAATTCAGTATTAATATTCACTTTTGCAGTGGACACTTACTAAGAGCTTGTAAGAACATTGGATCATCCTTCAAACAGGGAAGCTAGCTGAGTTCTCATTCAGATATTGTATTCAAGCACTGCATTGCAAAAACATTAATGAGACAATTGGACTAGTTCAAAGTAATCCCATTTATTTTGTTAGTATAAATGTTTGCAGAAAGCACATTTTGGGCCCTTAGAAGAGAATTGTTTCAGGTAAGAGTACTAGTGCTTATAAAGGTTTGGTCATCCAATCAGGGAACAGAAACAAAACCACGTGACAACAGCTTTTTAAAAAACAGGATGTTATTTTTACCAAAAAAAATCATAAAACATTGTCTGTTTTCCTCTTTACATTAAAACTTTGTGGAAAATTTCTTTCAACTTCTAGATTTCCTCATTTGCAAACAGTTGTAGATGCACCTCTCAAAATGTGACTCTTGAGTGTTCAGTACTCAAAGGAATATGCACAGTGAACTGTTCAAGAGCAATCCACAGGCTGTGAAAACATTCAAACAATTTCTAATAACCAAATTTGTAAAATCAATTGAATAAACTGTGAATTACAATCTGTTTGGACATTTCATGAAAAGGAAAAAGGGCTACATGTATCAAATTGCAAACTGTTTGCACTGTTGTACTGGTCAGAAATCCTTTATTATTATTAATTATTATTATTATTCCTGTTATAGGAAGGAATAGGAACTCCAGCTATAGTGCTAGGCACTGTACACACAACAGAGAAGTTGCCTGCAACCCCAGCACATTTAGAAGTCTAGGTTTCAGACAGCTGGATGATATACACTAATGGGATTAGAAGGAGGGGGAGGGAGGAAACAATAAAGATAACAGAGTTTAGCATAAAAGCTGCAGTCACGAAACGAACATGATCAGTAGGGATGTGAGCAATTACATATTAACCTCAGGGAGTTGCAGGCTGCAAGGTCTGAAGCAAAATAAAATGAAAGGAACCATTTAGTGACCAAAAAGACAGAAAAAAGATTTCTCATGATTTCCCGTGGTTTTCTTTTTATTTGATTTTTGCTGTGTTTCAGTGTGGCATGATTCTCTGATCAATAGGATACATTTCAATATTAATATTATTGAATGTTTTCTGGGGTACACTTGAAATTTTGCCTGTTTTTCAGATTTGGTCCTGGTCTCCTAAATAGTCTTCAATTTCTCCCCTCTCCGAGTTGAGGGGATGATGGGGTAATAACATTTGAAGCCTCGGCCCAGGGCAACTGAAAGGATTAGTCCATCACTGGGTGGATGAAGCTAAATTACTGGAGGTTTCATATCACCAAGGAAGGATGGGTGCTAAACCTGTGTGTCCTGGAAAATGCTTGAAAAACACAGATACCCTCTGAAAGCATTTCAGTGCAAAAAGAATTTGAGAATCTTCCCTTTCCCTCAGTCTAAGGTGGTGGTGGTGTTGTCTGTATTAGAGTCCAAAGAATCTGTCCCATCATAACATTCATTGTAAAAGTCATCAGCCTTCTGAATAAAGATGAAAGACTTGGAGTTCATTTGGAATCTGTCAACACTGCCCTTTAATTAGGTGAAATCTCTGTTGAGCAACATATGGCACTTCCTTGCATCTCCCTGTCACCACATCATCACTCTATGGTTGAGCAATGAACCTCTAATCACCTGGCTGCCTAACAGAATAGCACTGGAAGGACAAACATGAAAATTGCCGTGGTGATCCAATAGGGAAGTGTGTGTGTGTGTGTGTGTGTGTGTGTGTGTGTGTGTAGGCGTTCATGAATGGGTGCTGTGAGAATGCCCAAGGCACTCTTTGGGCTTAGTGGAGTGTTGACTATATAATTCACTGTGTAAGGCATCACATCATTGTATCACGCAAGGCTAGTTACCCAGGGAAAATGTGTACACATCTGTACACAATTGGGATGGAGAATGCATCTCACCTGACAAAATCTATTGTTTCAAAGAGTTTAAATGCATTGCTGATGACATATATATACACTGAAGTGACATTCAAATAATTCACCATCGATTTCAATACTTTGTCTTTATCTCTTTTTGCCCAATATTGCGTGTGCACTGGCCAATAAATGTGGAGATGGAGCTGAGAAACCAGGAGAGAGTGCTAGGAAACACTGGGAAAGAGCTCAAAGCAGAACAAAGAGGACCAAATGTAAGACTATTGGGCAGGCAAGAGACAAAGCGGTAAGAGACAGAGGGAGCTCAGAGAAAAGGCCAGAGAAAATGAAAGATTTAGCTGGAAGGCAGGAGAGGAGTCACTTGAGGAACTCATAGAAGAGGTCACAAAGACACAGATGGGTGACAAGCAATTGTGGGGCATCTCACATGAGACCTGGCTAGAGAGAATGAAAGAGGTGGCCTCAGGATATGAGAGATACTAGTAAAATTCACACAGGGGATCAAAGAGGATTAAAGGTGTGACCATGGAAAGGCTGAGGGGGAGTGGATTAGAGGTGTTGGGCAGAGCTCAAAGAAGTGGTTAGCAACTCAGAGGTGTTAAAGACTGGCACCCAGGACGTACCAAATGTTTTCAAAATCATTAGTGGAGGAAAATAGCAACACAATATATAATTTCTCAGTAGCACCTTACCTCCAAAGTTCTCAAGGTGCTGTATAAACATTTAGATGTGTCATACATAACTATTTACATTGAGCAAATCATTTGTAGTGACTGACTGATTTGATACATTTTGCCATTTTGTTACAGAATATCCTAGAGCAGTTCTGTGATGTCCTGGAGTAAATTCAATATTTGGTCTTATTCAGTCCGTATGATTTTTATGGGTTGATCACGAATATTCAAAATTCAAATGGCAATGTTGCCAACTCATGATTTTGTGGAGAATCTCACAATACGTGATGCTTTTCTTAAAGCTCCAGCTCCTGGAGTCAGGCAATTAAATGAAACTCTCAGCTCCCTTTTAAATAAAACCCCCCAAAACACATTTCTAGGCCTGATGGCTGTGAAGCAAATAGGATTGCCAGGTATCTCGTTTTCGACCGGAATGCCTGGTCGAAAAGGGACCCTGGAGGCTCTGGTCAGCACTGCAGACAGGGCCATTAAAAGTCCTGTTGGCGGTGCAGTCTGCCTGCCCCAACTCTGTGCAGCTCCCAGAAGTGGCAGCATGTTCCTGCAGCCCCTAGGGGTAGGGGCCAGGGAGGCTCTGTGCACAGATGACACTAAGATGTGGGGAGAAGTAGATAAGCTGGAGGGTAGAGATAGGGTCCAGAGTGACCTAAACAAATTGGAGGATTGGGCCAAAAGAATTCTGATGAGGTTCAACAAGGACAAGGGCAGATTTCTGCCCGTAGGACAAAAGAATCCCATTCACAGGCTGGGGACTGACTGGCTAAGCAGCAGTTCTGCAGAAAAGGACCTGCCTGGGGATTACAGTGGATGAGATGCTGGATATGAGTCAGCAGTGTGTCCTTGTTGCCAAGAAGGCTAAAGGCATATTGGGCTGCGTTAGTAGGAGCATTGCCAGAAGATCAAGGAAAGTGATTATTCTCCTCTTTTCGGCACTGCTGAGGCCACATCTGGAATACTGAATCAAGTTTTGGGGCCCCCACTACAGAAAGGGTGTGGACAAATTGGAGAGAGTCCAGCAGAGGGCAATAGAAATGATCAGGGAGCTGGGGCACATGACTTATGAGGAGAGGCTGATGGAACCAGGCTTTTTTAGTCTGCAGAAGAGAAGAGTGAGGAGGGATTTGATAGCAGCCTTCAACTATGTGAAGGTGGGTTCCAAAGATGATGGAGCTCAGCTGTTCTCAATGGTGGCAGATGACAGAACAAGAAGTAGTGGTCTCAAGTTGCAGTGAGGGAGGTCTAGGTTGGATATTAGGAAACACTATTTTATTACGAGGGTGGTGAAGCACTGGAATGGGTTATCTAGGGAGGTGATGGAATCTCCATCCTTGGAGGTTTTTAAGGCCCAGCTTGACAAAACCCTGGCTGGGATGATTTAGTTGGTGTTGGTCCTGCTTTGAGCAGGGGTTTGGACTAGATGACCTCCTGAGGTTTCTTCCAATCCTAATCTTCTACGATAAGGCAATTGTGGAGAAATTAAATGAATTCTTTGCATCAGTCTTCACGGTTGAGGATGTGATGGAGATTCCCAAACCTGAGCCATTCTTTTTAGGTGACAAATCTGAGGAACTGTCCCAGACTGAGGTGTCAGAGGAAGTTTTGGAACAAATTGATAAACTAAACAGTAATAAGTCACCAGGACCAGATGGTATTAACCTAAGTGTTCTGAAGGATCTCAAATGCGAAATTGCAGGACTACTAACTGTAGTCTGTAACCTATCATTTAAATCAGCTTCTGCACCAAATGACTGGAGGATTGCTAATGTGATGCCAATTTTTAAAAAGGGCTCCCAAGGTGACTCCATCAATTACAGGCTGATGTGCCTGACTGCAGTACCAGGCAAACTGGTTGAAACTATAGCAAAGAACAAAATTGTCAGTCACATAGATTAACATAATTTGTTGGGGAATAGTCAACATGGTTTTTGTAAAGGGAAATCATGCCTCAATCTACTAGAATTCTTTGAGGGGGGGTCAACAAATATGTGGACAAAGGGGATCTAGTGGATATAGTATATTTAGATTTTCAGAACGCCTTCCCTCACCAAAGGCTATTAAGCAAAGTAAGCAGTCATGGGATAAGAGGGAAAGTCCTCTAATAGATTGGTGTCTAATTAAAAAATTAGACAACAAAGGGTAGGAATAAATGGCCAGTTTTCAGAATGGAGAGAGATAAATAGTAGTGTACCTGTGGGGTCTGTACTTGTTCCAGTCCTATGCAATATATTCATAAATGATCTGGAAAAGGGAGTAAACAGTGAGATGGCAAAAATTGTAGAGGATACAAAACTACTTATGATAGTTAAGTCCCAAGCAGATTGCGAAGAGCTACAATAGGATCACTAAAAACTGGGTGACTGGGCAACAAAATGGCAGATGATATTCAATGTTAATAAATGCAAAGTAATGCACATCAGAAAACATAATCCCAACTATATTTATAAAATGATGGGAGCTAAATTAGCAGTTACCATTCAAGAAAGAGATCTTGGAGTACTTGTGGATAGTTCTCTGAAAACATCCATTCAATATGCAGAGGCAGTCAAAAAAAAAGCAAAAAGAATGTTGGGAATCATTAAGAAATGGACAGATAATAAGACAGAAAATATCATATTGCCTCTATATAAATCCATGGTACACCCACATCTTGAATACTGCATACAGATGTGGTTACCCCATCTCAAAGAAGATATATTGGAATTGGAAAGAGTTAAGAAAAGGGCAACAAAAATTATTAGGGGTATGGAGTGTCTGCCATCTGAGGAGAGATTAATAACACTGGGACTTTTCAGTTTGGAAAAAAGATGACTAAGGTGGGCTATGATAGAGGTCTATAAAATCATGACTGGTGTGGAGAAAGTAAATAAGGAAGTGTTATTTACTCCTTCTCATAACACAAGAACTAGGGTCACTACATGAAATTAATAGGTAGCAGGTTTAAAAACAAACAAAAGGAAGTATTTTTTTCATACAACGCACAGTCAACCTGGGGAACTTCTTGTCAGATGATGTTGTGAAGGCCAAGACTAACAGGTTTCAAAAAAGAAGTAGATATATTCATGGAGGATAGGTCCATCAATGGTTATTAGGCAGGATGGGCAGGGATAGAGTCCCTAGCCTCTGTTTGCCAGAAGCTGGGAATGGGCGAGAGGGGAAGGATCACTTGATGATTACCTGTTCTATTCATTCCGTCTGGGGCACCTGGCATTGGCCACTGTTAGAAAACAGGATACTGGGCTAATGGACCTTTGGTCTGACGAAGTATGACCATTCTTATGTATTTCCATCAGGCTGTTGGTGGAAGGCATTGAGTGTGTACTAGTGATGATACCTATGGTCTTACATTTATATAGCATTTTCTATACTGTAAGATCCTAAAATGCTTTGCAGGCTGATATAAACTATATAGGAATCACTTTGCCCATGACTGGATTGAAACACAACAGCAGGTTTTATACAGCATACTAACATTTCTCCATAGTGTAGCACAGGAAGTGAAGAAATAGCATGTCTAATTGAAACCCACAAGGGGATAAACAGGTGGAATGCAATTAACCATCTGGAATTTGGCCAGAACCCTGGGGCTAAGAGCGCCCAGGGTGAGATTCTGGGCTGTGACATAAGAGGTGCCCCACAGAACTAACAGCTCAGGGAGAAGGTGGCTACGGTGGCTTTAATCTACCTTTGGGTCCTGACAACTTGGGCTCATGCTTGAGCTGGGTAGGTCACTGCATGACAGACAGCGCAAAGAGCCTGATTAAGATAACAAAACCTACCAGTACCTTGGCTGTACTATAGGCAACAATGCAGCTCTGAACCTCTGCCCTGCCTTGGCACACACCTCCTGGTTCTAGTCCTGCCCTGATACATCCCCTATGCCAGAGCTTGTGACAGGAGCCTCAGGAGGCAGCCTTACAGCTGTCATCCACAGTGCATGAAGAGACCAAAGGAGGCCTAAGACCTCACCTTAAGTCTCTTACCAGGAGTCACGGGATCCTAAGAGAGCACAGGTTTAAATTGCACCAAAAAGATAACATCTGCAGCAGGACAGTAGCCCACATATCACCATGCTGTGACATTCCTTCCATGCAGACCCAGAAAGAAGCATGCCAGCTCCTACAGGGTCTGTGACTCGCCCTGGAGGTGTTGCATCAATGTATTCCCACCCTCAACCCTACTTAGTGGGTATCATCTGCCAAGATCACAGGCCAAAGTGGAATGGCTGGAGGCGATTACTATATATTAGCATTATAATAAGAGGCATCAGTTTAGACCTAATGATTTATATACGCACACAAGAAGAACGAAGCCAAATCTCTTGAGTACTACATGTTCCTCTTGATTTCTCCTCCCTTGGGAGGCAAAATGGGTGCGTATACCACCATTAGAAGATGTACTAGTGAGATGATATGGAGCCTGAGGTGCAAAGCCAAGAAAACATGGAAAGGAAACTGAGACTTAAAAAGCTTGGCAGTAAGGGGGGAAAAAATCACATTAATGGAGCAAGTTTGTTTTCAGAGGCTTACTTCAGTGTGAGCACAGCTGATCACACAAGGCAGCCAGGTCAATGCAGAATCCTTTGCTGGAGGGTAATCAGTGCTCTGTGTTCACAGCTCTGGTGCCTATTGTAACAGCTTTGCAGACAGGATTAGAGCTTTTCTTGTAAACTTCACTGGCAGTTAATTCTGTGCTTTGGCCCTGAAAGAGAAGAAAGTTTGCCTTGCAGTTAGGGTGCAGAGAACTGGAAGGGCCTTATTTTAGAATGCTGGTTGTCACAGGAGATGAGAATTCACCCATCAGATAATGATGAGTTTATATTTTGTTTTGATGGATTCTCCTGTAAGCAGATATCCACCAAAGTGGGAGAAAAACTGTAGGCTAAGATATAGCCACCAGGACTCATTTGAGCCTTTTTAAGACAACACAGTAAACTAAGTCAGAAAGGCTGCTTCTAACATTGATACTGGGCATATTTATAATACAGCCTATTATGAAAGCCATTTTTTCATGGACTGGCTCCTGGTGACCTCATCATTGATTAAAGCCATAGAGAGTTAGCAAAGGTAGAATTACAGTATGATACGATATTATAAATGAGAAGAGCAGGGGTGGGCAAACTACGACTTGCAGGCCAGATTCGGCCTGGGAGCCGTTTTAAGTTGGCCCCTGAGCTCCTGCTAGGGAATGGGATCTGGAGCTTGCCCTGCTACGGTGCTCCAGCCGGGCTGCTGAGTTAGGGGCCTCACCATGTGACTCAGCTCTGCTCTGGTGCTCTCAACTGGAGCGCTGGGTTGGGAGGAGAGGGGAGATGCACCACTCAACTCGGCCCCACTCTGGCGCTCCAGCCAGGGTGCTGGGTTGGGAGCCACACCACAGAGCTCCCTGAAGCCATGCCATGGCCCCACTCCGTCTCCTACATGTTTCAGTGGCCCCCTGCAGAGTTCCAATGGGAACTGCAGGGGCGGTGCCTGCGGATGGGATAGCTTGCAGAGCTGCCTGTCTGTGCCTCCAGTGAGGAGCCATAGAGGGGACATGCCACTGCTTCTGGAAGACGCTTGAGGTAAGCACCGCTTGGAGCCAGCAGCCCTGAGCCTCTCCCTATGCCCCAATCTCCTGTCCCAGCCTTGATCCTCTCCTGCTCTCCAAACTCCTCGATCCCCGCCTGGAGCATCTGATTGCTCCCCAAACCTCTCATCACGAGCCCTGCTCCAAAGCTCCCATCCCCAGCCAGAACCTGCACTCCCTCCTTTATCCCAACCCGAATTTTGTGAGCATTCATGGCCTGCCATACAATTTCTATTCCCAGCTGTGGCCCTCAGGCCAAAAAGTTTGTCCACCCCTGGGATAGCGTCTAGCTTTTCCCTGGTGTTTGTGTCCTTTGATGCAGAAGGACAGTAATGCTAATCCAGAGTGCTTATATGTGGCTTAATATGACTTAAATATGTGGTTCCCAATGAACCCAAGATTATAACTCATAAATATGGTGTGCATACCACGCTAGTAATAACTTGGGCACTCCAAACATATGCATCTCTACATACCAGTATAGTTATGGAGAAGATAACTCATGATTTAACTGTAACCCCTAAATTCAATGGAGGAAAAGAGTTCGCCTATATCCTGAGTTGGTTTTTAAGGGAAATACTGTGCTCATAAAAACAAGACCAGGGCTGTATCTAAATGCCTGTTATTTCAGGTCTTGTTAAAATCATTGACCGTTTTTTTTTTTTTAACAAGTGCTCATTAATAACATAAATCACTAAAATGTTTCTTGTATGTCACAGTCGTTAATACATACATTAAGCCTATATATACTACTTCTGTTGTGAATTTTGCCATTGACTTCAACAGAATCTGGGTCAGACCCAGTGGCAGCAGTATTCCCACTTTGCACATTTAGAGTTAAAAAAATATCAACAATAACTTCAAATGTGTCCCTGCCAGAAGTGCCGGAAGCCAGATGGGTTTGTGTCTTATGGAAGGAATTCAGGCCCCTATTCAGCAAAGCACTTCAGCACTTTAAATCCTGTTGACTTGTAGGATTTAGGCATGTGCTTAAGTGTTTTGCTGAATATGGGGTTACAGTAACTCATAAAAAAGAAAGTATATAAATACTTGTATTAAGGCCGTAGGCTTATACAATGCAGCAGTGTAATTTTGGTGCAGCCAGTGTTGGTCTGATAAAGCTATGGAAGCTCTTAGTAATGACAGGAGATTTCTTGAGAAGTGTGAAAAAAATTGCAGCTTTTTCTTATTCTATCCTCTTATTACTTATTATGCACAGTTGGGGTAAGAGAAAGCTCATTTTTTCATAAATATAAACAAATTCCCAAGTGCCCTCTGCTTGTGTGGTGCCCAATGAACACATCAACTCCTCACTGTTTACCTTTACCTACAATCTTTGGCCCAGGCAATCAATGCAAAAATAGTTCTGTGAAGTCCACCGAGCCAGCTCACACTGTTCAGAACTGAATTTGGTACAGAGAGTCACTGAAATTTGAGATGGAAAAGATAATAGGTTATCTAGTGATTTCCTTACCAGCACAAGATCATACCTCACTATCTGGTTTTGGATGCTTTGTCCAGTCTAGTTTAAAGACTTCAGCAATGAAGCTCCGATACTTCCCACAGGAGATTATTCCAAAGTCTAAAAAATTCTTAATGGCCAACTCTATTAAACTGACTCAGTTTTTGAAAACTGAAACTGTTGCAGTTTCCTTTGCACACTTTCATCCCATCTCCCCTACTTGTGCCCCATTATACTGCACTGAACAGTCTCTCAGCAGTTTACACTCTGAAAATTGGAGTTTTATATCTCCTTTCCCTGTCATTTAGCCATGCTAAACATCTTTAATTCCTTTCATTTCTTTTCACGAATCCCCTTCAACTCTCAACTGTTTTCGTTGCACTTCAGTGAATTCCCTCCAGTGCTACTGTCCTCCTTTCTGAACCTCCCCCAGTTCTCAGTGCCATCGATATCCATAACTGATTACGTCAACTACAGCACAACGTTTGAGCATTACTTAAAGGCATTTTATATCCTCATTTCATCGAAATGATTTTTAACAAAATCAACATCAGGACGTTATATATGATTAACTAGAAAGGTCCCCTGTGTTGGGCTATCTAAACTATTCATGGCAGGGACTAATACTTACACAAATAATAGACACACAGATTTACCATCTCCTTACCCCACCATGCACTTGAGTCATAAAAAGCACATTCTTCATGTACCACACTGGAAAAGTTTGAGCTTACTAGTTGCCTGTCCCTTCCTGCCTGAGCTGGGCACTAACTGTGACTGACTTTCCCTTTGGATGAGTGTCAAGAGTCCAATTTCTAACCGTGGTTGACAGACATCAGACAGCTGCCACGAGGGCTAAAGTTGGCAACACCTCCATCTTAAGCTCAGTTATAGTAACCTCAACCCTCTTGAAGTGCTGTTTTGTGGATCACTGCCTCACTATAGACTCTGCTATGCTTTGTACATGGGAGCAGCCCCCAAGGTTTACAGACCATTCAACTTCATTTGTTGAGCAAGCTGCTTTACTTTGTGCTTTCTAATCACATCCATCAGGCTTTAGGACAAAACGTGTCATAATCCGTTCCCCACAACCTGAATTCTCTCAGAGAAAGTCAATTATGTTGCTGAAAAGTCCCCAAAGAAGTTAATTAAAACCATTTATTTTGGGAGGAATGTAATAGTAATCAATACAAAGGGAAAAATGACTCACTAAAGTAAAGAAGTTTGTGCTTCACAATCAGCTGGATAGCAAGGATAATATATAACACTCAGTATGGAGAAACTAAGGGTATGTCTACACTGAAAACTCTACAGCTGCAGGGCTGCATCTGTGCCACTGCAGTGCTTCAGTGTAGACACTCTCTGCAGCGACGAGAAGGGTTCTCCCTGACTGTAGTAAGTCAGCTTCCCCCAGAGCTAGTCGCTAGATTAATAGAAGAATTCTTCCATCAACCTAGCACTGTCTATCCCGAAGATAGGGTGACCAGACAGCAAGTGTGAAAAAGCGGGACAGGGGTGGGGGGTAATAGGAACCTATATAAGAAAAAGACCCAAAAACTGGGACTGTCCCTATAAAATCAGGACATCTGGTCACTCTATACCTACATCTCACAGGGCTGTGAAAAATCCACATCCTTGAGAGATATAGTTATGTTGACCTAGCCCCTGGTGTAGACAGCACTAGGTTGATGGAAGAATTCTTTCATTGACCTAGCCACCACCTCTCGGGGAGGTGGATTAACAACAGCAAAGGGAGAACCCCTTCCACTGATGCAGGTAGTGTTTTCACTGAAGTGCTACAGTGGCATAGCTTCAGCTGTAGCATTTGAATTGTAGACATACCCCCTATGCCTAGGCGATTAGATCCTGGATTATGAGCATCTCTCACAATGAAAGGCTAAACTAGTTATACTCTGGCTTTTTTGCCCCCACTTTTTATTTTTTAATTTCTTTTTTTCATATGCAAAAATGGATTCATTTTGCCAAAAAAATCCATCATTGGTAATACATGTGGGCCCCTTTTAATGAAAACTAGGCTGTTTCTGAAGACAAGAAACAAGATTCCAAGCAAAAAGTAAGTTCTCAGCACAAGTGTCAAAAATCAATATATGCATATTCCTTTTTCTTTTTTATATAATAGCCGTTTTGTTAAATTTGAAAAGCTAAATTTGAGGGGATATGAAATCTCCTGAAATGAACTGGCAAATATTCTTGTGTGAAATTCCACAGTGACATTTTCACCAGTTTTGCACAGCTCTGCTTTCATTTCTAAACTGCTTGTTCAAATTCAACTCATATCAATGCAGTCTGAAAGTCTGAGGTTTCCATCTGATGGTTGTTTGGGCACCTATGTCAAATGACTCATGGTCTCACCTTATTTCCCGCAGTACAAGTGTCCACATCACAAATACACCTATTCATTATTATTGTTTAGACTGTGGTAGTGCCCACACTGTGGTAGGCATCTTGCAAACACCGAAAAACACAGTCATAGTTTAGGACTGTTTACCATTTAAGACCTTTGTCCTGCAATTAGCATGCTTGCAGAGCTCCACTGAATTCAGCTAAGCTCCACATAGGTACAGCAATTTTCCTTAATGGATATAAATGCAGAATCGCAGTAAGGCAAAGATAGAAAAATGGTGGGAGAAGGTATGGAAGATATAAGCAAAGGTGATTAGAGTTATTAAAGGCTCTCATTTTGGTAGTTCTGTTCATTTTGTTCATGGTCTCATGGGCGGGGAAGGAGGAGTTAATATTACATTTCTATCACAACTGACCTCCTGAAAAAGGTAGATCATTTCTATGGACAAGGAGCAATGAACAGGTTGCTCAATATCTTATCTTTCTGAACTGTCCTCACAGCCAAATAAACTGACAACCTTTCGAGTTAGCAATATAGGATTGCAGGTTATGGATAGGCTGAAGATTAGAGAACATGCGAGCATGTGTCTGTCCTTAGCTACTAGCAGGAATTATCCTCTTTGGACCATGGCACCACATTGTGATGGATGGTTATGGTTGTGCACAGACATAATAACCACTACTGTTTATCCCTCTGCTCCCTTCTTAGCTGCCTCTATGAAGATCCTGATCTATCTTTCCAAGTCTCCTATAAACAATTGTCCCTAGGGTGCAATGGGTCAACAGGTCAACAAAATAGCAGGGAAGATAAAGGGCTTCCTGGGTGTCCAAGATCCCCTGATGTGCAGTAATACAGCTACCAGCTGATCAAACAGCCACATCCCACTGAAAGCTAGAAACAGTGATGGAAGTTAGCAGCTTGTTGCAAGCCTGTTGTCTCAACTTCTGTCTGCCTCTCCCCCCCCCCACCCCCGCCAGAGCTTGAATTACTGGGGCTGCAGAGCTGGGAGGCTCTAAGACATCATGCTTTTTACTGTTCAGTGGACTTTTGGCCTTGCTTGTCGCTCCTTTTATGCTCTGAGTTGAAACCCTTTATTGAGGTGTCAGAGAGACAGACAGAGCAGTCAGAGTGAAATGAAAAGTGAGCAGATCAGCCTGCAGTACTCCCTGCTTTTGCTGAGCATGCGGGATCTCTTCCAAGGAAGCATTCAGAGAGATTCAGTCCAAACTGGGAAAGCTGTTGGGAGCTATAAGAGCCAAAGGAGATGGCTTTAGAATAGAGGTCACAGTTCAATGCTATAGAACGTGGCAACTAGGTCACAGGCCAAAAGTGATGCTGTGCATTACCTTATTGGGGATGCCAGCCGGGATTCCCCACTGTGAACAGCAAGTTTAGAATGAATGAAAGAAAGATTTAGCAGTTAATGTTTGGAATAACAAGGCTTTGCTGTTGCTTAGTCATCTGCCAACCTCCAAACACTTTGCTGACAGTAAGTCTCAACAATTCTATTGTGTAGGCAAATACCTTGCTGTTAAACAGATGGGGAAACTGGGAAAGAGAGAGAAGTTAAGGGTATGTCTACACTGTAATTAGACATCCACAGCTGGCCTGTGCCAGCTGACTCAGGCTCTCGGGGCTCAGGCCAAAGGGCTGTTTAATTGTTGTGTAGCTGTTCAGGCTTGGGTTGCAGCCCATGATCTGGGACCATCCCACACTCAGGGTCCTAGACCAACAATTAAACAGCCCTGTGAGTCTGAGTCAGTTGGCAAACGCCATCCACTGCAGTGTAGACATACCCTAGATGACTTGCCCAAAGTCACATTGATAGTCAGTGCTGGGAACAGAATGTCAAATTCTTGCTCTTGGTCTAACCAACAGACCACTCTGAAAGAAGGAAAATAAGAGCTTGGTTACACTGGCACTTTATAGCGCTATAAAGCCCCCACGAGTGCTATAACCTCCTCCCTGTCCACACTGGCAAGGCACGTAGAGCGCTATAACCGCTGAGTTATAGCGCTATTGTTAATCCACCTCCGCATGGGGAATAAGGGCTGTAGCGCAGCTGCTGTAGCGCTACAGCAAGAATGTGGACACCCACTGCGCTACAAGTGATCTCTGGAGATGCCTAGAGACATTTAAGGCAACTGACGTCTCTTCCCTTTGTTTTGAACTGGGCTGGAGGAATGCGGAAGTACCTCTTTAGAGTTTCTCTCTTAACTCAGCAGATAAGCAATGCAAATGTTTAAGGAGGGAGCCTGTGTGAAAACAAAGCCTTCTGTGAACGGAGGCTCACTGACAGGCTTTCAGAAGATCGGAAAAATCACTGTCTCTCTCCCTCTACATACACACAACGCATCCCCCCTCACCCCCCTCGTTTAAAAAGCACGTTGCACACAGCTGAATGCTGGGATACCTGCCCTAATGTGCTGCTCTTAATGCTGCATTAAGTGCCCCAAATGTGGCCATGCTATACCGCTGGCGCGTCTGAGTGTGGACATACAATAGCGCTATACATATTCCTGTATAAGGGGACCGCTATAACCAATAGCGCTATAATCTTGTAAGTGTAACCATACCCTAATTCTTAATGTTAGACATGAGTGAGAAAGCAAACAGTGCCAAATTAAAGGAAGAAATTAGCTTTGATAGCTGTCTGTTTCCAAGGATGATCTGCAAGTGGAGCAATTTCCTTCTTAAGGCAATTATGCAAAATCTTCAACGGAAAGTAGTTAGCGGAAGTGACTTAAAACAGAGTGGTGTGCCTTAAAAGCTTTTTAACCTAAGATAAATAGATATGGTTACCTCAGTATCTTCAGTATGCCCTTGTACAGCACTTCCCTATATTTACTATAGGAAATACCTTGAATACTGCAGTTATCTGACTGCAAATACTTAGTTATCTAATGTAATTGGCACATTGTTAAGGGCCACCAATGTAGTAAATAGTTTACACAGTTTAGCGAAATAAAATAAGGGTCCTCCCTTCCAGATGCAGTGGCCTGGACCAGATGCTCTGAGAGAGCCAATCCTATAACTTTGATTCTATTCACTTAAAATGTTTAGCTTGAAGATTTAGCCAAGTTTATATTGAGGATTGCACAGAGAAATCCTTGCTATATCCCCCCTTATATTCATGTTCTGCTTTGAAAATTTAATGCTAGGACTCAACTACTTTTAGAGGAAATACAATTGCATTTAGTTTGGATAGTTTTCCATTTTGAGAGTCAGCACATAGCGTGCCTCCTCAGACTCTCCCATTAACAGAAACATTAGACTTCTGGCAAGAGACTGGAGAATGCAATTGCTGTCCTGGATAGAGTTGCAGCTAACGTAAGACTGGGAACTGGAAATACAGCATCCTCCGCAGTGAGCTTAAGAACCATATCTGATTTTACTTGCAACTGGCTGCTGTACACATAATTAGACCTTGGACGCAAGTCAATAACACCAGTGAGAAGACAACCAAACAGTGCTTTGACTGCATGCAGCAGAATTTTGAAAATCTGGTAAACTATACACTGAATTTCTTTCGATGACTAATCAATTGATAACTAATCACTGAAATAAACTGAAAGCATATCGTTGACAGATTCAGATTCCACAATGGCAGAGATCTCCCTGTTGTTAACTCTGCTCTAAACTTGTATTGAAAATTCCTCTCTTTTGTCTTCAGACATGTATCGAGACAACATGCAGAGTTATTGTAAGGGATACCAGATTACTTTTTAAAAAAACGTTTTATGTTGATGAATAAATGGTATTCATACATGTAGTTTATAATAATTACTGATTTTCATATTTTAAAATAGGTATTCAAATGATTATGTTCATATGTCATTGAAAGTCAAAGGTCTTGTGTGCACATTAATTTTTAAAATTCATTTATAAAAGTATTCTATTTTTGATGTACTATAATAAAAGTATATACAGAAACATTAGTTATAAAATACCAGCAGTAAGTTACATATTTTAGACAAAAGAAAAATCCCTACCCTGAAGAACTTACAAATTAATAATAATAATCCTTAGCTTTTATATAGCACTTTTCATCAGTAGATCTCAAAGTGGTTTAGAAAGGAGATCAGTATCATCTCCATTTTACAGCTGGGGAAACTGAGGTACCGAGAAATGAAGTGGCTTGTTCAAGGTAACAAAGACCAAATAGATAAAGATGAAACATATCAAAAGGAAGGGGAATGGGTAGTATTATTTCATATGCACACACACACAAATAACTTTACAACTTGTCAAGTGTGAAATTTGCCTCTCTACGACAGCTACTACAGGGCCCATGACCCATTTATGTCCTATTTATCACCTGAGCTTTCAGTCGTGTGTAGGTAGAGCAGATCAGGACTTACTGACAGAATGATTTTTCAATGGAAAATGCAGTTTTTGAAAAAATGAGATTTTCTGTGGAAAAAATTTAATTTCATGAAAAATCATGACTTATCTTCTGCTCTGCAACTAGACCTCCTCAAAGGAAAATGTGTCATGTAACCAGTGAAAGGATACTGATTCAGAGTTTTCCTAATGAAGAATGCAGCTGGATGTAAACAATTAGCCACATTTCTATTTAATATTTTGTCATTAAACTCTTGCAGTAAACCAATGGATCCGAATAGGAATTAAGGGCCTGATCCAACAATGGAAAGACCCTTGTTAACTTCAACAGCCTTTGATCAGGCCCTAAATGCTTCGTTTTGATAGATGATATAACACTGATGGTCCATATGTGTTCCCATTTGTCCCTGGCCAGATCACACAGATGAGATTACGTTTCTATTGGGCTTGATATAGGAGGAAATGTATGAAATTTGATGGGCTGTGATATACAGGAGGTCAGCCTACATGACTGAATGATCTCTTCAGTCTTTCAATTTTATGTATCTACAAATTAAAATTTCACATGTACACAATGGAGAAAGAAGGCACAAAACAGAATCTTCTCAGTTTCTAGCCACTGGTAATCTCGGTCCTAGAATGTATGGACTGGGTGACCCGTATTCTAGTTGTGGTGCTAGATATGCTACAGGAGGTGATGAAGGGTAAGACAGACCCTAACAAGCCACCAGATCTAGGTCAGTATGCTGAGGGATGCAAGGGAAGCAAAGTGTGTGACATATCCAAACTTTGTTTCAGCATATTACTACTAATTGACCACACCATCACGACTGGAATCCATCCTGTTCGTTTACCACTCTGCCCATAAAATATCTTAATTACTTGCACATCTACCCTCAGTTTTCATCCCATGTCTCCACTGTTCTTTCAAATGATAAAACAACGACCTACTAGTTTTTGCTCTCAGGCCTTGTTTTCAATTTCTGCCATGTTAGCTCTGTTGTGATCATTTCTCCAGAGATATACACAGCAGCAATAATCAATGTCCATACTCTCTTTTACAAACATTGCTCCAGGCAGTAGTCAGAAGGGTGATTTCTACAGAGGCTCCTGAGGTCATATTCCTGGGCTATGTCTACGTTACACATCTGTTAGCAATACTGCTGTGCTAAAAGATGTGCACTGTAGCCGCTCTTTGTCAGCAAGAGAGAGTTCTCCGGCTTCTAATGAGAGGCAGTAGCTTTGTTGTTTTCTCGCTGACAAAGCACTGTTCACACTGGCACTTGTCGTCAGTAAAACTTTTGTCGTGCGGAGTATCGTTTTTTTATGCCCAAACAACAAAAGTTTTACTGACGAAAGCACAGTGTAGACAAAGCCTTAGTCTCTTTAAAATGTAAGATATGTTTATACATAATGAGTTAGCATGACTGTTGGTGACTACAATAGTCAGATGAAATATGGCTGACTGAAATCACCCATACTTGAAACAAATTTAAATGGAACTTTTTCTTTATTTTTGAGAGAGAGTATGTCTGGAGTGGCTAATTTCCCTTTTTCCCATTCCTTCTGTCAATTTCTGATGTGCCTGCACTTTCTGATTTTGTCTGATACTAGTTGCGGAAGCAGAAAATAATCTGGGAAAAGGTTATTCTTATCTTGTTTCTGATCCACTTAGAACCTGAAAGTACCAGAGTTCTCGTGAGAGAGCCTGTAGTTGGGAGATTTAGGGCTTATTTACACAGTGTGTTAGTTCGCACTAGAGGGGTGTGAATTCTAATGTGCAGCAGGACATCACACATTAATTGGCCTGTGATGACCATGCTGGTGTGGACTAAAACTTCCGTAGTGCGCTTTAATGTAATTCTGTTTCAAAGAGTACTATATTAATGCCCACTACTATTAACATGCCTTACGTTAACATGCCAGCAGGCTCAACACAGGCCAGCTAGTGTGCATCATGTTGGTGCGAACTAGAATTTGCACCCCACTGGTATGGGCTAGACAAGCCCTTTCAGCCCCATGAGATTTGAATACATTTGGATAAGTTCCTTTTCAAACATCTGCACTTTGTGAGATTCACAGTCACTAGTAATCAGATATTGTGCTTCTCTTTCCCATCCCTCAGCAGTTGTCTCCTCTTTTCTCTTGTCTTAGCAGTAGGAAATCTGGGATCAGAGAATTTAAATTACCAAATGGTCAATTTATGTCACCAGAGGCCTACTTGCTCGTGTGACAGACTGGTCATATAATTTACATGTCATTTTGAAGCAAGCAGCTGCAGAGTGTTTCTGCAACAGGAGAGACAGACTAAAAGTGACACATTCAGGGAACAATCTTTGAAACCACAGAAGAATAGAGCAGGATCTAGGAACAGTTGTTTGCCAGAACTCTGGTGAGACACAGAGACAAGACACAAACTAGTAGTTAGAGAGCTGGGTGCCAGGGACTCCTAAATTCTAATCCCTGTTTTGACACGGACTTCTGCTGTAATAAAACATTTAATTGTCACTGGTACAAAGAGGTAGGTAGACAACAAAAACAGTCAGAGCCATGGAAAGTCTTCCATAAATATGGGGATAATTCTTAGCTATTAAACAGAGGTGCTGTGGACGACCACCAATAATGTATTTATAAGATGAAGAGCACTGTGCAAATGTTAGATATTGTCCAGTTTATCTTCTCTTTTGAAAGGATTCTATAGTAGTTGTACAAAATATCGCTGCTTTATGTTAACAAAGTTCTACAGCAGGATTTAATACTTCAGTTAGAAAAAAACAAACGTTTGGGGAAGGGTTTTGGCTTTTCCATTGTATTTAGCATCAGCATTTGGCATAGGCATAGTTCTCACAGTTCTAGCGCTAGTTTGATATAGCTGGAAAACTGCAGAAGAGAATTGAAGAAAAGGTCTGCATATTACTGACTACGCTTCTCTTGTTTGTTACGTGAAGATAAATTAGCAAGGAATTTTAGTAAATGTTCTTTCCCTTTGTCTTGTCACCAAAACAAGATCAATGGGACAAAGTCAAAATTAATGGTAGAAAAATATCACATTTCTTTTGTGGTCAATATTTACCCAGTGAAACAGAACCATAAAATAACCCTTAGAAAAAGTTATTGCTTTGTAGTTCAGCCATTTGTGACTGTAAAAAGCAACTCCTAAATCTCCATCGAGATCTTTCTGATGCCTTCTGAACTGTAATGATGATAATTTACTATTCGTACTGTGGTAGCATGTGCCTGGAGGCCAGGACCACATTGAGTAGGCACTGTACAAACAGAACAAAAAGACAGTCCCTGTCCAAAAGACCATACAATCTAAATTTAAGACAACAGATCGGTAGAACAGGCAGGTTGGAGCACATGAAAACAGTTTCCCCACCCAGCAAAAAAAGTAAAACCAAGCAGCAACTCACATGCCTGTCTTGGAAAACTCTGTTTTTCCATCATCATGCCACCAGATTGACTTGTGGTTAACAATTTGTGCTGCAGAATGATACATTTGTTCATCTAAGAGGTCTTCCAGCTGCAAGTGTTTTAAACACACAGATTTTTAACACTGTCTCATTTCACTGGCTCTGTGCTACCCAGGGATTTCCCCTATGCTGGAGGATTTACCAGGTGGTAAAATACATTGGCTTCATGACCTCTGTGGGCCAGCAGAGCAGTACAAAGTGGCCACTACATAATGTAGAATCAGGCCTGCTGTCTACATTTTACTCTTAAAAGTAGTCAGTTTATTCTCAGGATTAGCTATGGTGAATGAACTGTTTCTCTAACCAGGTCCTCAACAAATAATCTGTTAAATAATAAAAACCTGATAGTCAAAATATTATAAAAATAAAGTTATATATGGTATATATTTAGTTATGATAATCAATTACTTTAACAAACCTGTCCACCGTGATCCCACTACCGAGTCAGTCATGGCTGTGGCCTTTGCTTCTGAAGAGAATAATGGCATTATTCATGTATTGAGGAGGAGAACAAAGATTCCATCTGTCACCATCACCTCGTTTGTTTGCTGTCTATTACCCTAGGTAGTGGACATGCTGTTAGCATCTACCCTAGAGAAATATGCATCAACAATAGAATATGAATATTCTGTTTGGAAACTGTAGTGTCATGGACATTCAAGTGAAAAGCATGTTATATCAGGAATCCAGGAAAGGGTGAATCTGAATGATGTTGGCTGGCAACACAATTCCTACAGCATCTCTAAGTAGCTGATACTAGATAAGACAGAGAGAGGGAAATTGCATACATAGACAGGAGATGGCCTTAGAAGTCCAAATTTACCACCTAGTTTCAGTGTGCTGGGATTGGCTCTGGGATTCATAGAGTAAGGCCTGGAAGGACTAATATGGTCATCTAGCCAGACCTCCTGCATTACCCTGACCATAGTATCTCACCCATGAATTCCTGCAGCAACTCCATAACTTCTGTTTGAGCTAGAGCATATCTATTAGAAAGACATCAGTCTGGAGTTAAAAGACTTCAGGTAATGAAAAATCCATCACAACCCTAGGTAAGTTGTTCCAGTTGTTAATTGCTGTCACCATTAAAAACGTGAACCTTGTCTCTAGTCTGAATTTGTCTAGATTCAGCTTCCCGTCACTGGATTTTGTTATGCCATTGTCTGCTACCATCAGAAATATTCTCCTCATACAGGTGCTCAGATTGTTTTGTATTTTTCTAAGATATCTGTAAATTTTACAAATGAATCTGAGTGACTCTTGTGTTTTTATTTCTGTATCTCATGCCAAAGCTAACAACATTAATTGCTGTTCCGAGTATTTCAAAATCAAAGCAACTTTAGCCCTCAACAATATTTTTTTAAATAGCACCTATATGTATACACATCACATAGTTAGACACTTCCTAGTGTCTCAACACCATAAAAAAAAGAAATTCAAATGAATAACTATTTTATTATTCTAAAGTTTAATATAACAGCCAAAGAACTAATTAGTTTCTGTTTTAGCATTACGCCTCCTATTCAGTCATAATCTGCTTCTAAATTTTGAGAATCTTCCTAACACACACGAGTCTGATTAAATTGTGTAATAAAGAATTTAACTGAACAAAAAAGCCACTTTAGTTAATACATTAATCAACACCATGAGGTCACCAATGAGACTTCCAACAAATGAGGTTTGTTGTTTTTTTATAAAAAAACAAAACCGCTCTTTTATTACCAATTTACAATCAAATTCTAACCCAATTAGTTTCAGGACATTAGACTCATAAATACACAGCTACTTCTCAAATTCTCCACTAATTAGCAAAATGGTGCTGATTTCAAAAGCTCCATTTGTTTTAATGAAAAAGAACTTTAGTTTATGGTACCATAATGAATTCTTCATTAAAAACTCCAGAGCATTAATAAAATAGCACGGTCATGTGAGTCTGGACACAGGCTCTGTATGGCAGTTCTCTTATAATGCAAGTGGCGCTACCCCATTGCTGTAAAGAATGGCACGAAGAATCATTACAGTCCACAATACCAAACTAGAATGCACTACATTTTTGTAATCTGTATCATAGCTCTGAAATGCAGGTGAAATTAATTTAAAAAGTTGGTATTTGGGCTTTGAAGGAGTTAGGCCTTGATTACCAAGTTCTGTGTGCCAGATGGGAATCAATAGAGATACACTGATTTACACCAGCTGAGGATCTGGCCAAACATTTTTGTTAACATTTATTTATATTTTCCACTTGCACTTATCACATTCTGCAGACACATGGAAGCCATTAAAACTATAATTTTTAAATAGATAAAACCAACAAAAATTAAAAAAGACCTCCTCCTCAAAAAAAAAAAAAAACCATGAAAAAAACCTCCCAAAGACCTTCCCAGCTTCATGGTAGATACTTTTCCATCAACCTCCATTTCCTAGCCAATTCTTCTCTCCTCCCAATTACGTCCTGGAGAAGCCTGAGCAAACAGATGTGTCTAGCAGCAGATCCTAAGGGTCACCACATCAAAGTGCAGGGGTCGGCAACCTTTCAGAAATGGTGTGCCGAGTCCTCATTTATTCACTCTAATTTGAGGTTTTGCATGCCAATAACACATTGTAACATTTTAGAAGGTCTCTATTTATAAATCTATAATATATAACTAAACTAGTGTTGTATGTAAAATATATAAGGTTTTAAAAATGTTTAAGAAGCTTCATTTAAAATTAAATTAAAATGCAGAGCGCCCCAGACTGGTGGCCAGGAACCGGACAGTGTGAGTGCCACTGAAAATCAGCTCTTGTGCACCTTTGGCACACGTACCATAGGTTGCCTACCCCTGCCCTAATGAGTGTACAAACTGCCATACAGGATCAGACAGGTGATCTGTTAATTTTGTCTTTGACTGTGAGCACTACAAGAATGAAAGTACAATACCCCTCACAAGAGACATCTATGTACTAACCTGTTCATAGAAGAATCATAGGACTGGAAGGGACCTCGAGAGGTCATCTAGTCCAGTCCCCTGCATTCAAGGCAGGATTAAGTATTCTCTAGACCACCCCTGAGAGGCATTTGTCTAACCTGCTTTTAAAGCCTCCAGGAACAGATTTCACAGCCTCCCTAGGCAATTTATTCTAGTGCTTCACTACCCTGACAGTAAGGAAGTTCTTCTTAATGTCTAATCTAAACCTCCCTTGCTGAAGTTTATGCCCATTGCTGCTTCTTCTATCCTCAGAGGTTAAGGAGAACACTATTTCTCCCTCCTCTAATAAACTCCCAGAATTTAATGGTTGGTTTACGCCATGAATAAAAGTCTATACTCCTCATACATTTTATCTCAGCTAATGTAACTGTGAATGTCACTACCCTTATAAGTGTTTAATTCTTTTCTGAACCCTGTTAAATTCTGCAACCCAGTAATATCTTGTTTTGGTGAGTTCCACAGAATAGTTATGCATTGCGTAGTAAAGTATTTGGTTTAATCATTTTTCATTTTGCTGTCTTTCATTTTCAGTAAATGTGCCTTCATTCTTGTAATATGAAAAAAGAGTAGACATGCATGATTTACTCTCTCTCTGCACCATTCCTTGTTTTAATATACCTCTATCGCATTGCCTCTTATTCCCTAAACTAAGGAATCTAAATCTTGTCAGTCTGTTCATATGCAGGTCTTTCCAAGCCTCCAACAATTTGTTGCCTTGCTCTGATAGAGTGATCAGAAATGAACAAAATATTCAAGATGAGAGCATAGAAACTGATTTTATATTGTATATACATATAAACGGTATTAGAATATTTCCAGTATTATCCCATTCTTTATACAACCAAATATTTTGTTTATTGATTTTACCACAACTGTTGATCAATTACATGCCCCAATTTTATGACTATTTGAGAGGTTTGTTATGCCCATTCTCTCCTACTATAGCATACCCATGCAGAGCCAGCCATAATTTAGCCTCCTGATGAGATTAAAAATGATACAGTATCTACCAGCATAGTATCCGAGTACTGAACTAGATTACATAATCAGAGGACTAGGAAGGGGGTCTCAGATCCATGTCACCTCTCAAATGTTGGATTTTGCATATATTTTTCTGATTTATCTCAACGAGTTAAAAAAAAGACCATAGTCTGAGAGCTACCTTCCTTATGTCTGCACATCTAAGCACCTTCATGAAGCAGTTATCCTTTGCAAGATGGGCATAACTCACATTTAAGTTCAAGGTTGGTCTTTCTCCAGTAACAACATGCAACCATTGTCTTTTTCTGTCTAACCTGCTCATATTGGGTCTAGCCCTGCTCTGATGTTAGGAATGGCATTAGACACAGAAGTCACAATGAGGAAGTCAGAATATTGATGAAGCCTAGTGTTCAATTCAGAGGGCACTTGCAGCTGCTTAAAATGTATGACTTCTCATTTTTAGAGAGTTTCTGGATGTCTATGGGAGAGCAGGATTTGAGCCTAAGTACATGTGTAACTCCCATTAGCACTAAAGAAGAACAAACAGAAACCACCTCAGAGGAAATAGCTCCTAGAGGAGAGACCCAATATTTCTCAAAATCTTGTTAGCAGAAGGCAGATTCTCAATACAATACAACTAAGAATCTATTCTTTGTTAGTTGCTATGGCAGCCAAGCCCCCAGCAGACACTATGAACAAGTAAGAGTTAAGGGTTGACAATATACTTAAATCCAGGCTTTGAAGATTAAGATTAAGCAGTGACTGCCCTGCAGAGAAAACAAACAGAGGACAGCACCCCTGGAGATATACCACTTCCTCTGACACAGCTTCTGCTGTACTGCCAAACAGCTCCTTGGAAACAGACAATAACCCCACTGGCCCTCTGGGCTTTGCCATTCAAGTATCCAGCAGAAGCAAATGCAGATGGCACAATGTTTGTCTCAAATCTTTCCAAGTGCATTTTTACGGCTCGGACACTGATGTGGCATTCACTCATTGGTGAAGGGAGCAAAATTCCTTCCTCTCATTAGTTCCAGGATTTCGTATTCAATAGAAGGGCCCTTAAAAACAAACAAACCAAAAACACTACCACATTATCACTCATCTTTGTGCCTTCTTCCCACTGTGCCTAGAACATTCTCCTTGTCATGCACAAAATCCCCATATTTTTCTCCCTCAAAAAATGAAACTAGAACACCAGGTGTGAACTCCCAAAAACCTTGGTGCGGGGGAACTGAGACTGAATCTGGACATCAGGGTTGGATCCACCACTAGAAGATAGATCCAAAATGAAACCAAATCCAAATCCAAATCCATTCAAAACTTTGGGGAGTTAGATAGTGGATGTGAATGAACTTGGCCCCATTCATCAATTCAGAGCTCCTACATGCGGATTTATTAAATGTGGGACAAGATACACAAGTTAGGACTAGTATAAGTGTGGAAGGTTAATCCAGTGGTTAGGGAACTACCCTTGGATTTGGGCTACCTAGATTAAAACCCCTGCTTTGGCACAGATTTCTTGTGTGATGATGGGCAACTCATTGAGTCTCTCTGTGCCTTGATGCTGTAAAATAGGGATAATAGTATTTCCTTACCTCGCAAAGCTGTTGTGAGAATGAGTACTTCAAAAACTGCAAGGCATTCAGATACTATGGCATTGGGAATAATTAAGTACTTAAGGCTTGGTCTACACTAGCAGGGAGGGTCGACCTAAAATACGCAACTTCAGCTACGTGAATAGCATAGCTGAAGTTGACGCATCTTAGGTCGACTTACCTGCCATCCTCACGGCGGCAGCGGGCTCCCCCGTCGGCTCTGGATTGCACCTTTTGGCGAGCTGGAGTTCCGGAGTTGATGGGAGTGCCTCTGGGGATCGATTAATCACGTCCTGATGAGACACAATAAATCGATCCCCAATAATTCAATCCCTACACATCAATCCAGCCGGTAGTCTAGACAAGGCCTAAGAGACAAAACATGCCTGTTTTTATATACATACCCATTTTCCTTAGTTCTTTGCTCTAGCTCTTTGTTTAGTTTAACTTTATATTTAACTGCCTTTTTTTTTAGGATTAGATGTGTAGTTTTACTGATGTTAATGTTCTGCTTTATTCCTCTTTCCTGTGCTACACATTAACATTTTATAAATCAATCAACAATGACACGTCTACTGAAAAAAACGTGTTGAACCAATAAAACAGGCACTGAGAAAAATACCAGTTTATAATCTTCCTTGAATAATCTCTTTGAGAAAGATAATTCATGAAAGCTATATTTAAATAAAATTAAAGTTGAGAGACAAGCTGAACAAAGAGGCAGGAAATTCAAAACTTAATATTAACCCTGGCCTCTACCCTTAAGATAGGATGCTTTGAGAAAAGGCAACCTGGGTGACTTACAGAGTGTCAGTTTTCGTTGTTATTGCTATTTATATAATGTTATATTCAATAAGTTTACATTATAGATCATTGCTATTGTTATAGAGTACATGCAAGCAAGCATCAGGTTACGTTCAATAACACCTACCAGCAGGGCCTTGCATAAATAAAGGTTTTAATTTCCTTTGGAGGATGAGTCTATTGGTTTCCCATGTTTTCTTAATGCTATCAAGAAATAAAAAGTTCATAACACTCTCAGCATGGCTTTTTTCTCCCAATTACTGATTTGTTCTTTTATAAAAGCCAGGAAGACTTAAAACAATTCTAAACTATATCCCTGAACATTCCCATTCAGTGAAAAGATAGGACCACTGGACTTAAAAATACAGGGCAATGCACCAGCATAGCCAATCTCAGGAGGTGCAGAAGCGACAAAGAGTCCTGTGGCACCTGAAAGACTAACAAAAGTATTGAAGCATAGGCTTTCGTGGGCTAATACCCACTTCATGGGATGCATGCAGTGGAAGTATCCAGAGACAGATATAAATAAATAGGCAAGAACCAGGCTAGAGATAAAAAGGTTAATTCAATCAGGCTGAACCACCTTGTTATCTTTAATCAGGGAGGATGAGGTCCTCTTCTAGCAGCTGATCTGGAGGTGTGAACACCGAGAGAGGATAAACTGCTTTTGTAGTTAGCTAGCCTTTCAAAGACTCGGTGTAAGGCAGTGGTTCTCAAACCGAGGGTCGTGATGCCCCTGGAGGTCGCCGAGTACTCCCAGGGGGATCGTGAGCTCCTGCCGCTGCGAAAAAGTCATCGAATGAATTACTTCCGCATTTGGCGGCTTTTTGGCAGACATGCTGAGCTATTTTGGGAGCGCTCGGCATGTCTGCCGAAAATAGCCACCGAATGCGGAAGTAATCAATTCAGCTGCTTTTTGGCAGACATACAAGGGTCCGCCGCGCCACTCAGGATTGCAAAAAAGGGTCGCGGTTCTCCAAAGTTTGAGAACCGCTGGTGTAAGGTAATTCAGCCTGACTGAACTAACCTTGTTGTCTCTAACCTGTTTTTTGCCTACTTATTTATACCTGCCTCTGGATACTTCCACTGCATGCATCAGATGAAGTGGGTATTAGCCCACGAAAGCTTATGCTTCAATAATTTTGTTAGTCTTTAAGGTGCCACAGGACTCTTTGTCGTTTCTGCAGATCCAGAATAACACGGCTAGCCCTCTGATTCTCAGGAGGTGGATACCTCACTTTGAAAGGTGACACTGTGCTCTGGACTGGGAACAACAACTTTTCAAGGTAATGGAGCACTGAGGTTCAAATCATCATTGTTTTAGGAATAAAGTATCTTTCAAGCACTTAAAAACAGTGGGTAATAGATGTTCCTTCAATAAACAAAAATTCAATAAAGGGATCTGGCAGACAGTGATCACAATGGCAAATTAATTTGTTAAAAATTAATCAGTAGGAGAAATTAGAAGTCAGCTGTGGAATCATATAAATGATTCCATGCAGAATTGAAAGCAACACAAGATACAGACATATCCATAATCAATTGAAATACTTGTGTGTTCAAAGACCAACATGTGATGGGTTGGCTCACAGAACCACCTTGGGACTGTCACCTGATGTGCTGAGACTATCTATCTCTGAGCCTGTTTTCCCTGCCAGTTTGGGAATCAGAACTCTGCCTTGTTGAGCCAGACATGCTAGCTGGTTACAAACACAGACCCAGGTCTGAACCACGCCCTTCAAAAGCTGCAGACTTTAGCTGAAAGCCACTTAGCAGGTATTCCTGCCTCCAGCTCCCAGATACCCAGTTCTCAATGGGATCCAAATCCCAAATAAATCCATTTTACTCTGTATAAAGTGTATACAGAGTAAACTCATAAATTGTCCGCCCTCTATAACAGTGATAGAGTGATATGCACAGCTGTTTGCTCCACCAGGCATTACTTACTTACTCTGGGTCAGTTAATAAGCAAATGAGATTTTATTAAATATAAAAAGTAGGATTTAAGTAGCTCTAAGTCGTAAAAGACAGAACAAAGTAAGTTACCAAGAAAAATAAAACAAAAACACGCAAGTCTAAGCTTAATACAGTAGAAAACTGAGTACAGATAAAAATCTCTGAGAGATGTTCCAATAAGCTTTCACAATACTGTACTCCTTTCTAGTATGGCCCAATCCTTTCCCCTGCTACAGTCCTTATTCCAGCTCAGGTGGTAGGTAGGGGAATTTCTCATGATTGTTGCCTCCTTTGTTCTGTTCCACCCCCTTATATAACTTTGGCACAAGGCGGGAATCTTTTGTCTCTCTCGGTCTCCACCCCTCCTTCTAAATCAGGGGTTCTCGAATTGGGGGTTGCAACCCCTCTGGGGGTCGCCGAGCGCTCCCAGGGGGGGTCGCAAGCTTCCGGCACCGCTGAAAAGCTGCCGAATGCATTACCTCCGTATTTGGCAGCTTTTCGCCGGACATACCGAGCACTTCCGAAAATAGCACTCGGGAGCGCTCGGCATGACCGCTGAACAGCCACCGAATGCAGAAGTAATGCATTCGACAGCTTGTCGGCGGCCATATAAGGGTCTGCGGTGGCAAAGGGGCAAGCAAAAAAGGGATGTGGTCTCAACAAGTTTGAGAACTGCTGTTCTAAATGGAAAAGCACCAGGTTTAAGATACCAGGTGACATGGTCACATGTCCTGTGAGACCCTAAGGGTATGGTTACACTTACAAGATTATAGCGCTATTGGTTATAGCGGTCCCCTTATACAGTAATATGAATAGCGCTATTGTATGTCCACACTGAGATGCTCCAGCATTATAGCATGGCCACATTTGCGGCACTTAATACGTCATTAAGAGCAGCGCATTAGGGCATGTATCCCACAGTACACCTCTTCCTGATCTGGCGCAATGCCCTGTGGTGGGGGGCATCACTTGCAGGGCATTCTGTATCCTATTTCAACTACCCATGATGCTTTTTGGCATATCCCAGCAATCCCTGTGTTTTCTTCCACCTCCGGTGCCATCTTTCAAGAGTTTCAGCAAGGCGCGCTCCGTCTTCCATTGTAGTGTGCTGCAATGAATCCAGAACTGCTGAGGAACATGCTGACGACTGTCGCCAGCACATCTCTGTGTGCAGTGGAGTTAATCCTTGACATGCAGGATGACAGTGATGAGTCTGAAGACGAGATCGAAGCGGTGAATGCGTTTGACACGAAGCTTCTTGTCTCATTAACGGACATGCTCACAGCCATTGAACGCCGCTTGTGGGCACGGGAAACAAGCACTGAGTGGTGGGATCGCATCGTCATGCAAGTCTGGGACGACGAGCAGGGGCTGCAAAACTTTCGAATGAGAAAAGGCACTTTCATGGGACTGTGTGCTTAACTCGCCCCCGCCCTGTGGCGCAAGGACATCAGACTGAGAGCTGCCCTCCCGGTGGAGAAGCGGGTGGCTATCGCGATCTGGAAGCTGGCTACACCAGACAGCTACCGATCGATGGCCAACCAGTTTGGGGTTGGAAAGTCGACCGTTGGAGTTGTGCTGATGCAAGTGTGCAGGGCCATTAATCGCATCCTGCTATGAAAAATCGTGACTCTGGATAACGTGCATGACATCGTGGCTGGCTTTGAAGAAATGGGTTTCCCTAACTGTGGACGGGCGATAGATGGGATCCATATACCTATTCTGGCGCCCGCCCACCTAGCTGACGAGTACGTTAACCGAAAGGGGTACTTCTCCATGGTTCTCCAGGCGCTTGTGGATCACCGTGGGCGTTTTACTGACATTAACGCTGTCTGGTCTGGAAAGGTGCATGACGCACGCATCTTCCGCAACACCGGCCTGTTCATGAAGCTGCAAGCCGGGACTTTTTTCCCAGACCAGAGGATCCCCGTGGGGGAAGTGGAAATGCCCATAGTGATTCTTGGTGACCCTGCTTACCCTTTAATGCCCTGGCTCATGAAACCCTACACAGGGAGCCTGGACAGCAGTCAGGAAAGGTTCAACTACAGGCTTAGCCGGTGTCGAATGACTGTGGAGTGTGCTTTTGGGCGTCTCAAGGCGCGCTGGCGCTGTCTTTATGGGAGGCTAGACTTGGCCGAGGGTAGTATCTCCGCGGTTATTTCTGCATGCTGTGCCCTACATAATCTTTGTGAGCGGAAGGGCAAAGGCTTCACTCAGGCATGGTCCTCGGAGGTTCAACGCCTGGAGGCCACATATGCCCAGCCAGAGAGCAGGGTTCTTGGAGGGGACCAGCGCGAGGCTGTTAGGATCAGGGAAGCCTTGAGGGAGCATTTTGAGGCTGAAAGCCAGTTCTAAAGTGAGGTGCAGATGGAGGGAGGGTGGGAGGGAGCATTCTTTTAATAGGAACAGGCATTTGCTTTTCTGTAGCCTGTAATAATGTATATACACTTAATAAAGAAACCCATTTATTAAGAAGACAATTCATTTATTGAACAGGTACTTCGGTTGCTGAAAGAAAATATTGTGATGCCTGTGAGGGGGAAGCCGGGGGAGGTGCAATGGGGGTGGCATGGGGTCAGTCAGAGATCGGAATATGTCCGGGTCTCTGAGTCTCCAGTGCCCTCACAGTGGCCATGTCCCCCGAACCCTACTTGCGGAGGGCAGTAAGGCATGTTATTAGGGGTTGGCTGCAGTGGATAATGGTCCAGGGTTTGGGGGTTGTTCGGTGAAGACAGAGGGGTTGGAAGTAGCTGTGGATGGTGATAACCATTTGGCTGATGATAGTGGCCTGGAGGGTACTGAGGCACAGAAGGGGAAGGGATTTGGGGCAAATGATAATTGGGGTGGTGGGTGCGGTGCTTCTCCTCCTGAAGGGTGACAATCCGCTGCATAGTCTGCAATTGAAGCTGCAGTAATGAGAGCAGCTTATCGGTGCTTTTCCGGCAGTGAATTGCATTCTCCTTCCGCACCTTCTCCCTCAACTTGCTCTCATTCTCCCTCCACCTCTGTGCAACTCGATTCTCCGTTACAGCCTGTTGCATTACTTGCTGTACAAGATCCTCTTTGCTCCTTCGTGGCCGCTTCCTCAGTCGCCTCAGCCTCTCAGCTGTTGATAAGAGCGATGGCGCAGGGCTGAAGGACGACCCTTCTAAAATAAAAAGATACATTTAACAGTGGTTCCCTTGTAAGGAGCAGACATGCCTATGATTCCCCCGCATTTCCCATTTGCCTGTCCCGCAGAGAGCACAGATACAGCAACGGAGCCCCTGCCATGGTGAGGCAAGGGAAATGATTTTTTCCCTGCCCCAGAAAAGCTGTGCCGGGGGAGGGGGTGGGGAGTGCTGGTACGTTGCAGGAGCCCCAGTCTGAGCAGCAGGCAGAGGGAAGGATTTCTTCCGTGCCCTGAAAAGCTATGGCGGGGGAGGGTGGAGTGCCGGTAAGTTGCAGGAGCCCCACTCTGAGCAGCAGGCAGGGGGAAGGATTTCTTCCCTGCCCTGAAAAGCTGTGGCGGGGGAGGGGGGGTGGAGTGCCGGGAAGTGGCAGGAGCCCTACTCTGAACACTGTCCCAACATTCTCCGTAGGTGTTTGTCCTGGAAGATATCTCATTGCTTCGAGTCACTGAGGAATAAATGGAAGGGATTTTAATGAAATGCGGCTTCCGCCCAGGGCCATATGCAGCTTGCCTATGTGCAGCAATGCTCCCCCCACCCATTGTAGCACAGTGGCAGGGACTAGTGACCGTGACCGGGACGGGAACCACGCTGGCTCTCCCGGGAAACCTGCGCAGGTGCATTGCAAGCGCTCTTATTGAGACCTTTGAAGAGATTACTGATGATGACTACCGCGAGGTGATAGACTACATCAATGCTCTATTCCACATGTAGGCAAGCATGCAAGCATCCCTTTCCACCCCAAGCTGCCTGCCTTCCCCATAGAAAAGCAGCTTTACCTCCGCAATCCGCTGCTGAGCTGGCCCCTGCAACCGTCGGACGCTGTGGCTGGCTGCCTTCCTGGGTTGAGAAGAGCTCCTGGCTGCATGCGTCCAGGGACTCCTCCGTGCCCTGGGTCGCTGCCGCCTCGTCCTCATCCTCCTCCTCTTCTTCATCCTCCTGGTCTTCGTCCTTCTCCTCACCCCTCCCTGCACTGGTGGGCTGGGAAGTGTCCATGGTGATCGATGGAGTGACCGTAGGATCACCACCAAGTATCGCGTGCAGCTCCTTATAAAATCTGCAAGTCACCAGGGCTGCCCCAGAGTGGCCGTTTGCCTCGCGGGCTTTGCGATACGCATTCCTAAGCTCCTTTACCTTAACACGGTACTGCAGAGTGTCCCGCTCATGGCCTCTTTCTGCCAAGGCCCGTGATATCTGCCCATAGGTATCAAAATTCCTGCGGCTAGACCGCAGCTGAGACTGAACAGCCTCTTCCCCCCAACAGCTGATGAGGTCCAGCACCTCGCTATTGCTCCATGCTGGGGCTCGCCTATTGTGAGGAGGCATGGCACGTGGAGTCATGATGATCAATCAGAATGATCACCTGCAAGGATTCCCTGAGAGCACGCCACGCTTGGCTGGAGCAAACAGGAAGGGGATTTTCAAATTTCCCTGGAACTTTAAAGGGCGGGTCTGACGTGTGGTCACCTGAGGACAGGACAAAAGAGTTTGCAAGTGATGACCAGAGTGGCTCTAACGGGAATTATGGGACGGGCTGGAGGCCAATTAATGCGCAGTGGGTGTCCACATTCTTGCTGTAGCGCTACAGCAGCTGCACTACAGCCCTTATTCCCCATGCGGAGGTGGATTAACAATAGTGCTATAACTCAGCGGTTATAGCGCTCTACGTACCTTGCCAGTGTGGACGGGGAGGAGGTTATAGCGCTCGTGGGGGCTTTATAGCGCTATAAAGTGCCAGTGTAACCAAGCCCTAAGCCTTAATTCTTCCTGACTTGACTCACAGGAAGGCTTGCAAGTAAATAGACCCATTTACAACCAATTGCCCTTGTTGATGGGAGCCATCAAGATTCCAAACCGCCATTAATGGCCCACACTTTGTAAATTACAATAGGATCTCAGAATTATATTTCATATTTCTAGTTGCAGATACAAGAATAATACATTTATACAAATTGGATGACCACACTCAGTGGATTATAAACTTTGTAATGATACCTTAAAAGAGACCTTTTGAATGAAGCCTATTCCAGTTACATTATATTCACACTCATTATCATATTTTCATAAAATCATATAGAGTGCAAAGTCACACAATGCTGTGCACCTTTTTAGAAGTGAGCCTTAGGGAAAGCAAATGAACAAAATTTAAACAAAAACATTTCATTTTGGATAGTACATGGTCCAGAACAATCACAATTCTGCCCCCCCATTCCTACCCCAGGACTGAACTGGATGCTGTTGGGAGTAGTAGTGGCTTGCAGAATTGTATGTCTAGTGCAGCTCACTGGATAAAATCTGACCTACTCCAATTGTTTCTTTGTCTGATGGCTGTTGCGTCCATGTGAAATGAGTTGAATTTCAGTCTAGTTCACAGAGGATAGATATGAATATCATATTCAAAAATCACTGTTGTACAACTGATAGGTCAGCCTTTACCTCCCTGCTGAAACTACCTGCTCATTCCTGCAACTGGTCCTTTTCACAACAGGATTGAGACACACTGGAAATTGTAATTAAGCTTCCTATGCAGTTCCAGAAATTCAACCAGTCTCAGTGAAACTGGGGATAGTGGAATGAAGACAGGCCAAGCAATTATAGTAACTGATAACATGAAGGCCAGGTAAAAAGCTGCAAGTCAAGCAAAATGGTTGGATACAGTAAAGGAGAAATTATATATATACTGGATAGCATGCTACCTTACCCCTCACATAAAAAGGACATCTCTATTTTGGAAAGTGTTGAAGGGAGGGCGAAAGAATGGGATAATATTGGAAATATAATGGGAATGATTTGGAAATATAAAAGGAACATAACAGTTTTGTGATCTTAACATGCTCAACAGTGATAGAGATGACAGAAAGAGAATCTAATTTTGGCATACAAGCACTTATGTTATAGGACAGTGGTTCTCAAACTTTTGAGAACCGCGACCCATTTTCCCTTCCTTGGCTGCCGCGGCGGACCCTGGTATGTCCGCCGAAAAGCCGCCAAATAAATTACTGCTGCATTCAGTGGCTTTTTGGCGGACATGCCGAGCGCTCCCGAAATAGCTTGGCATGTCCGCCGAAAAGCCGCCGAATGCGGAAGTAATTCATTCGGCAGCTTTTAAGCGGCGGCAGGAGCTCGCGACCCCCCTGGAAGCGCTCGGTGACCCCCAGGGGGGTTGCGACCCCCAGTTTGAGAAACCCTGTTACAGGAGATCACTACACTATTCTAAATGTTACATCAGAAGCCATCACAGCAAATCTCACAGGTGCACTCATGCATAATCCTGGGCAAAAGAGTTCTAGAATAGAGGAGCTGGCTGTGACAGAAAACCACCACCAGGGAAATGGACGCGAACTTGAGTCAGACTGTCAGTTCAAAGTTCTAGTGAAGGGGAATTGGAGGCCAGTGTGTCCCATATTTCTGTTGAGCTTTCACTGGGAGAACTCGGGAGAACTCTTGGCATGCAGGTGAACTTTGCCGACTTAGTAACTGCTGGAAAGTCAAGGATAACGAACATGCAGTCAGATATCCTGGGTTCAGTTCTTCTGTCCTTACTCACACAAAGTCAATGGGAGTACAAATTGAGCAAAGAAGTAAAATTCGAGGCCTGATCCAAAGTCCATTGATTTCAGTAGTCTTTGGATCAGGGTCTTGGTAACAAGATAGAGTTATGATTGTATAATGTACATTATGACTGAATGTGTTATTTATCTGTTCCTGATTTACCCTTTTGCTCTCTTTCCTTTTTTTAATTTTGCTTTTGTTCTTTTTTTCCCTTATATAAATCTTACTTTTCATGATTCTAGTCAGTGTTACTTGAAGGCAAATGTATAAAGGGGCCAGCTTCATGACAAACTGCATTTAACAAAGAGACACTGGAGGGAACCAACCCTTAGGAGATAAGATGCTGCTGCCCCACTCCAGGAAAAAGGGCTTAAAACAGCCCTGCAAAGGGCTGTGGCTGGGGGCAAGCAGCTCCCAGGCTGATTAAGGAAAAGCTGGGCTGATTGGAAGGCAGGCTCAGCTGGTGGCCACGCCCCAAACAGACCAGCAGGCCCTTATAAGAAGAGCTGAGAGGCAGGGGCCTGGGAGAGTGTCTCCTCTGTCTACAAAGGTAGACAGCCCTGCCTGCTGGGAGCTTGAGCAGGGTACCCAGAGTGGTGCAGGGCTGGGGCAAGGAAAGAGGAGCTGGGGAAGCTCTGGCCTGGAAACCCTCAGGTTGCAGGGCCTAGGGGATGGTCTAATGAGGGGTACTGGGGTTGCAGGGGGCAGTCCATGGCTCTAGTGGCAGAAGCAGCAGGCCAAACCCACCTTGCTAATGATGAATGGCAATGATACTGCAGTCTGCCCCAGTGAACAGGGGTAAGTGGTGACTGGCTAGACTGAGGCAAGGTGGGGATAGTGGGTGAGGGTTCCCCAGGGAGGGGGGACCCAGAGCTAGACTGTGGGGTTACTGCAGGGGTGCAGCATCCCAGGGAAGAGGGCACTGGGGTCCAGGGAGGGACACAGGGACAGCAGCAAGTGGAACATTGGCCTGCAGAGGGTGCTCTGGACACTGGGATGAGCTAATTCCCTGGACAGACCAGCGGAGGAGGCGCTGCAGGGTGTCGCTGCTTTGCTACAGGGATGAATAAGGATCTCAGGACAAGAAATTATTCGGTATAAAGAGACAACAAAAAGACACAGGCTGTCACTAAGGAAGAAGGGGTTTAAGCAGAGTATCAAGAAGCATTTTTTGGCTACTGGCTCATTAGCATGTGGAATATTCCAAAATATTCCATAAATGCATTAAAGTAAAAGGGTATCAGGGTGGGAAGTAGAATACTTCTGCCAAGTCAGACATTGGCTTGACTAGGAACTGGATATTGGTCATTCCTAAGATCTTCCAGAATTCTTGAAAAAAGTAGCAGAGCTGCTAATAAAAACATGTAAATTACTACTAAACTGGAGGCCTGGCCAGTAATGAATGCATCTTGTACTTATCTTTTTAAAAAAGGAGGTAAATTAGTGGGGAAAATAGTTATAAAACATCTAGATGAAACTGAGATGATTGGCTCAAACTAGCACTATTTCTGTAAAGAAAAATGTTGCCTCCAAATAAGATTCTTTAATGAGCTAACGAATTAGCAAATAAAGAAGAACTACCAGATGTAATTTATTAGGACTCTTGATAAAGTCATTCACACAAGCTACTAGGGAAGCCAGGCAGTCACAAGGCGAGAGGTAATGTTCTGTCATGCACTAGAACTGGTTAAACAGCAAACTAAGAGAAAGGGTAAACAGTCAAATCTGATCATGGAAGGCAATTAACAATGAGACGTTCAAAGCATATTTTCTAGAATTGGTTTTATTTAATATATTTTTGAATAACATGGCAGAGGGGGCAAAGAAACAAAGTTTGCAGATGACACCTAATTTAGATTAATGCAGGAGTATGAGTAAATTCAGAAGGACCTGACAAAGCTAGGCAATTGGGCAACATGGTAGCAGATAGAATCCATTGGAGACAACTGTAAAGTAATGAACTTTAAAAGAAATAATTTGATACATGATGGTGGATTCTAAATTAATTATAATAATTTAGGAGTAAATTCTGCATGTTACTGTGGATAACACAATAAAAACATCTGTTCAATGCACATAAAAGCAAAGGAAGCGTTAATGTATATTAAGAAAGGGGTAAAAAATATGGTAATATAATGTCATATAAATCAAGATTAGCCACTCATCTTGAATAACATGTTCAGTTTTGGACAACACATTTTAGTAAAGATAGAGTAATGAAAGAAAAGCTTTAGAAAAGGCAACAAAAATGATAAGAATGGAAAGATCTTCATATGAGAAGATACTGTATTAGAAATATTAAGATTATTTAGCATAGAGATGAATAAGAGGGAACATAACAGAAGTATAGACAATAATGAATGTTAATTGGACACTTGTATGTATAGTTTCTTATAATACAAGAAAAAGGTTAATTCAATAAAGTTAAGGCAATACATTCAAAACAGATAAGATAAAAAACAATTTGTACATGATGTTTAATTAACTTGTGGAGCTCACAACTACAAAATATTGTAGAGTTTAGAATGTATCATATTATAGAGTTTTGAGGTATCATCAACTGATACTTTAAAATAATAATAAAAATTCATAATCATACCATCACTCTGGCTTGAGGACAAAAACCATCCTCCAACTGCATGAGATTAAAAATGCTTATAAGAGAATTCTTTCTAAAGTCAAATTCTCCACTATAAAGGTTTTATACCTTCTTTTGAAACATCTGGTTATGGCTACAGTGAAAAACAGGATAGTGGACTAGGTGGACAATTGGTATAATCCTCTACAGCAATTCTTTTGTTTCTACAGTATAGGTTTCATGGATCTATGGTACTTTCCATCCATAAATGACTATGTTTTCAGTTGCAGTATTGTTGTAACTGTGTAGCTCGAAAGCATGTCTCTTCCACCAACGGAAGATGATCCAATAAAAAATATTACCTCACCCTCTCTGTCTCTTTATTTAACTGTATAGGAAATTCTTGTAAAAAGTGCAACAGTCCAGTCTCCAGCTTCTCAGGGGGTCAACAAGAAAAGCAGTGCATGACCTTTATTGATGTTAATATCAGTCATTTGGTTAGTTTCCAGGACACCCCTTTGAAAGTGTATGGGCAAGCCAAACTAAGAAAGCTGTGAGAAATATACAAGAGCTCCACAGCGAGTGTAGCATGTGAATGACAGACTAAGGGTATGGTTACACTTACAAGATTATAGCGCTATAGGTTATAGCGGTCCCCTTATACAGTAATATGTGTAGCGCTATTGTATGTCCACACTCAGACGCGCCAGCGGTATAGCATGGCTACATTTGGGGCACTTAATGCGGCATTAAGAGCAGCGCATTAGGGCAGGTATCCCAGCATTCAGCTGGGTGCAACGTGCTTTTTAAATGAGGGGGGTGAGGGGGGACGCGTTGTGTGTATGTGGAGGGAGAGAGAGAGTGATTTTTCCATTCTTCTGAAAGCCTGTCAGTGAGCCTCCGTTCACAGAAGGCTTTGTTTTCACACAGGCTCCCTCCTTAAACATTTGCACTGCTTATCTGCCGAGTTAAGAGAGAAACTCTAAAGAGGTACTTCCGCATTCCTCCAGCCGAGTTCAAAACAAAGGGAAGAGACGTCAATTGCCTTAAATGGCTCTAGGCATCTCCAGAGATGACTTGTAGCGCAGTGGGTACAGCCCTTATTCCCCATGCGGAGGTGGATTAACAATAGCGCTATAACTCAGCGGTTATAGCGCTCTACGTGCCTTGCCAGTGTGGACGGGGAGGAGGTTATAGCGCTCGTGGGGGCTTTATAGCGCTATAAAGTGCCAGTGTAACCAAGCCCCTAGTTATAATTTACCTTCTTGGTAGATGTGTTGTTGGAAAGACCATATTATGCCTAATATATAAACTCTGGTTCTATTGCTCTATTAGCATCAACAAAGCATAACTAAAACAAAAAAAAATAATGAAAGGGAGGTAATAAAAGTAATTGAAATGAATAGGCTGTCTGAAGAGAGATGGCAAATGAACACATTAGGTCAAGAGGATAAAGATGAGACCTTTATGAGAGGAAAAAAGCCCTGAATTAAGTGATTTTCTCAAATTCCCACAGAGAATCCAGTTCTGGCTTTCTGTGTTTTAAATTAAAGTTCCTAAGCCTTAATTTAATACAATTATTTAGACTTATATGGGTGCTAAATGCAAAATTATAATGGTCATAAACCTCAAAATTGTTTATTAGTCTATTATTATTAACCATATCACTGATTTATTGAATCTAAACCCAGTGGATCAAATTCAGCTGAGGCAACTGATTTATACCAGGGATGCATTTAAGCTAATATGTGTATAGTAACCTAAAATTAAAGCATCACTCACCAGTTTTGCACACTGTTATAAACCAGTAAAATACTACCTTTGGAAATATTCAGAGCAACAAAAATCTAGTATCTGTCTAGGTATTCATAAGTACTCACACTGAAATCTGAGCACCTAGGTTTCTTCACAAATTCCCATTCCCCTCTTCCATTTCCCACATACATAGTTAGGAGCCCCTGGCTGAATAGTGCTTGTTACCAAAGAAGGGCTCAAAGAGGTTGTCATGCATCCTCTGAGAGTGTGAAAAATCAATTTAGCCCTCATTGTCAATTAAAGTCTACCCTTTTGGCATTGGACCAGCTGGCATTGGCTAGTTTACTGCTGTGATTTCCCCCCAGCTGTCAGAGAATAAGGCCCCCTTGAAGTGCAAGGTAGCTTGGTAGTACATTGTACTAATCACAGCATCCTCTGGTAAATTATTAGCTGGCTCAGTGCTTGTTCAAAATGGAAAACACAAGCCAACCTAACACCCCTGCTTCACTGACAGAAGCTAGTCCACTGCCCCATAGGAAGGTCCTTATTTCAAAAGCTATAGTATCCAACACCGTTTCCATTGATACCAATAGCAACACTTCCATTTACTTTAGTGGGGAAAGGCTCAATCAGTTCTGTAGTTCTAATCCATGAAAAAGAAGTGTATATATGCACACGGATGTTACTTTATGCACATAAGAGGATTGCCCTATCACAACAAAAAAACCCACAGATGTAACAGCGTGCAGTCACAGGTTTCACATGCATTTTCTTACACTTGTTAACTCCCAATAGGTTGTTCTTTCACCTGGCAAGAAGGACATGCTATGGTGTTTGTTATGGTCCCAGATACCACAAGAGGAAAGAAAGACATCAGGAACGTGGTTTAACTGGGAATTAACATCTGGCAATAACTCAGTTCAGTGCAGGCTGTCCTTTTTAATCTGGTCTTCCTGGTAGATGGCTGGTGTCAGCTACCTAACCCGCCGTTCCATTGCTCATAGCACTATTGCTGGGACCTCACCACCTTCCCCTTATATAAGAGTTAATGGACTGGGGAAGACAACATTGTCTTTTCACTGAATCAGATGTTAGGAAACCAGCCCTGTCCCCCAGCTTCTTCAGGAGATGCTTTTTCCTAATTCTCTTCCCATTTATTAGGAACTGGACCCCTACTGAACAATTACCTGCACTGGGCACATGTTGAGTTTTTACAAGATGGATTTTACAATCTAACCTACTGTGACGGTGCTGTTCCTGGTGTGACCCACTGAGAGTGTCAGATCAGGACAAATTGCTTCACACGGGGCAATTACAGCCCAAAGCTGGGGTTTCCCCACCCTAAAGGGTTACCAAACCAGCCACACAGAAAAGACTTTGGTTTCGCCCCACTGGCTAGCCACAAGTCACACAAGCAATTCCCTTAGACACTCCAGCTTCCCAGTATCACCACCAGCAGCCACCTGTCCTGGGGACTAATGGTTGTAAAAACCAATACCCCAGTAAAAGAAAACAGTTCTTCCCAATTCCAAAGAATCAGGCCCCAGACCCAGGTCAATATACAAATCGGATCTTACCCACCAATCACGCTGTTGCCAATCCTTTAGAATCTAAAATCTAAAGGTTTATTATACAAGGGAAAAGATATAGGTGAGGGTTAGAAATGGTTAAAGGAAATCAAATACATGCAGTAATGGCTTGCATCAGTTGTAGAATAACTGCAGGTTCAAATCAGAGTCTCTGGAATACATTCCCAGGAGGAATGGGTCATCAGTCCTTTGGCCAGACCGCCCCTTTGCAGCAAAGTCCCATCCAGAAGTAGGAGCCAGGCTGGAGACTGGAGATCAAAGACAAAATGGAGATCTTTCTCCCAGGTTTATATAGACTTCCTCTTGTGGGTGGAGACCGCCTCCTTCTTGCTAATCAGAGTCCAGCTGTAAAATGGAGTTTCAGGGCCATGTGGTCCAGTTACATGACTCTTCAAGATTCAGCACCTGAGCAGCCAGGCCACATTCCTGGGGAAGCTCGGGTGTGGACAGGCACCTACAAAGTTCATTGTTAGCTTGATTGGAACTTGATGGGCCATCAGGAAAGCCAGGCGAAGCTAACAGTAACTTTTTCTGAGATTTCACCCAAAAGCAAGCATAAGTTTGAAATACAGACACTATACAGCCAATCTTCATAATTCTAGCTACAAACAAGATACACACATACAGATAGCATAATCACAATCAGTAGACCATAACCTGGTCGTAGACACCTTATATGACCCCCCTTTACCTAAGATTTGGTGCCCCTACAGGACCTTACTTGCACCAATGATCTATATGATTCCAGATAATTTCAGTAACATGACACCTACTGACTGGGTCCTTGAGCTACTGAGAGGAAGGCAAAACCCCATATTGCCCAGGTCAAACTGTGACTAGCATAATGCCTACAGCAAGGCTCCCCAAAGCTCATCTTTTTCTAATCTTAAGTGGGGTAGGGGAGAGCATTCCTTTACAGCTTTTCTTCCCAGCTCCAATGGCAGAAGAAAGGGTTTATAACACCCGCCCTTAGGTGCATGAGAGAGAATAAGGTTATGCTACACCCTTCTGTCCAACCAATCAGCCACAGAACACTCTTTCTTAAGCTCACAAGGATGCTGAGTGACTACAAGGAGGAGTGGTGGCGCAAGCCTTAAAGGGGCCAAAGGTTTTCTTTTCCCTGCTGGCCCAGGCAAAGCCTCCCCACCTCTGATGCTGTAGGAGATGCGTTACCCTGTAACTACTTCTCTCCGAGACCATATGATGCCTTCAGAAAAGCAGAAGACATTACAGAAGCTGTTTTTATTTTAACCTAGATTTTATGCAGTAAGATCTACAGATGAAAAAGACTGTACTTTATTAAAGAAGGTAAGTATCATTATTCCCATTTTACAGATGGGACGGCTGAGGTATAGGAGGAAGTGACTTGCCTAAAGTCATATCTCTGAGACCAATGCCAATATTACCTGGAAAGATAACGGCTTAGACCAAATTATATTTGCAAACTATACAAAATCACTCAAGATAGTTAAGTTCAAGGCAGACTATAAAGAGCTACAAAAGGATCTCACAAAACTGTACAACTGGGCAACAAAATGGCAGATGAAATTCGATGTTGATAAATGCAAAGTAATGCACACTGGACAACATAATCCCAACTACACATATTAAATGATGGGATCCAAAGCTGCTCTTAGCTGTTACCACTCAAGAAAGAGTCATTGTGGATAGTTCTCTGAAAACATCCACCAACTGTGCAGCGGTAGGCAAAAAAAGCTGACAGAATGTTACGAACCATTAGGAAAGAGGTAAACAATAAGATAGAAAATATCATAATACTGTATATAAATTCATGGTACTCCCACACGTTCAATACTGCATGCAGTTCCGATTGCTCTATCTCAAAAAAGACATACTAGAACTGGAAAAGGAATAGAGAAGGCCAACAAAAATTATTAAGGGTATGGAACAGCTTCCATATGGGGAGAGATTAAAAAGACTAGTAATTTTCATTTTGGAAAAGAGACTACTAAGGGTTGGGGGAGGAATATGATAGAGATCTATAAAATCATGAAGAAAGTGAAAAAGGAAGTATTATTTATCCCCTCACATAAAACACAAGAACCAGGGTGCACCCAATGAAATTAATAGGCAGCAAGTTTAAAAACAAATAGAAGGAAGCACTTCTTCACACAACGTACAGTCAACCTGTGGAACTCAATGCCAGGGGATGTTGTGAACGTCAACATTTTAAAACTATAAACAGAATTCAAAAAAGAATTAGGTAAGTTCAAAGAGGATAGGTCCATCAAAGGCTATTAGACAAGATGGCCAGGGAGATAACTCCATGATCTGGGGCTCCTGACCTCTGACTGCCAGAAGCAGTCAGGGAATGGATCACTCAATTGCCTGTTCTCTTCATTCCCTCTGAAGGACCTAGCACAGATCACTGTCAGAAGACAGGATACTGGGCTAGAAGGACCATTGTTCTGACCCAATACAGTCATTCTTATGTTCTTACAGCATATTGCCATTGTGAAGCATCAGTGTTTGAGACACATAATGAAAGGCTGAACTATAGAGTATATATCCAGTGCTGAAAAAACAGCAATGTAGATGGTAGAGCTGAGAGGAGTTTAACTGTTTTGCTTCACGGGAGAGTTTGTCCAAATTTTGCTTCATGGGGGGGTTTGAAAATCTTTTGATCCTTGTGGGCTTATACCTTCTAAGTTTCAGATTTGAGTCTCAAAGTGAAATTCAGTGGAAGCTACTAAATGCTGCCTGTTTTGACACTGAAGCCATATCACGCTGGATTTTTCCAGGTTTCAGCCAGAGATAGGAAACAGCTTTTAAAGTTCAGATCAAAATCCAAATTTCTTCAGGTTGTGGTTGCTTGGATTCAGGATTCTGGTTCAGCCTAAGCTGTTAAAATTCAAATTCAGATCTATATCCAAACGTCTTCAAAATCTGGGGAGGTGTGGAGAAGGAAAGGATTTCAGATCAGATTTGGTTCTACTCTAGTTTCAAAATGAAACCTCAAATCATCCCAGATTCATGGAAAGCTTGTGAACATCAGCAAACCTTTTGACTCATTGGTTTGGGATTTACGTTTGTAAGGAAATGGGAAATTTTGTGGCTTGAGGTTTCATTGAAGACATTTCACAAAGCTCTAACACAGTCATATTTATTTTTTTGGTCAAGGCAGCATTACATCATTCCTTATCTCAAAGAGAAAGGGAGGAAAACTAAAGAAAACTCATTATGAAGTGGTTAGAATCTTACCATTCTCACCCAAGTCACTAAAATGACCATTTGGAAAAGCAACGGCTTCCAAAAGGATTTGGATTTTGCTTTGTATGAACAGCTCTTTTTTAAAAAAGGCATGTTTAAAAGGCATAGAAACAATGGTAATTGTGAAGTGATCCATAAATAAAGCAGATACTTCTTTATTCTGAACATGCAGCTGAGGCCAGAGTGACCAAAAAGGTGAGAAGGAGAAGGAAAAGAAAAAGGACTCAGATGAATTACAGGAGTTGGGAGGAGGAAGAAGAATAGTAACAAGAACTTAAATTTCCATTACTCATGATGACTTTTTATCCTTCTTAAATCTAAGGCTTTGGTCGTGAAACTTGGGGATTCATGAGACGTGTCTATTTTGCAATGGTTAGGGTGGAGCATGTATTATTCCCATTCTCTCTTTGTTATATTTTCCTCCAGGGACCTGGCATAATCATTCCTAGTTACAAGTATGGCTTGGGGGTGGGGAGATGGTGTGTAAGGAGTGCAGTCGGATGAGAGGAATAAACTGGCTTAGAGAGGCTGTGCCAGAGAGGTCATGTTCCAAGTGGCTGTGTCAAAGGGAGAGAACAAGGCAGATTTTTTTTCTTTCATCAGCTGCTGTTGTGAGGCTATCTGGGCTAGCTCACCAACCACATGCTTCAGTTAGTAATAACTACTAGAATGCACTTTTTAAACACTATTCTAAGAACATGATTTGGACCCTTCCATTTTTGACCTGCAGAACGAGTTAGCCACCAGCTTAGGTGAAAACCGATTTCTCACTAGTTTAAAAATATGTTTTTAAGATGCATTTTACTATGAAAAGGAAAATATTTCTTTTAAGGGGCACTGCTGAAGTTTCTTGCTTTGAAAAGATATTTGAAACCAGTGAAAGGTACAGGATACATTAAACATACAATAGCACCAACCTGCACATTCATTGTGTGCTTCAAAATAATTCCTACCCATTTATATCTATTGGGATGCAAGAGAATCCACCACACTCTTTTCAGATATTCCTAATGCATCTATTATTTTATGAAAGCACCAAGTGTGCCAGGAGTATCTCACATAATTCAAGATATGCTTCAACTTGATTTTAATGCTGATGATATCTAAAAACTCTAGCATCAGATTCTCAGTTGGTGCAAATCAGCAATATTCTGTAGATTTCAAAGGAGTCACACTGATTTATACTAGCTGAAGAACTAGGATGAAATCCTTGCCCCACTGGAGTCAATGGGAGTTTTGCTATTGAATTCAATGGGGCCCTGGCCTCTAGTAAACATACTGATACTAGAGGCCAGGGCCCCATTGAATTCAAGTACTAGATTTTGACATAGTACCATGTTTACTTTAGAATTGATTCAGATACACTTGTCTTTCCCTGGGGACATTTATTCCTTTGATAATATATTTGCAATACTGAACATGGGAGGGAAGAAACCTGCTGGGAACAGAAAATCAGATGGTTTAGATTTTATTTGATTTTGACCTAGTTCTGACAATAGAAAAAACTGCTGTGGGGAAAGTAACTGGAACAGTTCAACTCAAGTGCAGCCAGAGTCATTCTTCTGAACTAAAGGCATTAGTGATGTTGATCTGTCTCTGCTGCACAGTTTTCCCTGGTGTAATCTGCTGAATGTCTACTGACACTAAGAATCTGACTAAGTGGCTCCTAAAACACTTGTGGTTAAGTTTATTTTAGGCTAAAACTTTGGAGAGATGTAATCCAAGCCCTGTTGACCTATATGCAAGGTCTGCATAATCTTATTTTCTTTTGGATGGAAGAGGGTTAAAAATTCTCTGATCCATCATTGTTCTGCTTCATTTTTCAGTAAATTAACATCTCAAATGACTATTGAGGTCACACAGGTTCAAATCAGAAGCAGCTTTGCCTCTTGAGGACTATCAAACAGCAGGGCAAATAAAGGGTTTCATTTTATATTTTAAAGCACCTACTAATGGACAATTAGCTAGGGCAATTTTTCTGGGTGCTTTTAAATCAGCGAAAAAAGTAAAGAGTCAAACACTTAGTAAACTTTGCCATACAAGTGCTGAACTTTTGGTTACATCACGGTACCCATTTTTCAGAAAGGCAGTGTTGGTGATGAACTATCCACTGTTTATTATAATATTCCAGATGAATTGACTGAGAGTGATACTGTTTTTTAAAGGAAATAGCTAATGAATGTTGTAGATGAGGTTTTATTTGAAAATGCAAGAAACATTAGATCAGCTGGACCATTAAAGCACATATAGTAATTCAACTATTTGAAGGGTTCTCAAACTGTCAATATTATGAACATTTAACGCTAAGAATGTGGACGTTCCCTCTCCTCTGTACGAGTGTGCAGATTACTTCTCCCATTTCTCTCTATTTCTTCTCTGAGGCAAGAACAGTAATTGCAAAGAAGGAAATAGAACACTGGGAAAGCAATATATTTTAGCTGCATTTCAATGCACTTTGGCACCTGGACTAAGGAGAGCCAGTACCATGGGACTAGCTTGCCCTTAGAGCGCCAGTAACTGCTCCACCGAACTACTGGCAGTCCACTGACCACAGTTTGAACTAAAGTGCCATTTTCTTTTGATCTATCTTCTGGAAGGATGCATAATTTTGTTAAAATATAGCAATTATAATGTGGCTCTATGATTCCCACATTTTCCAGTTCTCTTACAGGCCATGTTACTAGAGATGGGTCTTAGCTACAAAGTTATAATCTAGCTCCTCCTAGGAACTTTTCCAAAGTTTGGGATGTTTAGATACATTGATTCACTCTAACCTCTTCATAAAACCATCTCCTCCTATGCAGACCTTTGAAAGAAAAGTTCTTCTCAATGGTCTGGAGCATTTTATCTGAAATCCAAAAAATCTGCAGTTTCACAAGAAATTAATTGTGTAATAAAGGTATAGATTATATGGGTAATATCATTACAGAATCTGGTAATTTCCCAACCTACCTGAATTATTTGGCCAACATTTGAAGGGTATATTTGGTATGAGAGAGAAAAATAGTGGGATAAATAACCAATTTACCAGATGAGAAATTAAAAAAAACAAAACACGATTAAGTTTGTGGATTTTTCATTGAAATATACAGTACAATTTTTAATAGAGAACTATTTTTAAAATGATCTTAAAATTAATCTAAAAAAGAGGGAGACTTCTTCCAAATGAGATGGGGCAAATACCTGAAACTGCCAACACCTCAGGCCAATGTCCTCACCTTCTTGGCTACCCCTGGTCAATGTTCATGCCACCTTGGCCTCCCTTGGCCAACGCCCGCACTGCATCCATGCCTTCTCAGCCACTCCCGGCCAATGCCCTGTTCACACTCATGTCTCCTGTGCAGCCCTGCTGCTGTCTACTGCTCTGGTACAGGCACTATTTTTTTCTAGTATAAGTGCACCTAGACCATGGCTTGGTGGATGTATTTGTTTGATGACCTTATGGCAGAACACTACAATGCTTGAACCCCTGAGAAGAGGTCTGGTTGAGTCCCTTGCAAGGCTTCTCTGCCCTTGGGTTGTGTGTTCTCTGTTTCACTAGCAATAGCTAACAGTGGGCAGTGCCTGGCACTTGGATATATTTTAGGCTCTGGGAGTTTGTCTGCTATTGCACTGACTGGTCTCTCTCTTGGGTATGTAATTATCTGGCTCTAGAATTGAGATCAGCACCAGTAGTAAATCTTGTGTGCTGCTCGGGAAAAACAAAACAAAACAAAAACAAACCCCTCTAACAGCCCCACTGGTGCATCACTCATGATAAATGATTTGTGAAACAGAAGTTAATGATTCTATTCTGATTGCACCATGCCAGCTAATTATCTTATGTGTTGACTGCAAAGTTAGGCATCCAATATGACCGGTCAGTGATAATAGCTGTAAAATAACGTCAGCGCTTTTCTCAGGTTGTCAAACAGTGCTTCTCTTCTTTTGAGATACGGTACCCCAATGATACCAGAAAAAGCAGTAATACAATTGTTACAACCTGCATTAGATGGATGCAATTTTCTTCACTAATAAAGCACATATGATGGACCAGGTCCCGCTCACCTTCCTCACACAAGTGGTCCCTGATGGGCCAAGGATATTAATAAAATGAAATTATTAATTCTGACTAAAATCTTCTTCATTAACAGCTATAGTCACTCAACTGGCTGCACATTTGTTAGGAAGCTGTAATTCATTGTATAAAGAGTGAATGAGCAAGCTTCATTGAAAATGCTGAGACAGAGAGAGAGAGAGAGAGAGAGAGTCAGTAAATGATGTAAAAAGCTATGTTTTGTACTCAATATATAGGAGGGCCATAGCTGCTTGGGAACATTTTTTTTGTTTTTGTTTTTGCACGCACATTAAATGGACCAGAAGATTTCAGCTCCTAGAGCAGGGGTCTCCAAACTACTGCTCACGGGCCGCATCCGGCCCGTGGCTTCTATTTGTCCAGCCTCACAGCTGAGCAGGCATATGGAAAAACCACCGCTGCCTCCCAACACGAGCTGCTGACAGCGGCCCCATGTGCAGAGAGGTGAGTGCCCCCATGGCAGCAGCCAGAGGAGCAAAGGGGTGAGGCCGCGGTATGGCTAGAGGAGCAAAGAGAGGGTTCTGGCAGCGGCCGGAGGAGCAAACCCAGTCACTGTGTTCCTTAAAATGTATTTGAATGCATTTCATGATTTACACCCTAAAATAAGCCCATTTTATACGTTCAGAACCAAAATGCTACAGGGAACAGTTTATTGCATGAGTTTAATTTTATGTTGCTGCCTCTTGGAAACCTCTAATTAATTGTGATCATCAAGACCAAGCAGAAGCGACAAAGAGTCCTGTGACACCTTAAAGACTAACAAAAGTATTGAAGCATACTTTTGTTAGTCTTTAAGGTGCCACAGGACTTTGTCGCTTCTGCAGATCCAGACTAATACAGCTACCTCTCTGATTCTTAAGACCAAGCAGACATTTTTCAGAACTCAGACAGGCGTTGGTGTAAAAGTTAAAAAAAAATCCCCCCTCCACACACACACTTTAACCCTGAAGCCAGTGAGTCTAACGTAAGTAGGTTCTTGAGACATGCTTTGAACTAGTCTTTTGTCTGTGGGCAGGCTATCAGTGGACACTATTCATTATTCCACCTGCTACCATGGTGCTTATTTGCTAGATGATTATTGAACATTTCATTTGTGCTTGAGGCCTATTTACATTCACAGTCTGCTGACAAGATGCTAGAAAAAGCACATGCCTCCCCCTTTTCATGGAAAGACGTATTGATTTCTAAATAGCTTCTTTGATAGCTGACAGTTTCTGCCTCCGGGCTTGATATATAGTATGTGAAGAATCAACTACCGGCTGGTACAATGGTATTTATTTTTAAATTCTGCTGTACCGAGTGTATCCACAATTCACAGAGATCACAGAATTAAAAATAACAAGGCTTTTATTGTTCTGCAAAATACAAACAGATGATCTATCAACATGGAGACTAGAAATCAAAAATATGATTTTAAAATATGTTTGGAATATGACAAGAAGATTAACAGTACACATTTGTGAAGTTTCTTTGGGTTGTGGAAGAACCAAAAATAGTTATTTACCTGGATTGCCTACTCAGGCAGATACATCTTCAGGCTTTATTACTAGTTATACTAAAGTAGCTCTTAAAGCCTCCCTTTCCCCAAGATCAGGGTCCCATCACACTGGGTTCTGAACATACACACAGTTAACAGTGCCCCAAATGCTTACAAGATAAATTATAATACCACCTATCTCTCATATGGCACTTATCAGTAGATCTCATAGCACTTAAAGGAGGCCAATGTCATCATTTAACTAGGGGAACTGAGGCATAGAAAGATTAACCTTGACCAAGTAACACAGGAAGTCTACAGTTACAGGAAGCATTAAACCCAAATCACCTACACCCTAAGCCAGAGGCTTAACCACAAAAACACCATGTTTCTCTAGAAAGGGTGTCTCTTTAGCACACTTACCTTTGGAAGAGGTGCAGGCTTGACATCCTCAAGAGTCGAGTCCTGTCCTCCTCATAAGCGTAGCACAAGAAGTGGCAGTACAAACTTCCTTCTTACCGATAGATATATCAGAATTCTGACCTGGACAGACCATCTCGGTCAGTGAGTCCACTCTTCATGTCCATACAATCGCCTGGTGTCTGTAGAGACTACCAGCCGTTATGCTGAAAACATCTGCTGTATGGAATGGTTGCTTCTCATTTCTATCTGGACTTTTCAGTTAGCACCTTTTCCTTTTCACACATCATGGACTGGATATAAAAATGTAGATCATAGGACTTATATGATGGAATTGGGTGATTTATTGCCTTGCTTTCTCCTCCTGGACCATTTGCATCCCACAAAGCTTAGAAGCAGAAACAGGATGCTATTGCTTTAGCCCAGATGGAATAGAGCCATCGTTTCAAAGTTGCAGACCTTTGTCATATCAGTGGGTTCCAAAGAGTGTAGGAAGCAAAAGTGATGCCACACAGCAAATGGGCCCAAATCATGTCCTGTGCAAATACCCTCCCCTCCCTTTGAGTTCAAGGGGAATGAAGATGCTAAGGTCCTTATGGGACTCATCAGCTTTAATATGAACTACTTGTAAGAAAAGGAGGGCGAGAAGGTATTTATCATAAGAGTTTTATCATCAGATATAAATGCATCACTTCTAAGCAATGGTAAGAAATATAATCTATCTTGGATATATACAGAGAACTAAGCATGTAGTATCAAGGTGCTAATCACAGGAATTTAGATCCACATAAAGTTCTTCATAGAGACATAATTTCATCATATCCCTCTAATGAGAATTCTGAAAGGATTTCACTTTACTAGATTATCTTTCAAAATGTGCTAATAAATTAGCACTTACATATAGGATTTTCACCCATAGATCTTAAAGTTTCTTACAGAGATGAGTATCATCATCCTCATACAAAGCAGGTACATCACATGCTGAGAACACTCCATAAAGTGCATTCACTTTACACCACTAAACATCCCAGCATCTCAAGGATGTCAGTCTCAAGCTATTGTCTGCACTGACAAGCAGATGTGTTTTTACTGCAGAATAGCTAACACCCACCCTGCACTACTGCACCGTAAAAATATAGTGGACATAAGGCACTTGAAATTTACTGCAAGGTCAACCATGGGTGGGAGATATAGTGTTGACCTTGCCTAGCTACCTGTTGGTAAACACTACAAGTGGCTTGTCTCCACTTAGCATTTTACAATGAGATAGCTAGCACATTTGTTATCCCGCTATAAAAAACCTCACCTTTGTATCAGTGAAAACAAAGTTTTGGTGTCCTTTTCATCTCCTTCTCTTGTTCCTGTCTTTGTGCATTTTGCCACTGCCTCAGTCATGTGATTTGACTTCCCACCCCAGTTTAATAAGCAACCACCAAACTCTGCATTTGCAGTTTAAAAAGAAGAAAAACCAAAAATATCCAGTCTTCTAGACATCCCAGTGTGGTTCATCTTCTGCGTGACTATTTCAGTTCCTGATCCTGTAATTAGATGAGCAGATCCTTGAACACACAAGGAGCTCGCACTGGTGTTAAATTTAAGATCCTCAGGGCAGGACTGATTTTGGTTTTGTGCTCAATGAAGTCAATGGGACTGTGATGGTGTACCCCATGAGCCTTTACGGGGGGGCTGCCTATAAATATATGTATGACATAACTAGAATATGGTTTTGCTACATAGGCTATGTAACATATCTATGTAAAGGTAATGATCTGCTGGATCTGTTCATCCTATTTGTCTGTATGTGTCTGTTTTATATCAAAGTTGTGAATATTGGCTATGTGCTTGGTTATTTGTAAATAGACTTTGGAAAGTAGCTGGGCAGCTCTCTGAGAAAAAACTGTTCTCAGTGAATCTCAATCAAGAACCAATCAAGCTAACAATGAACTTTGTAGACGCCTGTCCACACCCGAGCTTCCCCAGGAATGTGGCCTGGCTTGTAAGGAATGGAGTCTGGCTCAAACATGTGAGTGGGCCACGTGCTTTGAAACTCCATTTTACAGCTGGACTCTGCATAGGAAGGAGGAGGGGGTCTCCACCCACAAGAGGAAGTCTATATAAACCCTGGAGAGACCTCTCCATCTTGTCTTCAGCTAGCTCAAAGAACAGCCTCTGCACCCCCCAAGGAGATCTGAAGAAAGCTGGAACCGAGAACAGTGACTGCAGGAGGTGTGTGAGTGATACCTGGACCCAGACTAATAGGGAGATTAGTCTGAAAGAAGAAATTCATTTAGAAAGCTGAGGGTGAGGCTTTTTACTGTATTAGTGTTAGATCTGCATGTTCTATTTTGTTTTATTTAGTAATTCACTTTGTTCTGTCTGTTACTACTTGGAACCACTTAAATCCTACTTCCTGTCTTTATTAAAATCACTTTTTACTTATTAGTTAGCCTGGAGTACGTGTTGGTACCTGTGCGGGGTGGGGGGCAAACAGCTGTGCATATCTCTCTATCATTGTTATGGAGGGCGAACAATCTATGAATTTGCCCTGTATAAGCTTTATACAGGGCAAAACAAATTTATTCAGGGTTTGACCCCATTGGGAGTTGAGCATCTGAGTGCCAAGGGCAGGAATACTTCATACCTGTTTCCAGGCAAGCCCATAGCTGCTGGGGGACGTGGCTCAGACCTGGCAGGGTACTGAGGTCCCAAACTGTCTGGGCAGGAGTAGCCTTGGCACATCGAGTGGCAGCTTCTAAGGGGGTTTTCGTGATCCTTACCCGTCACAGGGACTACCAATGGAAAAAGATGCTACTTCTTGTGAGTGAAGGTGATACATTCTGGAATGGTGTCTACTCTGCAACATATTCTTGTGTCTATGGCAGCGGTTCTCAATCTGGGGTCTGTGGACCCCAGAGGATTCTTAGGGACTGCACAGGGGGTCTGCAAAATATTATGAAAAAGTGAAAAATAATATCACCACGTGAGTTTGCTTGTGAACCATCAAACCAAAAATAGATACACTCTGCAGTAAGAAGCAGTCACAACCAGCTCACTGATATCTATAAGTACTCTTTTTCTAAAACCATTACTGACAGTACACGTTTATAGGAAGTACACGTATACTTTTGTCAATCATTGTCTCACTTGGGAGTCCATAATTAACATTGCATTTGAAAAGGGACCCGTCAGCAAAAAGAAAGTTTGAGAACCTCTGGTCTATGGAAGTAAATGTTTCCTACTTCTGTTGTTGTCACAGGAAACAAATTATTATAGCTTTCAAATATAATTAAAACAAAACACCACAACCATGTCCTAGGGTCATTGTCTCTCCTTCCTATTTTTCTCTGACTTTGATAAGTCTTTCATGACAAGGATACTAATACCCAGTAAGTCTACACTGCAAACTCACTGGCAGCTTTGTTTTTTGTATGTGTAGCTACACACCACAGTGAAAAGCAGGTTGCATCAATACTGTGGTGTGTAGCTACATGCTGTGGCAAAGAAAGACTGGGGGGGAAGGACTCCAGCAGCGGTGAACTCCAGAGCCTTTCCCTGGGGTGGGGAAAGGCTCCAGCAGTGAGAGCTGTTGGAAACTTTCTCCGCTGCCATCCCCCTGACAGAACCTTTCCCCACAGCTGGAGGTTTTCCCTGCAGCAGGGAAAGACTCCTGTACTACAGAGGCAGTAGGACACTATACTGCTAAAAATAGCAGTGTAGCAGGAGAAGGCATGGTTTGGGTGTGTAAAGAGCTGTGTAGGGTTCATACCCTCAGGTTCAGGCGTTTCTTTACTGTACCTGCCTAAGCAATGCCTCACAGTCGACACTGCTATTTATATCCATGGTAGGGAGCCATGCACATATTACATACCTTGACAGGTCGTGATGGCTGAAGAGTGATGTGACATCCAATACCTTTCCTGGACCCCACATGCTGGCAAAGCTCCCACTGACTTCAGTGGTACAGGAGCAGGCCTCTATCAACCACATCGCCTCTAGGATATTCCTGATCTCCACTGCCCTGAGAAGAGAGCCTCATCAGGTGTTATGTAACCTGGATTCCCACCAAATCATCCATAATGTATTTTTTAAAGAGAAACACTTAACGTATGACTTTCTGAATCTAAAGAGAATTTTCACCAGTCTTTCCTGCAGCTCCAAGTTCTCAAAACACTGGCCTAGATGTTGATTAACATGTAGCTCTTGACTTCATCTTCCCCATCCCCTGCATAAGATCCATCTGCAAATTGTTAGTGTCCCCACCTTTGGAGCTCAGAGAAGCACATCTGTTGACAGTAAATGAGGATTTGAGTCTAGCAAGGGGTGAACAGATTGTCTCTCAGTCTTTTATCTTTCCAAAGGAAAAAAGCCGCCCATGGCTCATCTGCCTGTAGAAAATGTTCTCTTCACTTAAATCAATGGAGTTCTACTTAGTGTTCCTGTAGGTTTGGACACAGTTTAAATCAAATGTCAAGGACTTTGTAATTGCTATCAATAAATCTCCTGGAACTCTTAATTAAGGGCATTATAAACTGAAAGCTCCCGAAGAAAAAGAGAAGTGTTAATTTGTTCCTTTTAAGCATTATTTAGAACTCTACCTTTATTTGATTTACTGGGAAGATTAAACAGCATTATTATGGGTGGATTAATATTTCCACGTTGTAATACTTTAGAATAAATATGGACACAGAACTGCTGGTCTGAATTTGCACAGAGACACGGGACAAAAAAAACATGAATGCCTGGATTCTGACCTAAAATATGCTCTCCGATGGGCATATATAATAAATAAAATACATGATTATAACAGTTAGGAATTATAAAGCACCTTTGTCGGAAGCTTTTACAGCATTTCTCAACATTAATAAGCAGAGGTGTGGCAATGATAAGGAAAAAAAAATATTTAGGCCAGATTCTTCTGTCCTTACACAGAGTAGTACCTGGCTCCACAATAAATATAACTGGTTTCAGTGGAATTAATGGAGTAAGGCACTGCTTAGTGTAAGGGAGATAGAGTCTGGCCCGTCCTGGATGTTTGAAATAAAAGCTGAATTTGCGTCCAATGGCAGTTGTGCCGTCTCTCATTCACTTTCTACTCACATTCAGAATATTATTATTTGTTAACAACAGTAGTGCTTCGGGACCATGCAAGAACAGAGCACCATTGTGCTAGACACTGCGGTAGATAGTTCTTCCCCCCCCCACCCAAGAGTTTATAATCTAAATAATATACATACTAGTGTATATACATACGAGTGCACTCATAAAATGTCATGAAGTCCTCTGTGAATTCTTCTCACTAGCATACATGCTACAAGGGTTGCAGATAATCATGTAAATGCATTAGCACTAATATTTATGCTCAAGTGTCTTCCTCTTGTTTATAAGAGATACAGTCACCCGGTGTCAGTAGAAAAAAATTGCAATGTAACTGAGTCACATAGAGCAAATTATGAATAGGCAGTATAGAAAGCAATAGTCACAGTGAATAGTTTTTGAGGAAACAGTCAACTGAAATTTGTGTGTGTAAAATAAGTTGTTAAATAATTTTCAGTAGCAAATACATTTATAGATTAAATGGAAATCAGTGGCTGTTCATAGAGTGTTTGCCAATGGAAAGCAGCTACATTTGTTAAATAAATTGTTGCAAATATTTCATTCAACTTTAAGTGTGGAATTAAACCTCATAAGAATGTCGATACTGGGTAAGACCAAAGGTCCATCTAGCCCACTATTTTGTCTTCTGACAGTGGCCAATGCCAGGTGCCCCAGAGGGAATGAACAGAACAGGCAGTCATCTAGTAATCCAATCCCTGTCGCCCATTCACAGCATCTGGAAAACAGAGGCTAGGGACACCATCCCTGGCATCCTGGCTAATAGCCATTGATGGATCTAACAAAGAGTCCTGTGGCACTTTAAAGACTAACTAAATGTAGGTGCCACAGGACTTTTTGTTACTTCTGCAATTCCAGACTAACACGGCTACCCCTCTGATTATTGATGGATCTGTCTTCCATGAACTTACCTCCTCAAATCCCTGAGAAGTAGGGAGGTATACTTATCCCTATTTTACACTTGGAGAAACCGAGGAAGAGAAAGAATACATGATTTACCCAAGAGGTCAAACAATAGACCATGCTTCCTTATTATCCTACATCTCCTAAATCCTACATCTTTAGTAAAGATTACTTTGAAATGGAGGGGTACAGTACAAAACCTGTAGAACAACTTCCAATACAGATTCCCTGATAGCTTCATCTCCTCTTAATTAGATTTGTCTCAAGCTGGGCCTTTCTACCTTTATTTAGCCATGAATTGCTTATATCATTGCTATGGCCAATAAACTTTGAGCTAGACAGAGAATGGCACCCAAAGGAAACTAGTGGGTAATGTATATAACTCACTCAGCAAAAAATTATATGTGTACCATGACTATGAACAGGTGTAGCAGTGAGGGAACAAAACTTTAAAAACTTGGACTAGAGCAGATGCCATAATAAGTCAACACATACAGACTGTTAGTCCTGTGATACTTGACATACATCAGCGTTTCCCTTAATTAAGAATAGGATATAAATATAGTATCTCAGATAGCTCTGTTTTATGACTGACTAGTTTGTATATTGTATGTTGGTCCTTTCACTTTCTCTTTCCTTCCATCTTTACTACAATACTTGACTGTCAATCCAGAAGAACAAAAGATCCGTTATCCTCTGTTCAAAATACATCTGGTCTAAGAAACAGAGCCTTAAAAGAAAAGTACTATTGTGCCACTAGCTGTGTTAAATTGCTGCCTCTAGGCTATTGTGTCACAATTCAAGCCTGCCTGTAAAACAGATGACAGGAAGGTATGTACGTTGCCAAGGAAACCATTAGGGCAGGTTTGTTGTATAAATAATTCCAGTGTGAACGACAGGAGAAGTGCCTAGTGGCTTCTGCTTTCCTATAGCAGAAAGGTGGGGAAATAGGAGAAGTGCTTAGCATGTGTGTGGGAAGGTACTATAGAAGCAACACAGATGTTCCATCAGAAGTTAGACAGTCAAAGCGATTAGTAGAGTCCCCCTTCAGCTGGGAGCAACCAGGGAAAAAGCTGGTGGCTCTCTCCTTCAGAAGAAGCTGGTAGGTTCTTCAGCTCCAGGAGAGAGTAGAGAAAAGGGTAATGATAGGCACACATTCACTCTCTGAGAAGAGCTAAAACAGGCAGGTAACCATCAGCTTCCTTCCCTCTGAGATGAGGTGAGGGGTGCAGGGTAAGTGGCTGTGGGAGTCCCCCAATTAGTTAAGAGAAATAGCAGATACCTTCTGTCTGTAGGGATGTGAATGCCAAGAGATGACAGGCAAGGGATGGATGGTGGAATAAGGAAATGGCAAGAAAGGCTATCAAGGCTTCTGAAAGTACAGACATAGGGATACAAAAATAGCATCAATACATTTTTAATGCTCTCCCAGGCATATTTAAAATAGCTTTTCTGTTAGGGGTAGGCCTGATGTGATAGAAACATGATGACTTTGCATTTACTTTGCATGGCCTGCATAATTCACACATGGCTTCATCTTTCATTAGTTATGTGATGACACCAACATATGTACTCTCACTTTCTCTGTGCCAGTTGGTTTTGTAGCAGTCATGTGTAGTACTATACAGGCACAACATACCTCTGAAGTGGTGGCCTAATGGACAGAGCAATGGACTGGAACTCAGGAGACCTGGATGCTATTCCTGGTTCAGCTACAGGCCTACTGTGTAACCTTGGGCAAGTCACTTCACCTCCCTGTGTCTTAGTTCCCTCCTCTGTACAATGGGTATAATGATGCTGACCTCCTCAGTAAAAGGCTTTGAGATGGAAAGTGCTAGATAAGAGCTAGGACACTTACATGAATATCAGATCAAGGAATACAAAAAAGTCCCCCTTAGCAAACTGGTAGGAAACATACTCAAATGAACATACCAGACTAGGCAGCTGGGTGCTGCGACAGTTGCTTATTACACTAATAATCAACTATCTCACTGTTACCTTGTGCTCTCTCCCCTCCATCGCCACCCACACTTGTTTGTTGCGTCCACCTAGGGCCAGACCACAAAGGCAAAGTACACTATGCAATGTAGATATATTGTATCTGTCCAGGCACACACACGCAACCTGTGCTTGTCAAGTTCTCCTGCAAGCATGCACACTGCAGTGGTACTCTCCCCCTCACCATACCATGTCCACACTGATGAAGCATTGACTTGCAAACAATATAAACAAAACTCATAATAAAGAGGATACTTATCACTACATAATAGTGTCCCTCAACAGCAGTAATGTACATACTTTTCCCCAGCCAGGATTCAAAGTATGTATTTTAAGGAGTTAGGGCCAAAATACAAGCTCGCTCTCTGCCACAGCCTCATTCAATGCTAAGTGAGGTTAATGGGAGTTGGATCAGGCTGGGATGTCCCTATTTGCTTTTGGAGACTGGCACATATTGTAAAGAGCCATTATGTTTAGTACTTATAAAATGCTATTCCCTCACCCTGGAAATCACAGATGCTGGATTTATTACACAACTCAGAGTATTGCACAACCTCAAGACGGCATTTTTAAAATGAGGAAAATAGTGGGGAAAATAATCTACCTTTCCTGATTTATTAAATGAGTGACCTACAAAATAATTTAATGTCTTTCTGCAATAGATGTTTTTAATTTTTCTGTTACGTCTGAAAGTCATCTCAGGTTTTATCCTTTGAAGTTGCACATTAGCTCAACCTGCATCTTCTCTCCAATTGTGACGCTTGATTGATTTCTTGCCAAATGGAATGATGTTTTGCTCTTTAAAACTTGACATCTCCCTGGCTCTACACACGGAGATAATTTCTACTACTTCATTCCTAACTAACTACAAGTAACGGGTCATTTCCGATAGACTCATTAGGACTCCTAATCTTTCTCTAGCTTCCAAGCACACACACTCAATCTCCACATTCTTGGCAGACCAGTTAAGATTATGTGATCTAATGTATTACTCCCTTCACTTCACTAAGATTTTGATAACAGTTAATGCTTAGTCGCATTATTTCAGTTCCTAATTCGTTATGGTGGTGGAGCATCTAAAGGGTTAAATTAAACTTCACTCAAAAAACCCCAACTTAGTGAAATGTTCCCTTAATCCAGTTGTTTTCCTTTCCCTATAATGGCAATAAATTCCATCTAACAAAAAGCTTTCTTTTTAATTGCAGTTTAATAGACATCTGGAATTCTCAGTGTGGGCACATCTGGGGTTCCACAAAATGAGAGGGTAGGGTGGAGTCACCCTTGCTGGAGACCTCACTAAATTAGAAATATGTGCTGGGCATAGAAGAATATGTTTTGTATCTAGTGCTCTGCACAGACAGTGACCTGTTTTCATTTTTAGTTTATGCAGATTCAAACCTTGGAGTTTTTTGTTGATATCGATTCAAACAGATCCTTAAATTCACATTTAATGAGGTGGCCATGTTTTGCCTGTTTTCAAGTTAAAATAACATGAAACCAAGGAATTTCACATACTTTCTATCCCCAGCCAAGAATTGACTCATCTTTGCTTCCTCTAACTTCAACCCAAGTGTCTTCAAAACTTAGGTTTCAGATTTTGTATGTAAGTTTTGTCTAACTCTTAGTGTAATCATGGAGTTGGGAAAATCTTGCGCTTAAGGTACAAGACTGATAATCAGGGGATCTAGATTCTGAGTGAACTCCTGGCCCTGCTGAAGCCAATGACAATTTTGTTACAGACTTCAGTGGGACCAGGATTTCACCCTCTATACCAAACTCTGCCTTCGACTTCCTTTGTTATCTTGGGCGAGTAACTTAATCTCTCTGTCCCTCACTTTAACTTTGTGTAAAGAAAGGGATAATATCTTCCCATCTCACAAAGGTGTAGTGAAGTTTAATTGATTAATATTTGTGAGCATCTTAGGTGTCAATGTGAGGAGTGCCTATACGCAAAATAATGACCATAGTGTCATGTTGGTTTTACTGTGTGTTTAATTGGTTTTCACATTCTACATGGTCTGACAAAAGCTCACTGGGAAATAAAAGACTATAGTTGGAATTACTAGAGAACATCAGTGACTCACGACAAGTTGCTATTTTCTCATGATATTCTGCATGCTGAAAACATTCTTTAAACTGAGATAGGTAAATAAGTTGGAATGATTATTGTGCAAAGAAAAAATTAAGAGGAAATGAATGGAGTGATTAATAAATTGTATTTATGAGGAATCCCTAACAATAATTTTATATATCAAAGAGCATCACAAAATATATAGATCAGCATCATGAGGTCTCCATTCAGCCTACAGGCACTGTAACTTTCCTCACACAAAAAGCCAAAGCCTGACTCTTTCCCCCTTGCATAGTGAATGCTTAAAGTGTTTCTGAATGGCATTGTCAAGTGTATCCCAAATAATCATTTCAATCTGCTACACTGACTATTCCTACCGTATCAGAGTGCATGCTATTGCATTAGCCCTAGCCTTTAGAAGGGGAAAGAGGCCACAAGCCCCCAGAATAAATTGCGGATGAAACAGACTAATTGGTCTCAAAATCAAAACATATGGCTTCTTTCAGGATCTTGACTTTTTAAATACTTGTTTAAAGTAAACATTTGCAATTCCTCATGAAAGGCACTTTCCTCCCTGAATCCTCTTGACCTTCAGTGACCTTCCTTCCCAACCGCACATTGCTTTACCCTTGGGGATGATTAAATGTTGAGAGGCTTTTTTTTTTTCTTTTATCCCCCACATTTGTCTCCAAGAGCTGACTGAAGAGCTGGCTTGAAAAAGGAACCTTGATCAGAAAGACAGAATATGCCAAGCAGGATTGCTCCACCTGTGAGCCCCACAGCTGGAAGTTAGGGGGGAAAACTGCTGTCCACATGTGGTGTCTCTGGGCTTTGTAGTCAAATATGGGAAACACACACACACAAAATCACCAGTGGAGAAGCTAAACATTCAGTCTTATCTTTGAACAGTGAGGCAATCAGACTGCTTAACATATCAGTGAGAGACAAGTAGGGCAAGAAGAGAAAGTCCTAGACAAAAAAAGTGTCACCAGGACAAGATATTCTTAAACGTGGCCTATGGCTGCCCATTCCCTCTAACAGAAAGGCCTAGACAAAGCTGATTGACTACAGGATGTTATTGCTGATGAACTCAGCTACATAATTCCTATTCATCTTTAAGGCCCAGCTTCAGGAAAACATCCCTACTCAGGAGAGACAGAGAGTCCTGTGGCACCTTATAGACTAACAGATGTATTAGAGCATTAGCTTTTGTGGATGAATATCCACTTAGTAGGATGCATGCATGCATCTGATGAAGTGGGTATTCACCCATGAAAGCTTATGCTCCAATAAATCTGTTAGTCTATAAGGTGCCACAGGTCTCTCTGTCTCTTTTGCAGATCCAGACTAACATGGCTACCCCTCTGATATCCTTACTCAGGATGCTTAATTTTAATACATGTTAAAATCTCATTGTAGCCATTCTTTTCATTATTGTTATTTGCATTCTGGTAATTCCTAGATGTCCCAGCCCTCCTGTGTTAGAAGTTAGGAGATGATCCATAGACTGAAGTTTAATAAACTGGTGGTCAGTGTGTGTTATGTGCCTGAGCCATAAGGATGTGAGTCTGTTACAATCACCCAGCTTCAGAGGCTGGTTCTTTAGGTTCAGGCTTTCAGCTCTGGATGTCCCTGAGTCAATCCCGGGACCTGGCTAAGTTGGTGGCCATTGCATATGTACATGGACACACTATAATTCTTTCTTGGACTGCAGCCTACAGTAACATGGAAGTGGCTATGAGTTGTGGACATTTAATTTGGAAAAAAAGATTCCCATGAGACTCCTTCCCTAAGACTCTCTTTAAAGTATGGAACAGAAATTAACCAGGGCTGTGAGAAACAAAGGGACAGTTTGTTCCTGGCCTTTGCATGGATGATACAGAGCTAGACTAAAGGCTAGATCCACAAAGGAATTTTGGCTCCTAACTGCCACTTTAGGTGCCTACGTCCAAAATGCAGGTCCTTAAACCCTTGCTCAGCTGCTCTAACCTACATTGTCTAGGCATGTACATTTCCGCCAATGAAGACCCCTGGTTGCCTAAAACTCTGCCACTGAGCATGCTCACAGGAGCCAACATGCTGATGCCTGGCATCTGCCTTATGTGTAAGCCCTAGCAGGATCCTCACTTTAGGTATTCCACCACCACAGGCATGCGCAGCACGTCTCATTAGGGTGCGTACCCAGGGAACTGTATTTTTCCTTTTTCTTTTAAAGGCAAAAATGTATTGAATACTCAGTCACAAAGGACATTGTTTTTATTCATCAAACAAACTAAAGAAACAAACTGAATTAAATTTAATTTTTCGAAATTAACAAGTAAACTTTACTTTAAAAATACAAGCTTCAAAAATGAGACAAAATACCAAATTTTTGCTGTAGTGATAACTAGGCGTATACAAAGATAGTCAATTTTCATGATCTTTATCTTTAACCAGATAATGAGCCAACCCAAATTGACCAAACAGATTAAGGTTTCTTCAGGGGGCTCAGGGTAGGGGGCTGGGGTGCAAGAGGAGCACAGGATGCGGTGGGAGCTGGGGTGTAGGAGAGGTGTGGGGTGTGGCAGGGGGCTCAGGGCAGGGTTGCAGCAGGGGCAGGAGGGATTCAGGGTGTGGGCTCTGGTCCCACTTACCTGGAGCAGCTCCTGGCTGGCCTGGCCCCATGCCACTCCGCTCTGGGAAGCAGCCAGCGCCCCAGCTCCGCCAGCCCTGGGGCAGGTGGAGCAGAAGGCTCCACGCGCCTGTTTTTCCCTCCCCCAAAGCTCCTATTGGCCGTGGCTCCCCATTCCTGGCCAATGGGAGCTATCCACAGGCAAGAACAGCACACGGAGCTCTCTACTTTCCGTCCCCCAGGGGCCGCAGAGACGTGCTGCCAGCCGCTTTCTGGAGCGGAGCAGGGCTGCAAATCCGCAGGCCGGATCCAGAGCCCTGACAGGCTAACATTCTAAATCCTATTTGCTATATGTCCTGGCAATATTGCTAACATGGGAGGGCCCAATTTTTTACGGCTTGACTACAAAAGACTTTCATTGCTTCACCTCCAGATGTTATTAACTAAAGTCAGTTTAAAGGGAGTATAAAAGGCTGTGTGGACACTGTTAATTCGGTTGAAACATCCAAAGTGTGAGATGCTCCAGTGATTTGGGTTCTAGTCTAGAAACTTGGTCCAGTTCTACTACAGCCTTTCTGTGAGATCATGGGCACTTGCTCTCTTTGTGACCCACATCCCCACATCTGTAAAATGGGGACTATCACTGCCTTACAGGGGGTTCTTAGGGTACATACATTAAAGGTTGCGAGGTGCTCAGATAGTATGGTAATAGGAGCCATATAAAGTACTGCCAGACAAGACTTTCTGGTTGATTTAAATGGATTAGGAATCAATTCAAAGTTAGCCAAAATATGTCACTCTTAAGTGGACATAAGACTGTCAAAATGCAAGAGCAGAAGGGATGTGGGCTTGGGGGAGCATGTGGAGTTGTCCCCCCCACAAAAAAAATTGCTGGTTGGCTTGTACAGAGCATGCTCAGTAACACTGCTGAAGGTGTCTGCACTCACTCTACTCCCCCAACTATTGGCAGGCATGAGTCATCTCCAACCAAGGGATTGCACTGATTTAACTAAATTGGTGCAGAAATCTAAGTTAGACCAGTGCAACTTTCTTACATAGGCAAGGCCTTAAACACAGGCACATCATACGTCCATGCAAACAGAGAATTGAGTGGACAAAGCATGCGTGTACATATGCCAGTAGATCTTTGAGCATGTCATTGCCTGGTTTTATATGTAATTACATGTTGGAATATGCACACACAATTTTGAAGGGGACACAACAGGTTCCTATGTTAGAAAATTTGGTCCTTAATGACTTTTTAGAAAGGGATCTAGCATAAGTCTTTTAGCGTGCAATCAAAGATTACACTGAGAACAATGTGTTTTGGGAAGAGAAGTTTTAATATGACCCTTATTGGGTGATAAGGAGGTGGGACATGGAGTGGCTGCTTAGCCTCAATAAGAGACATTTCTGTTTTAAACCAGGTTTCATTTTAGGAACTTCTTTGACATCCTTAAATTCACTGGATGACATTCTCTGTTGCTGAAAATGAATCACTTGAAAGATGGAAGCAAATCTGAGCATTATTTGCATAAGCGATCAAATAAGTCATAAACCGGGACCCAGAGGTCCCAAAGGGGAGACCTAGGCCATAAATATTAAAAAGCTTGCAGAATGTGAGAAGAAATATGTCTCTACCATTTGTGTTGTTAGATTAATACAGTTCACGGGAAGTTGCTAGCTACACGGAGCAAGTTTTCCTGCTCTTGTTGATAATGAGATCTCAGTTGGACCCTTACATTTCACTCATTTGCAATGCAGGTAAGAAGCAGACAAGCAGACACTTGTCTTTGAAAAGCACTGAGTACGAACCTCAAGAGAAACGACTCTTGAGATCTACAGATGAAAAGTGCTTTATAAGAGCTAAGTATTATATTATGTATTAGTAGTATTATGAAGCTTTTTTAAAAATTTAGAAGTAATTAAATTTAGAACTGCTATTTTTTTTAATAAAGTAGCCTGGAATATCTGATGGATGAACAAGGTATGAAAATAAGTGACAAACTTGGAAACAACACGCTGAGGACACGCCCTATGAAAATTCCAGTTTCTGGATCTCCATCTTTTTTAGGAATTGGCTCAGATAAAAGACCCACACAAACCTTTAGCACAACCCTGTAATAGAAACAAATCTCTGTGGTTCTAAATTGTTCAGACACCTTCAGCCATTTTACTACATTATTTTTCAGTCTCACACATCTGTGTGTCTAGAAGCTGAAATGCTGAACTTCTGCAAAAAAAGCTGTTCTTTACACAATATTTACAATCACACAATATTTACAATCTGATTCTTGACAGTATTTCTAGAAGCACTAAGGACTAATAACGTCACATGAAAGCACGATTTTGTGAGATTTCCACCTGCTTCTAAAGTTGCCAGACCTGATGACTTGATGATTATCAGAAATGAACCTTCTCTTATCACAGCTGAGATTTTCAAAGCTGCCAACAGGATTTAGATGCACAATTCCCCATTAATGTCAAAGGCTATTACGCTTCTAAATTGGCTTTGAAATTCTGCAAGCAATGAAGTTCACACAGGGCTTTTCTTTTTATTTTTTTAAAGCAAAGATTTTCAGGAGAATTTTTTCTGCTCTTGAATTGTGAGGCCTTCTCCTATCACTGCAAAAGAATTTCCTGTGATTCTGAAATTAAAACAGTATGTGGCTACAACAACCCCTCTCTCAGATAACAGATCTGTAAATACAGCTTCCCTGACACAATTTGGCAATATGGTATAAAGAAACAGGACAGTGAATTGAAAAGGCATGACACATATCCTGACATACTAGGGCAGGATATTAGCCAAGGGGGAAAAAAAAGAGTTACATAGATACAAGCTCTGGTTAGGTGAGTTATACGGCATGTTAGCAAAAGCACATTAGTGTTCCCAAAGAGAAATATGCAAGCCCTCACTGAAAGTTAAATCTTTCAGGAGCTAAATCTGTTTTTTTTACTTCTTATTGCTAAAATTTAGGATGCAATTAAGTGGTAGTCTAATTAATGACACTATTAAATGGTGCCACTAAGTGGCAGTTCTCCCATTTTCTCATAATATCTCTTTGTGTGAAATATCTACCCACTGGGTCAAATTCTATTATGGTGCCGAGGTATCTATACTGTAGTTTAAGTTGTGTTGCAGAGTTTGGTTTTAACTGGAGCTTTAAATGGTTATTTTGTAAAAACAAGCAAACAGAAACTCACCAAAAAAGCATAAAACAAATCCAGACAACATGAAGTTTGAGACTATTTGAAATTTTCATAGTGGTTTTATGAAGAATGAACTGATACAGGGAGAACAACAAGAGTAAAAAAAGAAATCATCCCTGTTATAAATTTTTTCATTAGATTATCTCATTTTTGAATCTACCCTTTTGCAAGAACACAGAAGCACTATGGGTCCTGTCTTTTCACCACATTATTGCTCCTCAGGTGCTGATTCCTAGAATGTCAGTTATACAGCAGCAATCACACGACAGAAAATACATGGTCTAAGGTGAACCCACCAAAGTTTCATTTGATCTCAAATCTGCCACAGTGTAAATGCTGTTTTACTCATTTCTGGGGGAGGCTAATATGCACACACAATTTGAGATGACCAACTGACTTTCCTTTATCTAATACTCCTCTAGCCTACAGAAAGAGTCTCTGAGCTGGGAAAGGGATGACCAAGACTTGAATTCTCATATCTTCTAAGTGTGGTTTAAATTCCCTCACCTTTCATCACCTGGATTATTAGCAACAGCTTTAAACCCCAACCTAAAGACAGGAAGAAGAGAGCTGCAGAACACCTTCCCTCACCTCCACAACTTTTTTTTAAACTAAGGTAACAGAGAGCTTATGCAAGCACCCAGATTGCTAACATGATAAACTACGGCATTAGCCCCACACAGTAGTTAACCCAAGGGAGGTTATCCTATAAATCATATGCCTCCTAGAGCCAGGAATAGAATCCAGGATTCCTGATCACAGTATTCTACTGATGACTAGTAAATAGTTGTGGAACCCATGGGGAAAATGGGTGTCAAGTTGTTCTCCTCTAGTGATCGGCTTACAGAGAAGCTAGCAATTACTCCTATAGCTCAAGGAGTAAGGGTCAGAATAAGGAATCATAAGGGATTCAAACCCTGCTGCCAATCATGTACGAGGATAGGATAACTGAATGTGATTCACACAGAGAGACCTCTTTAAAACATATTCTGTACTGAAACACTGTGCTAACCTCTAAATGATGGGAATCACCGAAATACACATTTCACATGTCTGCCATTTGCCACACATTTTGCTTGTGTAAACCAGTGTGTTATTTGTCCCCCTCTGTACCCAGTTCACAGAAGATAAAAGTCTGTGGCAGCTCACACCATGTGTGCCTGGCTCTTTAGCACAAGCTGGAAAAACATTCATGCTTTTTACTTCTGGCATTCGTTCAGTCCTTGGTATTGGCCAAGAGAGTGGTGTTGACAGTTGGAGGTCTGCCGTAGTGACATATTTGCACATTGAATGGTATGCTTCATATTGGAAGTGATAGGGAAACCCAGTGGAAGAGGGAGTGCAGACAGACCTGCTGATGTAATGTAGTTACGCATACCCTGCTGTTACTGTATCCAAGTCCAGAAATCTGTGAGAGGTTACACTGTGCTTTTGTAAGTGAGTGATGACAGTCTCCTTGACAGAGGTTCCCTCCAATTGACAGGTCCTGTTGTCACTTTTAAACATGGAGGGTTTCTCTTTGTGTTCTTGTTAATTTCTTCTTAAATGAGGATAAACTGTAACAAACAAGCAATTCACTGAGGCACATCACAACCTCACCCTTTTCAGGTGGCTCAGCATAGACAGGAGCAATGCATACCTCATCTTCAATAAACCTGCACTCTAGTCCAAAACTTTAACACTGACCTCAGCAGTGTAAAGGCACAATAAGTTCCCAATTGCATGGCATGTGTGACAGACAGATGTGTGGATCTGTTAATAGAACTGATATAAAAAGCACGTGAGGTCCTGGCTAAGGTTTTGCATTAGAGTGCAGGTTTGATGAAGTTGGGGATGTACTGCTTTTGGTAGCTGCTGGAGATGGAAGTTGAACCTTTACAGAATGCAGCTTCAGCAGCATGATAGACAATATTATGGCAGAAAAAAAATGCACAATTAGTCTTTCTCCAGAACTTCTTATTTCTGTTCTTTTAAGCTTTTGGGTGGATGGGGGATGTCCTGCTGCAACCTTAACTGCCACAAACCATAGCTTTTGTTTACTAATACTCTTTTGCATTGGTCGAAATCCACAGTAATTCCGCCAAAGTCCAAGGGAATACTGCAGATACTGAGGTAACCATCTCTCTTCCTCTTGGTAAACTCGGGGAGTAGCTAAATACCACCAGGGTAGAGGGAAAGGCTGGTCCAGCTGTTAGGTTACTAGCCTGAGTCTGGGTTCAATTTTCTGTTCTACCAGAGAGTCTCTGTGTGGCACTTACTTGCTGTATCTTGTTACCCACCTATAACATAGGAAGACTAGTACCTCCTAGCCTCATCGCGGTGCTGTACATTAAAGACTGTAAGTTGCTCAGCTATCGGAGGGGCCAAATGAAAACCTCAGATAGAATGGAAGCTATTTTAGGGCAGAGACCTATCTCCTTTCATATCCCTAAGCTCCTATCATACTTTTGAGTGCTATATAAATAAACGCAAATATGACTGAAGGACTTTGTTCCGAAAGTCTGAGGAAACACTCATATGATGAATATAAAGATATAACATGTTGCAACTAAAGGTAAGCAATAAAAAACAATATAAATGATTGATTTTTACCAGTATTGGAATAAGCTATTGTTCTGTATATCTCTAGCAGAAAAATACAGTAGTGTGAAGGTATCAATCCCAGACAATATAAAGCAGATAAAATCCACTATGCTAGAGCCTAGGCTGTGTAGCATGAATTCACGCACATGAATTTTGTGATGAAATGAACAGCCCGCTCAGAAAGTTTGTCATAATTTGAAAAGTCTCTAGTGGCTTCCAATAAATATAGGAAAGGTGAATGGAGCCCATGCTTTGCGATCATATTTAAAGTTAGTTTCTTTTAACAGATACTTTAAAAAGACAGCTGACTTATTATGCACAAAGATACAAATGGGGATCAACTTTATGCCTTCACTGGAGTGACACCAGAGATTAATTTGACCAGCAATGTCACGCTATCATTTTGTGATTTTAGTCTCACCGCTGAACAGTACAGGTTTTCCAGGTTGTCTTGTACTCTCAGACTAGGGTTTGTACCTGTTCTGTTTTCTGCAAGACTAGCCAGCATGACATAAAGAAGCACAACCCGCAGAGCTATCTACTTCTGTTGCCCAACTTCTGCATGCAAGTTTTGCAAATGCACACCCCCGACCTGTGAATGCAAGCAGACATTTGTGTTCACCCCCGCCACGGTCTTGCAAAAGCAAGGGTGGGCTTTGTACATGCAACCTGACCACTTTCAGGTGCAAGGAATCTGACACAGTTTTGAAAATCTGATCATAAACAAAATAACTTGCAAGGCTGATGCAACAGGATGACCTCACAGTCTGACCTAATGATGCAATAGCACCTTAAGGCTGCATCATAGTGTGTCAGCTGTGTCATGGCCTAGTATCACAATATTATGGCATCCACATTTGTCCTACAGAACACTCAGAGGTCGTGCAGCCCTACTTTAATATTATTTCCTTTTAGTTTTATTGTGCTTTCCTTTCTTCTCTGCCTCCTCCTTTCCAGCTGTTGACAAAGAGCTCTCATTTTTGGAGGGCAATTTCAGAGGATAACTTCCGTTATCCCAAGTTCTCCACAACATAATAGCTCAATGCAACCTTCTCCTGGAATACAATCTTTTGGCTACAATATTTAACCTCTAAACCTATTAGATCAGTTGCTCTATTTAGCTGCCCAACAGGTTAATAAAAAAGGTGCTGTAGACAAACTGACAACTTTGTCTCTGTGCCTCTAAATATTTAACAGTGGTTTACTGCACTAATGAATGAGTAACAAACTCTCTCTTTTCCCCAACTTGCAATGAATAGATTTTTAAAGTAGATGCGCACCGTAAGCAATTATAATGGAGCATTAATATTGACTGTTCTGCAGCACTCAGAATTGTGCAAGGCATCTTGCAGGAAGTATACTTTGCACCAGGTCTCTACCCTGAGGAGCTTACCATCTAATTTCAGACATAATGCAACAAAGGGGCAATTTAAGAAGGCTGGGTTATGGGGAGGAAAGACAGGGGTCCCAGCACTAAGATTACACAGATGATCAACGGGGCATGAACATAACCTGGGTGAGCAAAGTGAGAGAAATGGAGTTTAAACCAGGTTCCTCAGGCCATTACCCTCATTTAAATCTCTCCTCTAGACCCATCTCTGCCTTGATGTTCACAAGAAGTTGTAGCCAATTGCTGAACCATGTTACACACACTCCTTCGAATAACTTCACTCTTATTTCTTTGACTTCTCTCTTTGCTCTCCATACCACTGATTTGTTGCCCCTTCATTGTATATTGTAAGCAATTAAATCCTAATCCTGGAAAGATCTATACACACAAAGCACTTCATATTCTGGGAATAATTCCATTTAAATCAATGAGGCTGTTCACAGTGTGTAAATTTAAGCCTATGCACGAATCTTTGCAAAATCAGAACCTTAGATTGCAAAAACTTGGCACAGTGATCTCATGCAGTTTATAGGTTCTACGAGGTGTCCAGCACAATTTTCGGCCCTGTGAAATGATTCTGTACATAACATTCCATTTCCTATGAACACCTCGCGTTTATCAGAGAGAAGATCCATTATGCAGTCACTACAGTCAATTCCATATTGATGTTTTAGTTTCCTCTTGATGTAGAGAAATACAGACAACCCTTCCATGCAACACAGTCCAGGGGGCTGTTGCATCCAAGGTGAGTTTCTGATCAGTGTCCTTGTTCAAAATTAACCAAGGCTGGCCAAGTCGGGACTGGGCAATCTTTATTTCCTCTCACCAAACATCGGTAGCAGGGGGGAAAAGGGAGGCATGTAGATTTAACAACTACTTAAGCAACTCTAATAGAGAATGAAAGGAGTGCTGTGTGAGGATAAAGGTGGTCATTGACCTCTCCTCATTCTGTATAGAAACTTGCTGCAGACCTTTTAAACAGTTACATTCAAGGTCATTACTACAGATAACTTGGACAGAACACCAACGCTCCCAACTTTCTAACCCAGAGGTCGGCAACCTTTCAGAAGTGGTGTGCCAAGTCTTCATTTATTCACTCTAATTTAAGCCTTCGCGTGCCAGTAATACATTTTAATGTTCTTAGAAGGTCTCATTGTATAAGTCTACAATATATAATTAAACTATTGTTGTATGTAAAGTAAATAAGGTTTTTTAAATGTTTAAGAAGCTTCATTTAAAATTAAATTAAAATGCAGAACCCTGCAGACCGGTGGCCAGGATTCAGGCAGTGTGAGTGACACTTAAAATCAGCTCGTGTGCCGCCTTTGGCACACGTGCCATAGGTTGCCTACCCCTGTTCTAACCTCTTAATAACAAGCTGTATTCTCCAAAAGCATCTTGGGATTTATGGGGAATGTAACCCCTTTTACAGGTAAAGGGAAATTCATTTCTCTGTGTATCTAAATAGCTAGAGAGATTACCTGTATGAAAGAGCAAGTTAAAGAAGTATGGGCTGGATGAATTGACCATAAGATGGATAGCAAGCTGGCTGGATCGTAGGGCTCAACAGGTCATGATCAATGGCTCCATGTCTAGTTGGCAGCAGGTATCAAGCAGAGTGCCTCAAGGGTCGGTCCTGGGGCCGGTTTTATTCAATATCTTTATCAATGATCTGGAGGATGGCGTAAACTGCACCTTCAGCAAGTTTGCAGATGACACTAAACTGGGACGAGTGGTAGATACGCTTGAGGGTAGGGACAGGATACAGAGGGACCTAGACAAATTAGAGGACTGGGCCAAAAGAAATTTGTTGAGGTTCAACAAGGACAAGTGCAGAGTCCTCCACTTAGGACGGAAGAATCTCATGCACTGCTACAGACTAGGGACCGAATGGCTAGGCAGCAGTTCTGCAGAAAAGGACCTAGGGGTCACAGTGGATGAGAAGCTGGATATGAGTCAACAGTGTGCCCTTGTTGCCAAGAAGGCTAATGGCATTTTGGGCTGTATAAGTAGGGGCACTGCCAGCAGATCGAGGGACGTGATTGTTCCCCTCTATTCAACATCGGTAAGGCCTCATCTGGAGTACTGTGTCCAGTTTTGGAGCCCACACTACAAGAAGGATGTGGAAAAGTTGAAAAAAGTCCAGAGAAGGGCAACAGAAAAGATTAGGGGCCTGGAGCACATGACTTATGAGGAGAAGCTGAGAGAACTGGGATTGTTTAGTCTACAGAAGAGAAGACTGAGGGGAGATTTGATAGCTGCTTTCAACTACCTGAAAGGGGGTTCTAAAGAGGATGGATCTAGACTGTTCTCAGTGGTACCAGATGACAGAACAAGGAGTAATGGTCTCAAGTTGCAGTGGGGAAGGTTTAGGTTGGATATTAGGAAAAACTTTTTCACTGGGAGGGTGGTGAAGCACTGGAATGGGTTACCTAGGGAGGTGGTAGAATCTCCTTCCTTAGAGGTTTTTAAGGTCAGGCTTGACAAAGCCCTGGCTGGGATGATTTAGTTGGGGATTGGTCCTACTTTGAGCAGGGGGTTGGACTAGATGACCTCCTGAGGTCCCTTCCAACCCTGATATTCTATGAAGAGACCAGGTCCAGAGTCCTTCCATTCACAGGAGTTAGTCCAGAATCCACTATTTAATTATTTCACCTCTAGGTGATAAATAGGATCAAGTAGCTTCCAACACTGACAAGTTATTGTATCAATAAGAGAATGAGGGACAGAGTGCACAGTTCCCACACAGAGGTCTAGGCACTCACCACCTGAAGGCTCATACCTAGTTTACTAAACTGTTTTCAAAACAGTTTGCTCTAGCTCAGTGTGGACAAGGACAAATCCATGGTTTTACTGAGCTTGAAAACTATGTTCTAGTCTATTATAGTTGGATTCTGGCAGAGCCTCAAATCTGTAGTTAGGAATAGGGAAACCTTGCACTAGAGGGCTATATAAGCTCCTGCTGATGAAAAGGGAAGGGAGTTCACCTGGGACATTACAGTAGCACTTTGCCTGATCCATACCTGTGCTTAATCAGTTCTCCTTTCAGTGGTGGATGGCAGAAATGCACAAAGGTCTGAACATGTAATAACTACAGTGAGAGCAGCACTCTCAGCAAAGTTTGCAGTATCAGGCCCCAAATCTGTGTTTAAAAAAATAAAAATAAATTGTCTCCACTCACCCTCCCTAAAAATAATATGAGAAAGAACACTCAAATATCCTGATTATCAACAAACCTCACATGCTCATTCCTACATCTACACACCCAGGAAAGACAAAGACAAAAGGAAGTTAAAAATATTTCAGGAAAGCTCCCTTCCCCCTTGGTCCCATGCAGCAGGCAAAAGGCAGCAGTGGTACTTCCTTTCTGAAGTTCTTACATACCACTTCCTCCTCACAGTCAATATTTAATTAACATGTAGGAATTACCTTATCATATCCTTCTTTGAAACACTTGGCTTGAAGCACAGCCCTCACATCAGTAGGAGGGCTTGCAGAAAAATTAATACAAAATGAATGGCATTTTTAGTTTTCAAAAGGCAGACGCAGGTTGGCATTTCCAAAGAGTGGGCTTTCAATGAGAGTTAGCCAACTAATGCTCTTAGCTAACTTTGAGAAGCCCAGCCCCAATCTATATGAAATCGGGGAGAAGATCGAGCAGTAAGAATCTGATATTTTAGTACTCAACAGTAAAAGGCTGTGCTAAAGCTCAGGTATGCTATCTTACACAGCAATCATAGTGCAAGTTTAAAACATTTGGTTACACAACATATTCTGTTTCTCTGATCCTTCCCTATTTTCTTTCATCTACTTAATGGCTTCCCCTTGTAAGGTGTGCATGTTTCTTGTACCCGGTTCAAAAGCTGCCTTTTATTTCTTAGTTAATAATTTAAAAGATCCAAAAGCCTAGCCCCAGGTAGACTTCCTTCCAGCATGCATAATGCATAAGCAATCCCAGGTGCATACAGAAGTGTTACATCTCAGTCTCCCCATAGCACTACACTGCATAGCTGCTCAACACAACATACACAGCATGTGCTAAGCTGAGTGCTTCCAAGAGGTATCTATGATTTTTTTCCATTAGAAGTCCTTTGTCACTCATGGACTTTAAGGTCAGAAGGTAACCATCATGATCATCTAGTCTGACCTCCTGCACATCAGGCACGTTTGGAGTTGTCCCTCACTACAGATTGGGATAAAATTTTCAGAAGTGCCCAGGGCTTGAGTCACAAAGAAATGCAGACCTTACCATTGTCACGCTGAACTTTTGAGTGCCTAGAAAATCACTGGGATTCACAAAGCCTAGGCTCCCTGTACAATGAATCGGGACAGATGGGTGCCTAAGAAGGGCATTCACAAAAAACCAGCCCAACAGAAGGATCCTTGTCTAAGTTAGCCAATGAAAGATGCCAGGTTAGGGGTGTGTGCTAAAGTCTGCCCCTCCTTGGAGATAGGTGCCTAAATCTGGGCTGCAGGGTGATTCCACTAGGGATTCACAGCTGCAAACCTTCTCTTGATGTTAGGCACCTATGTGATTTTATCAAGCGAGGGGAGGAGAGTGAGGAGGAGAGCTCCCTCATAAGTTTTAGTTCAGTGGTTAGGGTATTTCACTTGGGATATGGGAGACCCAGGTTCAACTTCTGGGTCTCCCAGATTGACAGGCATCACAAGGAATATCACTCAGAGCAGTTTAATAGGTGTCTGTTGCGGACTCAGTGACTCACTGTCACGGTGCCTTCTGCTGGCTGGCTGGGAATTAGCTCTTTCCCAGCTTCTGAGCACCCTCTGCCAGCCAGTGTCTCATCTGTTGCTGGCCCTAGCACTCTTCAGAACACCAGTGCCCCTCTATCTGGGGTGCTGCCCCCTGGCAATACCCTCACACTCTCTCTGGGTCTCCCCTCCCAGGGGAACCCCCAACCCTATAATCCCCACCTTGCCTCCGTCTAGGGCTACTGCCAGTCATGATCTAGCCCTGTTCACTAGGGCAGACTGCAGTGTAAAAGCCAGTCATCATAGGCAAGGGGGGATTGGATCTGCTGCCTTTCCCTGCAGCCCAGTACCTTTCAGGCCTTCTTATCAGGCCGCAGCGTGGGAGGTCACCAGGCCTGAGCTCCCCAGCTCAGCCTGCCCCTTCCCCAGCCCTGCTCCACCCTCAGTACCCTTTGCACTTTCAAGCAGCTAGGTCCATCTCCCTCCAGAGCTAGAGGGAGACTGTTCTCAGCTCATAACTCTCAGCCCTTTTATAAAGGCCAGCTGGGCCCTGTTCTACTTTAATTAAATAATTGACTGTTAATTGGGCTAGAGAAAGACCATGAATTACTCTCTTATCCAGAGGTTAGAGCACTCACCTGACAGGTGGGGAACCCAGGAGTTTCACATCCTGAGCAAGTACCAGCTGTTTTGTTTAGAAATAGGTGACCCCTGAGCACACCTACAGGATCGCAACCCTAAAGCAAGGTAGACGCTCCTCTGCCTATCTTCCCCCAGTTCGTAGATCACTCTGGTGCGTAGGTGGGAGATGGGCATTAGCATGCCAAAAATTTGGCTGCCAAGTGAGTTTAGACACCTAAAGCATGATTAGGCAGTAGCGAAGCAGGAGTTTTGTGGATCACAGTGGCTCCTAAAAATGGGACTTAGATGCCTAAATCTGGGGGTGGGTGCCTAAGTATCTTTCTGGATCTGGGCTATAAGCTAGACCAGCAAAAGCACTTCTGTCGGTATATATGTGTCTACACTAGGGCTTATACTATCCCAGCTATGCAGGTAAAAATAATAGTTACACCTCCATTTGACACAGCTACTCTAACTTTTAAAAACTTCTCCCCCAACTTTGAATCCAGACCTGAATTTCCATAAGGTTTAGGACTATTTGGAGTCATGATTTTGGTTTGTATACACAGTCTAACACAGCGGTTCTCAAACTTTTGAGAACCGCGACCCCTTTTCCATTTGGCGGCTGCCGCAGCGGACCCTTTCTATGTCCGCCAAAAAGCCGCCGAATGAATTACTTCCACATTCTGTGGTTATTTTCAGCGGACATTCCGAGCACTCCTGAAATAGCTTGGCACATCCGCCGAAAAGCCGCCGAATGTGGAAGTAATTCATTCGGCGGCTTTTAAGCAGCTCCAGGAGCTCACGACCCCCCTGGGAGCGCTCCACGACCCCCAGTTTGAGAAACCCTGGTCTAACATGTACTTTATTAGTAGCTGATATCTGTGCAAACAACCATGTTCAGAATGAGTTAGCAGTTTACATGGTCATACCAAACAAGACATAATTAGGACTAACTTGATCCCATCTGACCCTCTGCCTAATTCAGTTTCCATGCATGGGATTTTATGAAGGCTCAAAGAAGGACCAAAATTAGCCCTAACTGCATCTAATTTATCATTTAAATAGCCATCTTTACCCAGCAAGGCTGTTTGAATAAATGTCATATCTCTTAGAAGCTGTGTTAATTTTTTTCCAGCTAGGTTTTTGTTTAAACACAATGTAAATGCAATTGTAATAGGTCGTATCTTTTGTAGAAACATATTTCAATATTTTTTATTGCTGTGAAATATTGTAACTGAGAAAAAGAGGCAGAAATATACAAAATTAGGGGGATGGGATTCTGAAATCAATCTCTATATGCTTTACAAGCATTTTAATAGTGCAGTGGCATTCTTCTCTTTTTGAACTCAACATTTTTTTCCAAGTCACAACCAGTTCGTGTATGCTTTAGATCTAATTGTGGAGTAAGAAAACCCTCCCAAAACACTGGACCAGACCTCAGAGGCATCATTGTGCAGTGACAATAGCTTTCTATTGCTAATTGTAAAAGCAGGACAGTCTCCAGCAGAGAGTTGCTTGGTTGCTGAGTGATGCCTTGACAGATAACAGACAATCAATACAGCATTCCAAAATTCCAAGTGAAAAAAAAAACAAAAGACATTTAATTTAAAAACAACAACCAGGCATCATTTAGCAATAACCATTATGCACTGAAAACAACTCTGGACCATATAGACTCACAATGAGTGTGCTAAGAAACAGGGAAAGAAATGTTTTTTGTACGCGAGTCAGCATATGATGATGAACTGGCCATGACATTGATTAAAATCCTAGAACCTTTCTTATCTGTTGTGGAGCCTTCTAATGTTTACATATTGGGCCTTAGCATAAAGCGTGTAGGTGTTCTGAGTCAAGCCCAAGATTAAATATTATTTTCAAGGATTTTATATCCTTGCATTTGTCAACATAGGGATTTAAGCTACTTTCCACATTTCAAAGGGAAGACATTAAGTTTTAAAGATATCGTGGGGAATTAACAGAGCAGATAGAGGCCATGTAAACAATATCAAAGACAGAACAAAGATCCAATATTAATGCCATGGGAGTGCTTCCTGAACTGCAGCCAAATACATAGCCAGTAATAAACCACAGGTGGATGCTGTATTCTTTATGAAACCAAAATATATGTTAACTGCAAAGGGGGTATGCAGGAAACGTGAGATAAAGCCCCATTGAACAGCAAATAAAGCATTGTATCACACCTCGGATGCCATGAGATAGATCTAAGTTTGAAATATGTACACATGCAATAAGATCTTTGCTCTCCCTTTAATATGTCCATAATTCCCCACAGGTAACCTAACATTATACCTGATGCCTGAAATTCACCTATGGCCCAGAAAACCAGCACATGACCTTCCAGGTGGGCTACAGGTAAAACACCCATAAGGTTCCATTTCCATTTCTGTATTCTTTTAAATCAAACAATCTGTATTCTTCATATACAATGCAGAGCTTTCCTAGATAATTTATTATGGAAAATGTAGAGGGGTGTATTTATCAGGAAGATATTATCTGATGTGGTCACAAACTAAATGGACTTTGCCAAGCTATTAATAGCTTGATGTACATTGCTAAAGCAATCTATCTATATATCTCCAGTCATCCACCCATGTTTGACTGAGCACATGACGAGGAGGATAATGCCCATATAAGTTCCTTTTAAGTATCATGCAATGTCATAAAGGCCTTCCTCCTGCATCCATTGAAGTCAATGATGAAGGTGCCATTCACTTCAATGGCGCAGGATAAGACACTAAAATGGGACCCTGGGATATCTGACACCAAGATGGAAGAAGTGAAACCAATGAAATTTTTGTCCAGCTTCGGAAAGGGGAAAAACCCAGCGTGCAATCACAACAGCAGGGAAAACTTTAGAGGAAATGAGGAAGGGAGGCTGAGCAATAAACTTTCAGGGAGATACAATGAAGGCTACATAGCACCATGATCAATTGAACATGATGAACAATGTTGAAGCTAATATCTGTCAATCATATCTCACCAAAAAGCTTGTCACCTGACATGGTTCAGAATAAAGTATTAGTTCCCACCTGATATAGGAGTATGGGAGAGTGCATGCACCATATTCTTATGGTAAACTAAGCAAGTCATAGGTTTAAGATTAGCAGCCGTATTAATCTATATCCGTAAATAAGACGAGGAAGACTTTGTAGCACCTTGGAGACTAACCAGTTTATTTCAGCATAAGCTTTCGTGGGCTATAGCCCACTTCATCAGATGCATAGAATGGAACAGAAGTAAGATGCATTTATATACACAGAAAGCAAAAAAAAAAAGGTTGTACATTACCATACCAATTCTAAGAGGCTGTTTAATTTGTATGGGCCATTATCAGCAGGAGAAAAAAGTACCTTTTGAAATGGATATCTGTGTCTGACAGGAGAGATATGCAAAAGAATAAATGGACACAAATCTGACATCAGGAATCATAACATTCAAAAACTAGTAGGAGAAAGCTTCAATCTTCCTGGCCATTCCATTAAAGATTTGATGGTGTCAGTTCTGAAACAGAAAAACTTCCAAAACAAACTCCATCGAGAAACTGAGGAACTGGAATTAATTTTCAAATTGGACACAGTTAACCAAGGACTAAATAGAACTTGCGAATGGTTCGCTCATTACACTAATTGATTGCATTTCCCTAGTTAATTTACCTTCAATAGTTGTATCTCTCCTGTCAGACACAGATATCCATTTCAAAAGGTACTTTCTTTCTCCTGCTGATAATGGCCCATCCAAATTAAACAGCCTCTTAGAATTGGTATGCTAATGTACAACCTTTTTTTTTTTTTTGCTTTCTGTGTATATAAATACATCTTACTTCTGTTCCATTCTATGCATCTGATGAAGTGGGCTATAGCCCATGAAAGCTTATGCTGAAATAAACTGGTTAGTCTCTAAGGTGCTACAAAGTCTTCCTCGTCTTATTTAAGCAAGTCATGAGGAAAGTAAGTGCAAAAGGCAAAATTTTCACACTGGCATCATGTCTTTTTATGGAGTGGAGTCATGGAAATCTACAACATTCAGAGTCCATTGGAAAGAGTTTCTTGCAACATTAGAAATTCAAAGCACAGCAAACCAACCAAAAGCATCATATGTGGTAAGATGATGAAGATGGAAATATTTAAGACATGCTTGAATGAAGCCATCAACCTGACTTCCCTGTCAAGAGATAATATGGACACCAGCTGAAAAAAGAAAAAGAGGGTGACCTAGAGACACATTATGCAGAACAACAGAGAAAGAAGCCAGATCCATCAACATGATGCTCAGAAGGCTGAACAGACCAGCACAAAACCAAAATAAATGTTGGCAACTAGCGGATACCCCATGCACCTGAGTGTGCTGGAGGATAAAGAAAGAAGAATCTACATAAGTTAAACGTTGTACCCAAGGGAAACAAGAAATTACAAACAGGACAGAGCAGACTATTTTAGATGAGATGGGCTACAATAAGTGACCTTTTGACCATGTTCAGTGGATTTTAACACTGCACAGGAATCCGTGCTAACAAAGAGAGACAGTTTTTGTGAAAACAGGTGCATTTGAGCTGGGCAACCAAATACAGAGAGATGAACAAAATGAGAATAGTAGAGAAGTTCCTCCCAGACCCCCTGTGATGGAGCTTTCATTTAGGACCAGAGGAAGTTATCTGTTGCATAAGATATAGTTTGGTCCTGTGGCACCCTGTGGCTGAATGACCTGCCATCAAAAGCTATCCTAGTGCTTTGTCATGCAAGAAAATCAGGCTCTCACAAATCCCTCTTCATTCATATGTACAGTAAGGGCTTAGAGAGCTTGCAGGGACATCATATAAAGTTGGGAATTTTTTTTTAAACTTTTAAATAACATATGCACTATGATGTTGGAGTATATAGATAACCATACCACAGATGGCATCCAAAACTATTCAGCAGTCTGCCTATTCTATAGGAAGGTGGGTCTGTAATTAAAGGGAAAAGTATGTATGTTAGCTTTATTCAGCCCACCCAACTAAGTACAGCATCCTGCTGAGAAATTCCTAGCCTCTCTGGCCATAAGCCTGTATTTAAAAATGTTTCATCCATTTGTTTTTCACTTTTACTGTAAATGGCGTAGCTAAGTTAAGTGGCTTAAGAGATTTTGTGTGTGTGTGTGTGTGTTTAATTTACATCTCTACAAATCTATCAACAAAAAGAGAAAATGACAAGTAGGAGTACAGGTTTCTAGTTCCCTTTTTCACCTGGGTATTACTGATCGGAGTTCCAGCTCAGTTTCATTAAACACCCAAACATTCAGACATATAGTTAAACCCTTGGAGACTTCAAAATAGACCTGAGATCTAGGTCCTGATTTTCCATTGTCCTATATTTTGTGTAGTAATTCACACCAGTATAAAGTGGGTGCAAAAAGCTAGTAAATCAAAATGGCATTTTATCTCCACCTTGCTTTGGTATAAACAATGCAGTGCAATGGAGAATCTGAATGCTTGTGAAAATAGGCTTTTTTGTGGCATTTCCACTATGATAGCTTCCAGATATGCCACAAAATGCTTTGTGGTTATGGTGTATGAATCTATGAATTGTATAGCTCTATGGATGATAAGGCCAGAAGACACCACTGTGTTCATATAGTCTGACTTCCTGTATAACATAGGCCATAGGACTTCACTGAATTAATTCCTGTTTGATCTAGATTCTGGGAAAAAAATCCAACCTTAATTAAAAAAAAATTCTAGTGATTATATCACTATGATTGTGACTGTGCACTGCACCTTTAAATCTACAAGGATATTGCCATCTATGGATACTTAAGGGTTTGGCTATACTGGAAACCTCAAAGCACTATCATGGGAACGCTCCCACGGCAGCGCTTTGAAGTGCAAATATGGTCACATGCCAGTGCTGGGAGAGAGCTCTCTCAGTGCTCCTGGTAATCTACCTCCAGGAGGGGATTAGCTCCGAGTGTTGGAAGCCTGGCTCCCAGCACTCAGAGCCTGTCCACATTAGCGTTTTAAGGGCTCAGACTTGCTGCGCTGAGGGAGGTGATTTTTCACACCCCTGAGCCAGGAGGTTGGAGCGCTATAAAATGTGAGTGTAGATAAACCTTAACAGCCATTGTGTATTTAGTAAAGGCATTTATAGGATTCACACCCTGTATGCGCTTGCTCGATCGCTCGCTCTCTCTCTGAGAATTTACTTCATTTTTGCTCTTTGAGTCTAAGGGCAAGATCTTTTAGACTGAATAGTATGTTATCTCTTTTCTATGGAAACAAGAAGTATTGTGACATTTCTGCTTCTGGAATTTGAAAGTGCAGAGTGACACTAAAAAAAATATCATGTTTAAAGAAAAATCAGGCAACTATTTCAAAATCATTTTATACTCACTTTGCAGTGAGTAAGTGACTACAGAAGGTGCTGGCCAACAGTGAAGTGGCTGATTCTTGAAAAAGGCTCAGTAACAGGCCCGCTTGACAAGGACAACACAGAAACACATGGAAATCTAGAAATGAAAGGTGGTTGCTTTTTAAGTGTTCTTGAGTCTACTGAATTTTCACTAGTTTGTTCCTATTTTTCTGTCCTCTGGAGTGGAAATAATTAATCACCTCTTCACAAGAGGAAAGAAAAGCAAGATTATGGAGATTTTAGGTTCAAAATCTTTTCTGATTGGTAGATTTTTTGGTTTTTCTTTATTATCATTTTAATCCAGAGGTTCAGTGTATTTTCCAACGTTTCAGACTCATGCTGCACCTATCTATATATAGCAAAAACCAACATTTGCCCTCATTTGCACCTATCTATATGTATTTGTATTTTACAAAGTCTGGAACATTATAACAATGTTACTAATACAACTATATTTTTCTTTAAAGACCCTAAAATCTGTTAATCTCATTCAATTTCTTCCAATAATTCCTGAGCTACATATGACTAAAGCTACCTGCAGTCAAAGGCTGTTAAGCATACTAAAACCATAAATACTTTGGTTTAAATCATGATGAGCTACTTCTAAATTGTTTTTCCAGGCTCACCAGAGAACGCTGACATGAGTCTGAGGTCTACAGACAATTTCCCACAAAGATAAATGACAGTACATGAAATAGATTAAAAGATTCAGAGATTAGTAAAGCCAGAAGGGACTATTAGATCATCTAGTCTGAACTCCAGTATAACATAGGCCATAAACCATAAATAAGGATGTGTGAAGGGGAAGGGGAAAATTTTGCAGATGGAAAAAAGAAAAATAGATTTTCACAGCAAAAAGATAATTTTACAGGAATAATGGCAACACTTCCATTCTGGGCAAATTCATGGCAGGATGTAATTTGGTTGTAGCTGTCATTTCATACATTTTACTGGAAAAGGGTATTTTTTTTATGGATATTGCCCTGGATCAAATTCACAAATGCCTGTAAAAATACTAGTGGTGGGCTTCAGCTGCAACTTTGGACTCTGACCTGGACTTGTTTAAAATTCAGAGGTGTTTAAAGATGATGTTTTGCTGTCAGGTCATCTAGATATGATTTCATAAATGATTATTCTAAGTGAATGGTGGTCATTTTGCATAGCCCTCTTTAAAAACATAAGTTGGGGAATGTGTAGCTCAGGAGACTGACAATGGACAACAGAGTATGTAGCTTCTAGGTAGGTGGACTGAACTGACTCTGTTGGGCTTTCCTCCTGCAACAGGATCAACAACCCTGGACTTTTGCACAAAGCCCTGCTGATTTGAGGGGGACACAGAATGAACCAGAGAAACTTGTTGATGAATGAGAGTCTGGAGACAGGTAATTCAGGGACTGAAAATTGTAAATATATTTAAAGGCCTGTCATTTTAAGAGGACTTTTGAATTGAGCAGTAGTTTCTTCTTTCTGGAGACAAGTGAATAAATTAGTCTAATGTGACATTGGGCAACCCAGACAGGGCTGACTAATACTGGAGTGGGTTATTTATCATGAAAGCTGCCTTATCTTATTTGTTGTTTTCATATTGTGGGGTTTGTCTGTTCAGTAGCATGAGTAATGCGCTAGGAAGCTACTACTTACCCAGGCTATCTTCCTTCTTTTCTGGAACTTCTTTTCTGGCCAGCAGTTGGGACTTCCTATATCTGAGTTGTTAATGTGAACCCTGACCTGAAGCTCTTGGCCTTGTGGGTAATGTAGTATAGGGGACATTTTGTTGCAGGCATTGTTTTTGCCACTGGTTAAATTAAAGAATGTGATTTAACTATGGAGATTTTTGTATCAAAGTGTTTTTTGAATATACATGAAAATGGGAACTCTGTCACAGAGTGGCAGGCACAGTGCAATTAAAATACAGAGACCCACTGCAGCTGGTGAAAAATTGGAAGACGAATAAGTAAATTATGCTATGATTATGGAAATTGTATCCCATGCCCCTCCCTCTATTCACCGATATATGTTATAAGAGCATGTCACAAATGTGTAAAATACAGCTTCTTCAAGCTACTCTTAAATACACCTCTTTGTATACCTAGTGTGGCCATATTGGACTAACAATGCTGAAAGTGTTGGTTTATTTGTAAGTCTTGGTCAGGGGAGGAACAACACTAGAACCTAACATTAGTACCGCTAATCATTGCTTAAATTCTGAGAAACAAGGTGTGATACAGCAAAAGTATGCCTGTTTCCTTGGTTTAAACAACTGCTGAGTACTAATTAGTGTCAGTTTGATGGTGGGGTTTTTTAGAGCTAGCCTGAGACCAATGAAATCCCCCATGGTCTTCCTATTTTCTTTTTTCTCCTCCTTATTTGTTCTGATTTTGCTCTATACCAAATAGGTAACGGAAACAGAGTGATACAGGATAAGACATTTCTATGAGTTTTCCAATAGAAGTGCTTAAAATATGCCCAGTTATTCATCAATAGATAGCCAATTTCCTTCTGAAATAGATCATCAGTGCACAATACTGGCACTGAGAAGCAAAAGCCAATTCAAACAGGGCAAAATATAATAAACTGCCATAGGCTATTCTGTCAGTCAGAATGAATGGTTTCTATAGATTTGTGAATTTCTTGGCCTTTGTGTATTCAAGATTTAAGAAAGAAAGAAATTGTAGGATAATTCAATCTATTTTACTCATGTATTTGGTACAGCATTGAAGTTAGATGGGACAGAAATGAAAGAGATGAAAAATCAGAGTTTGGTGATGCCTGTCTTTTTAAGATGAGGAACACTTGTGGCACCTTAGAGACTAACCAGTTTATTTCAGCATAAGCTTTCGTGAGCTATAGCCCACTTCATCGGATGCGTAGAATGGAATAGAAGTAAGATGTATTTATATACACAGAAAGCAAAAAAAAATTTACATTACCATACCAATTCTAAGAGGCTGTTTAATTTGGATGGGCCATTATCAGCAGGAGGAAAAAACTTTTGTTGTGGATCTCTGTCTGACAGGTGATAAGAATCTTTGAAGGGACCTTAACAGGGAATTGGACACTATCAACCAAGGGTTAAACAGGGACTTTGAATGGCTTTTTCATTACACTAATTGAATGCATTTCCCTGTTAAGTTCCCTTCAAAGATTCTTATCACCTGTCAGACAGAAATCCGCTACAAAAGGTTTTTATAGTGTTTATATGAATTAATCCATAAAAAATAAAGTGGTTTTATTGTTGTCTAACACTTGCATGTAGCATTATGGCTGCCCATGATGTTTTCAATATAGAATAAAGACCCAGGAGCAGCTGTTCCACTCACATTGATGTAAATCATGTGTAATTCTACTGGTGTCAGTGAAGTATCTTGGTTCAAAACTGGTGGGAGAGGAGAATCAGACGCATGGGTGGGGAGGCTGATTCACCATTGCCTTGTCGGGTCATGCACATCAGTGCGAAGGGGGCGCATAAGGCCTCTCAGTCAGAGTGGTAGCATTGTACACACATTTTACACAGGTGTAAATGACACAACAAGAAGAAAAGCAGTGGAAAAATCAGTATAACTGTCCTGTCCCCAAGGAGCCTACAATCTAATTTCTAAGATGCCTTCTTTCCTTTTCTGCAGTTTGTTTAGCCTCATGCCTGCCTCTGGGGTAATTACCCCCAACCTCCCTTAACTTGTATTTTGACATGCATCGCCCCCCCATGACATAGAAATGAACCCTAGACCAGAAAATGCATTTCTAAAGGTAAGGCACTGCAGACTGAGTGCTGATCGATGTCCAAACATTCCATTATTAACGTTTCGTACCAGGGTCAGCTCCAGGCACCAGCAGAGGAAGCACGTGCTGAGGGCAGCACATTTTAAGGGGCAACACATTCCCCCCCCTTTTTTTTCTTCAGCAGCATTCCGGCTGCCTTTTGGGGGGAGTTGGGGGGCGGGGGTTGTGCTCTTTGTGCTTGGGGCAGCAAAAAAGCTAGAGCCGGCCCTGTTTCGTACACATACTGAGATTAATTTTCACAGTTTGATGAGTCTCTGGGGGGAAAAGAGAAATTATTTCAGAGATGATCTCTTGCCAATCTAGGAGATACTCCCAGTTGCTGAGAAGCCTGACAGAGAGGTGATTGAATGTGGGTGGAGGGGTAGTGAGGGGGAGTGGCAGGGAGGGAAAGTATGTAATCCCTTGAGCAGCTGTCACCATAGGTATAGCTTTGAAAGAATCCTTTGGCTGTTGATGATGTAAACACATCTGTCATTTGATAACACTAAATACTTGACCTCCAGTCCCTTTGTATTTATGTGACACACATGGTTCCTTGACCACACCACTGATGTTACTTAATATGAGAGGCTGTCTGGTATTTGCATACTATCCACAGGGTCTGAGAATTATTAATCCTGAAATAAAAACAAAACTTAAAATATCCTTTGTTAGCTATCTCCCTGCCCATCTGCCAGCCCTACTGGTTATTATCTCAGTCCTCTCATTATCTAGCCCTAGCTATGGAGTGCTTTTTTATGCTAACTCATCTCCATATTATGAAAAAAGTTTTCTTGTCTTAAGTGCTGTGGAATTTGTCTTTCTTTTGGACTCTTAGACTCCTTATCCCAATTCTTGTTCAGCATCTATATTGAATATTAGAAAAGACTGCTAAAGCATGTAGCATATTTGAGGCACTACTGAAATGGAAATAATAAGCAATAAATTATGGCTTTGTAACAACAAAGGTGGCTCAGGATAAACAGTTAATACACCAAGAACAAACAAGATCTACAAACAGCACCAAAGACAAGAAAACTTTTCAACAATTATACACATTTTAATAAAAATATTTTACATATGTGTAGAAAACACAACCCAAACAGAGCAAAGATGCTAATTTGCCAACTAGTAATGGGTGAAAGTGAAAGTTAGAGTGTGATTTCTCATCAGAAGCTTATTTGAATCACTTGGGGTGCAAAACTGGGGTAGAAATTTTGCAAGAATTATCTCCTAGAAATTCAGGCCATTTTCAAAGAAAAGCTCTCAATTCTTGGTCAAATTGGCTCAAGTCTGTAAAAAAAAAGTTGCCTGGTTTCCGTATGTGTTGTAAAAATTTTGCACTGCTCTACTTTTGGTCAGTTGTACCTCCTTGTCCATTATTTCCCCTGCTTTTAACACTAGGGATTAATTTCATTTGATAATATAGCCAGAATCATAATATGATGCTACAGAAGCATAAGCATCCCTTTGTAGGCCAGAGTCCTTTCTGCTTTACTTCCAAAGCAATGGCTTTGAAGAGGACTGCACACACATGCATGTGCACACAGAAAAAATACCCTTCCTCCACTGAACACAAAAATCCATTCATTTAGCTCAATGCAATAAAATGCTTATGAAGTAATTGAGATTGCAAATCTATCTAATTCCAATGCTGTCAGCATGGGATACTTAGGTTATGTCCCCAGCAATTACCTTCTTTCTCCTCCTTACTATAGAGAAAGGTTTAAAAAAAGTTTCCAAGTCACATATTAAGATGCTACCAATTGTCACGGTCGTTGCAACTGTCTCTACTACTGCCTTTGTGTGCCCAAGTGAAGTGACTCAGCGTCAGATCAGGTGACATTCCTTATGCGGAATAGAGAACTAACTTTTCTAATTCTTAATTTTAATAGCAAAGACAGGAAATAAGTTAATTGCCTCGGACAAAAGCTAAGAACCCCATGGCTGGAATCTCAAAATTGAACAGACTTAGTCTCAGTTACTCTTCAGAAACAATCTAGCACTGTAAACTAATGTGCCAGGGTGGCAGTATGCTCAGAATGAAGACAGAACAATAATATTTTCTTTAACTTTTACTTTTTCCTTGAAGTTCAACCTCTTTCAGCTTAAAACGCAGTGGTAAGGGTACATTTCTAAAGCACTGTACAGGGGATGCATAAATAGATAGGGCTTGGCAAATACATTCTGATAAAATAACTATTTCCTCAGCCAACCCTTCACCCCAATATCAAACTGAAGCAAACGTCCTGAGGTGATAAAAAATTAACTCACCTTTTCTCCTCATTTTCCTGTGACTCTACTTTTACAGTTCCCAACCTGTAACAATCAGACATGCTGAAATACCTCACAAAAAGCCATTCTATCAATATTGATCCATGAAGCTCAGCTAAGCATCCAGACAGGAGTTTTTCTCAGCACTGAACCTCTGGATTTATTGGAATTTTCCCACTGCTAGTTTTAGTTTGGATCATTGACTTAGAATTGCACTGTTGACCACCTGCAGAAGGTCCTGAACAGATAGATGTTGAATAATAAGCAGTTCCCCTGAAGATGTAAGTGCTTCAAAGGGTCCTCTTTTTTTTTTTTCAATTGGAAAGGATCTGAGCATTCTAAACCTCTGGCACCATGGAGTAGGAGTTAATTTAAAGGCATTTGGAGAGTGTATGGACTGATGCAGCAGCAATGGGCATGCGAAAATATGAATCTTTTCAGAGGGCTGTTTGGCTGATGTTTTCTAATTTGGGTGTATAAAATTTGGTACCCAAAATAAGTGATCTGATTGTCAGAAGTGTTGCTTCCACCGAAGTCAAGGTGCCTGATTTTAGATACCTGAGTCTGAGATTTTTGGCCTTAGGTTTCCTGTGGGATTTTGGGTAGCCTAGTCTGCAAAGTTAATAGGTCTGTAGTGTCTTCATAGGTTTGTGGCCTTAGTAGAGGTGAGGAGGCTTACGATATACTGAGACTTGTTTCTGTACTTGATTTTGTTTTTTTCCAAAACAGAAATGAATATGAAAAATGTATCTAGCACAGCCCTATTACCTCCCTCACTATACCACAAATATGTGTGACCCAATGGAGGCCTTTCCCATGGAGAAGCCAAAAATAAAAGTGCTGATATTTCTCTAGATGGTGGCCCATTAAAGAAACAATGTTCTGAAACCCTCCTTCTCATTTTCCATCTGTTATTCCAATCATCCCCACGCACTGACATCTTAAGACTTGCACGTGTTAGGCCAAATTCATTGCTGGACTGACTTCAAAAAAGTTACACCTAAGACAGATTTGACTACTCTGTCTTTATTTACAAATGCTGAGCTACCTAGCAGCTGACAGAGAAGGGAAAAATGCTGGATCCTTTTTTAAAAACAACAGTCAACAACAATCTATTATAACATATGGATTTATCAGAATGAATGGCTAGACTGCTGCTCTTGTCTCAGCTCTTACTCCAGAAATCATCAGCACTGCAGTGAAATTGGAAAACAAAAAACAATGATTTTAAGTTTGAAAACTATCAGTACAAAAAATTGAACTGAGTGTAACTCAGACATCTTCTGGTGTAGTGTTGTGTCCCATCTAGTGGCACCAAGTCTACTGAGAGAGAGAGAGCTAAATGAGTCTGCTCTACAGTTTTAGCTAAGAGGCAGTTGACTTTTAACTCCAGAAGAGGCTCATGCACTAAGTTCCTGAGGCCTCAGGTTCATTCTTGGTGTCTGTTGGCATTATATGAGTATTTATTCATACCTCTATACACTTATAGCTGAAGTGTCACAACAGCTCTCTATGCACAGAATAGGAAATAACCATGGTATCCCAGATCCCACTACGTAGTGTCTGTGATAAATGCTGAGTTTTAAAGAATGGTGGCTGGATGTGTATACAGCTAGGCAGTTGTATATTGCTCCATGGCAAATTTCAGAAATGCTAACTGTTTAGGGTTTTCAGGATGGTTTTATAGGCCAATGTACATGCACAAGCTGCACATCTCGAAGCAATTTCATTGCTTTGAGTTTGATATGCAGAGGACTGGATTCATCCTGGATGGAACTCAGAGTTCAAATTGCACCTACTGTGCTAGAGGGCTCTTGGTGCCTTGGGAGGCATCTTCTTGAGGTAGTGTCTATGGTTTTTGCATTGCTGTGTTACCATTCCCTATTAAATACACCAGGGATAGTGCCTTTAACTGCAGGTGGGTCTTTATAGGAGCCCTGACAATGGAGGTTGCCTGGATGATGTTTTGAATCAGTGCAGTCTCTAGCCACCCCAGCGTCCCTGATTTGTGCTCTTTTCTTATGGGGAGTGGCTGTCTGGCTCTAGGTCCCCTGACAGATTATGGATGCCTTGTTTCTCTGCAAGCCTCCTCTAGGCAGACTTTGCACCACTGGGGATTCTGCACCTAGGGTTATGCCAATAGAAGCCAGCAGAATCCAGGGATGAAGTGGGGCTAGGTAAAATTAATTGTGTGACCAGAAGCTCCCATGCAGCGTTGAACACTTATTGAAAGGAAGACAGAAGTTGGCCCCCACACAAGTTAACCTCTACTGTTTTCAAAGAATATCATGGGATCTATTACCTTCCACTTGAATAGGCACCTTAGTGGACCAGAAACAACCTCAGACTAAAGGTCTTATCTGAAGGATGGCATTTATAATAGGATAGCTATTTCCTGGTTCTGCTCCAGGGCATAGGCTTTGGGAATGAGTCCTAGTCCTGGTGTGAACTTGAAAACTTTCAGTATTACGTTTGAAGCATACATAAACACACTTAATCTGAAGGAAAAGTAACTTGTGTCAAGGCCAAGAGCATCTGTAATTATCTAATTCCAACATTAAAGCAATAAATGAATTAATGAAGTCATTACATTCATTATTGTGTTCTGTAAATTCTTCCTAAAGCTCCTTTAATTCTCCTTCCTTTTTGAAGTCTATGGGCAATTTGCTCCCATCCTTAACTGTAAATTTCTGTCTTTGACAAAGGTAGCTCTTGAACTGCTCCATCCATTTCACTGACGATCCTGGTGCACTGGAGAGCTACACAAAGTTATTTCTACCACAGCCATTTGAACTACAGGTTTGCTAATTAAAATCATTGTAGATGTGACACATTTCTCACCCCTAAAATGCAGCAAGCTCAGTGCCAGACATCTAAGTGAATCACTAATTATTCATGACATTTTTTGCAGTCTTTCAGAGCATTTTGCTACTGAAGAAAGATATGGGAAGAGGATTTGTTGGATTTCCTCTGTGAGGAAAACAAAAGTGAAAATATTTTTATTGTGTATTGGCTTGATCCTAATGAGCATCTTCAATTCATGTTGACTTCATCTGGAGCTGAGAGGGCTCGCCATCTTGCAGTATGGAGTCTGAAATAGTCAGGGCAGCTGGGCTCTTAGAATCTGTGATTCTGTTTCAGAGGAAGTGTTGAGCTATTTCAATCTACGCTGGCTTGCCCCGGTTTTCAAAGAGAGAAATCACTAGCAGGTATGACCTGTTGTGAATTGGGTAAGGTGGGATTCAGGCAAAACCTTACCACATTCTGCTTCACATGCATCTGTTTGACTTTGCCTTCTCTAACAACCACATGTCAACATGTATATTACCCCCCGCTTCCAAAACATAAAACCCTACCAAAACAAGACAGTCCACTGCACATTTTTCTCCCCCAGGAGAGAATGAGAATAAACATGTGACAGACATAGAGCCATGCTGCTTACTGCACTTCTGGAAGGCACTCAGGCACTACAGCAGGCCTGCACAACTCAGAAAGCAGCGAGGGCCATATTACTGCAAAACACTAGCTGCAGGCCGAAAAGCCCCGCCCCTGTCTGCTTCCCCCCATCTCACCACTTGGCTTGCCCCACCCCTACTGACCTCCTGTGGGCTGCACAGTGAGCCCCTGCGGGCCGCATGTGGCCCCTGGGCCACATGTTGTGCAGGCCTGCACTACAGTGATGAGTAAGGGCTTGTTTACACTTGAAACACTACCACCGTGCAGCTGTAGTACTGCAACAGTGCTGCCATATAGCTTCAGTGTAGACACCAACTACGCCAATGAGAGGGATTCTTCTGCCCGCATAGGTAATCCACATCCTCGAGAAGCAGTAGCTAGCACTGTTGACTCAGGGACTTAGGCTGGCTTAACTACATCACTCAGGGGTGTGGATTTTTCACACCCCCGAGTGACAAAGCTCGGGCAATCTACTTTTCCAGTGTAGCCTAGCCATGAGGTATAAGAAATAGAATAGGAGTCAGGGAGATGTATAGGGGAGTCGGGAGCAACGATTGCCTATTCACCCCTTTCCTTTTTCTCAACCAAAAATTCCACCTCTTCCCTTTCAGAATAAAATTGGCAAGAAGCTAATTAAAGAGAATGAGGAGAGAAATGGGATTCCCTGCACTGCTGTCCTCTTGGCCAGTTTCTCATTCCTAAACCCCTTCCTTATATTTTTTTTTTTAACACCTTGCCTGCAAATCCAACTCAAAAAACAAAAACAAAACAAACAAAAAAACCACAACTCATCCTCTGCTGAGAGTCCTACCTTATTTCCTGCTCTTCTCTTTTTGCCTCAGAGCTCTCTCCTCTTCCATGGGTTTTCTGTTGTTGCTGAAAAACTGGTGAAATCTATGGCCTGTGATAGGCAGGTCAAACGAGATGACAATAATGGTCCCATCTGCCCCCAAAGTCTATGAATTTTTTATGCTTTTGTCTTATTTTCTTAACCTTATCCTTTGCTCAGACCTCCTTTTGCTTTCTAGTCTTCAGTCAACTCTCCCTTTTCTCTCTTCTCTTTCCAGTTCTCACACTCTTATTCCCCCCGCCCCCCCCACATATGCTCTTTGTCACAATCATTCCAACAATCTCTGCTACATGCATGCTCACTCACTGGACCAAAATCAAAGGTGATGCTTAACTTAGACTGGCTCTACCCCTTCTAACTAGACTTTTTAGGCCTGATTCTCCACTGCTTACCCCCTGTGTAGTCCTTTGCACAACCACAAAGCAGGTGCAAAATGTCACCACTTGTACCATTCTGATTTGACAGTATGACTACACAAGGTGTAAGGCAGTGGCAAATCAGACAGAGTCCCTTAAAGGTACTTATGCACACTCTAATAATATGTAAAGGATATTGCATTAGTATAATGTATATGCCAATATAGAAAGTGTGAAAAGTATAAATTACAGTTGCTTGGGGGTGCGGGGGTTTCTATACCATTTTTCTGGCTCCTTGACATCTAGGTTCTCTCAATGCAGACTTTCTTACACCTGAAAAACCCCCTAGCATTGACAATTCCAGCATTAGACAAAAAAAGCGATGAATGGTCCAACTTTTTACCATTGTAGATTTGAAAGTTGAAATTGAATCCCAGAGTTACTGGTATTCAGTAACTCTCAGAAAGGAGATACTTACTTTTACAGAGCACTCCTTTGGGCCAGCTTTAACTTTGATGAGGTACTTTTCTCTTCCCAACACTCAGGCTAGGATTCTTTCTTCCTTGCCTTTTGTTGTTTTTTACTTTAACCTCTTTTTTTGGGGAGGGGGGGAGTGATGGGTTTAGATTACAGAAAAATAAATACATCACTTTAGACTAGTTTTCCTCAAACTTACTTAAAAAAAAAAAAGTTCAAGAGATTCACGAACTGATCTCTAGTCAAAAATAATGCCATAGCAGACAGCAAAAGAATTGTTATTAACCTAGAAAAAAAAAACTCTCCTATGCCATTTCAGCAAGATTTTTATGACGAGAAGAGTGTGTATATAGGTCCTGATCATGTAATGGACTGAACTCAGGTGTTAATACTAAGCCCACACTGAGACCCATTGAAATAATTGAATGGGTGAAGACATGTGCTTGCATGTACAGAGTTGCAGTAGTGTGGCCATATTTTCCATATACACACATTACTCAAAACCACTTAAAAACTTTCTGTAAAATTCACCTTTGAGAACAAACCAAGCATAAAGGATATGAGCTTGAAAGGGAAGAGTTTCAGAAAATTCTGAGTGAGTGAAAATGGGAGTTAGAATGGAAACTGTCATGCAACCTTGCTGGTTTTCATCCAAAATAGGGCACTTCATGAACCAAAATGCACCCAACTCTGTGATGGCAGCCTCTTGGTGACAGTTAAATGTTTTTATAAAATGCATTGCATTTGCAGAATATATGAGAACATATTTTAGTATTTATGGTATACACAGTCCATTTTTCATGGTACTTAAATATATACATAAAGCACTTCAAAATATTTGTGTCAGTCTAATGTTTTTCAGAGCCGTTCACTCAAAAATCAAAGCACCTTGAGTATTATTAATGGAGCTATCTTGTAGACTCAGATGTACAGAGTATTTTGCTACATATCTCAAAGTATCTACTTCTGTGTTTGAATGTGAAGGGGTAGCAATGTACTTTTCAATGTATGTGATGAGATTGTGGTCTAGTACAAAGATAGGGTGCTCTTGTAGGTTGAAACTAAACTAAACTAAGCTGGCTTAAATAAAGGATTGTACAATGATCTTCTTCCAAGTAGAAGCAACAGAAATCCACACATGAAGAAAATCCATGTATTTAAAGTTCCTTGTGTAACTTTTTCCATGTTCTCCAGAATCAAAGTTTTTATGAAAAAAGTATCTCTGGTGCTGAAAAAAGCCATATGCCATAAATCATCTTGTTTGTTCTGTAGCCAGACACACTGACACAATATAACACCAACAGAAGTGTGAAATTCCCCCATTTGTCTTACTGGAGTGTAAACATCAAAGCCTAGCTTTGACTACCAAAAATTGTTTAGTTTTATACCACTTTGTCTAAAATAGAAACACTCACTTCTAGTCGTAGAAACACTTAATGTCAGCCTACAGTTTAAATACCTTCATTTTTAAATGCAAAGTACAATTAGCTTAATCTTTAACTGGTAAATTCACACGTCAATATGTAAGTTTCTTCTACTCTGTGACTCAGGAATATTGTTAGTATGGATAATATAAGTAGATCAGTAAGACAGGATGATCTTGTGGCTAAGGCCCAGGCCTGGGGGCTCAGGAGATATGGATTCTAATCCTGGCCCTGGCAGGCTCCTGGGTGGTCTTGGACAAATAACTTGTTCTTCTCTGTAGCTCATATTCCAAAAATCTGTAATGGTTCAAAACTTGAATAGAGCTCCAAAGCAAGACAAGGAATAGAAGGCATTGGTTAGAATAACAGTCTGTCACTACCTCTGTTTTCTAATGAATCCTTGGAGCAGACAAGCTCTCTTACTCATTTTTTGCTAAGATCCTGTGTTCGGCTCAGGCCCCATTCATTTGCTGCCTGAGGTATGGCCCACATCCACAACAGGAAAGTTTCTGACTAGCTATTGTATCACAGTGCAGGGCTCCTGGTGAACATGGGGTGATCTCCAGTTCAACTTCTCCCTCCCTAAACTTAGAGGAAGAGTGTTTGTCTAAACATAAAAGTTGGAAAAATTTAACTTATATCAAAAAAACCCTCCCCCTCCCCCAAAGTGCAAACCTGTGTGTGGAAACACTTAGGTGGGTATAAAACTGGCTGTATCTGGAAATGTAGAAATGTAAGTTAAAGCACTGTAAGCCAGGTTTAAATTAATAACTTCCATACACAAAGTTGCACCACTTAGTTGATTTGAAATCACACTGGTGCCACTTTGTAGGAAGTGAAGACCTCAGAGTAGATGCTTGGAAAGACTTGTCTCCCGCAGCCCATAGAACGGGAGTGCGCTGAAAATCAGGAAGATTTTCTGTTTATGTCTCGATTTTGTTTAAAACTTATTTTAATATAGTATCAACATTAACCTTTAAGTGCAAATGCTTTTTTTTTTAAAGCAATTAACTCATTCTATCAGTGTATAGTGGAGCATGGACCCAAAGCTTCTTAGACTACAGACCCAAAAGCATTACTGATAAAGGTCAACCAAACTCCAGCAACCCTTGACTGACAAACACCCTGTCTGGAAAAACAGACACAAAGTCATAGTGAAACCATGGACCTTTCTTTTTTTCTCTGTGGTACTACTGGTAAGCATTGGCCCTTAAGAATCTTTGCATTTCAGATCAGCCGCTAAATAAACTGAATCACTTTCTTTCAGGAAGCCAGACAGTAACAGTTTTCTTGAGTATATTAAATAGTATTTATTGAGTCTGCAACGACAGGGGCAGAGTTAATGTGCTCTCAGCCCCAGCTATTTGCACACTATGATATGGAGCATTCTTAACATTCTTTTACCCATTCAAAAAACCCCACATGAATAAATGAAACAACATAAAAGGGGATTTTAAATCTTACTTATACCCTCAATTTTGTAAACAGTAACAGAATCAAAATCTTCTTCTTATTCACAAATACATCCCCTCCTCTCAAACTTTCATTATTTCTATTGAAGAAGGGGCCCATCCTCCTAGTGACCAGGGCGGATGTGGGAATGGTCCATCCTAATGTGGAGGAAACCAAGGAGAGCTCTCTAGGTCTGTACCAGACGGGCACAGGAAAAGATGAGTGGCTAATAGGAGGAGTGCATAGGTGTCTCTCTGGGAGAAGACTGACATCTCAGGCTGTGGAAAGATCCTTAGTGTAGGGAAGCTTCAGTAACTTCAGTTCGGGAAGAGCTGCCCTTCTTGGGAGGCCTTTGTATCTCAAACTGGGAAAGCTCTGTGGGTGCGCATGGGCAACAGACACTAAAAGCCTTCCCCAGAAAATCTTACGGCCCAGGCTGTTTGGGCTTGCCACCTCGTTTTTAATCACAGTGGCCTCTGAAGTATAGGAAGAAAAGGCATCACGCTATATACACAAATACATATTTACAGACTACATGGCAAAAGAGGAAACTAGATACAGGGTTAAATATATGACCATTAGCAAATGAAAGGGTCCCTTATGAGGATCTGGAGGTTGTTCAGAGTTCCTTTGAAACTGTCCTTTTCTTTGAGCATCAGTCCTTTTGTTTTGTAAATGAACTAGAGCCAGCATGATATCTCATTGGGATAAACAGATGCTTGCTCTCACTTAAACCATGGTCATAACCTTTAGACCGGCAGGTTGGAATCTCCTAATCTTCTTCTTCAGTGCCTTTGAAGCTTTGATGCGACAGATTTTGGGCACGGGAGGAAGAGGCTTGGAAGAGGCCTGGACAGCTGCTGGCTGCCTGACAGAAGCTTCGGGCCAGACCAACTCGCCTTCATCGGCATCATCATAGTCAAGAGTGAGGCTGCTGCTATTGCTGCTGCCCTCTGAATCACTTTCACTGGACTCGCTGTCCCCGAAGCGGTTGGTTGTGTAATCACTGACCTCGCCTTCGCTGGTCTCTGCAATGGTGGAGTGGAAGAGGGAAGCACATTCAGCGGAGTATTCAGAATGGTCTGACTCGCTTTTGGCATATGTTCCGTGGCGGTGATGCTTCGAACGGGCCCTCATGCTTACAGTACGCAGGACCCCTGCTCTTCTTACTGGCTGTCTGGGTGGCCCTAGGCCAAAGCCACTAGAGAGGCTGGCAAGGTGGGCCTTTGCTGAGATCTCCACAGTGGACTGCCACTTACGCTGCTTTTTCTTGGCAGCTGTGTCTATGTAAGCCGTTTCAAGAGAATAGAGTGCGTTAGCAGATGCCCGGTAAAGTTCAGGCCTGGATGGTGCTGGGGGGATTCGGAACTGAACGGGGAACAGGCTGGACTCTGAACAAGACCTGCCAGTAACCTCTCCAGCGTATGCAGGTCTCCTGACAAGGCTCTTTCCTCCGTGCTGTCGTTGAGGCAGATTCCACTCAACAGGCAGCCTGGCAGCTCCATGAACTCCCCTTGAGTTCTCTGCACCAAGAGTCTGCTTCCCAGGCCTCAGCACCTTCTCACTGTTCCTTCTCTTAACCTTCACAGCCTTCATTTTGGAGCTGGCAAACCTCACCCTCACTTGATGGGATTCTGCAGGGACAAACTGGGCGTGAACAAATTCACTCTGAGTCACTGGCTCATCACCCACCGCACTTGCCAGCTTGAGGGTACTGTACCTTCTGTTAGGCTTTTTGGGCAGGATAGCGTTAGTGTTCAAGATATCTGGACTAGAGACCTTGTAGCATATCTGTGAGCAGGAGGAACTGTGCTCCAGGCCACTCCCCACTGCTTCTGCCAAAGGAGAGCCCCGGACTATTGACTTGGCAGGGTAACAACTATTTACAGCTGATGACTCTGGGTCAGGCAAGGTGGATGGCTGCTCTACGTTCACACAGTGCACAGTCCCATGCTGCTTGGCACAGTCCCCTTCAGGCACCTCCCTCTGCAGTTTCCCTTTGGCTTTGTTACCTTCCAGAGAGCTCCCTTGTTTTTCCAGCTGGCTGCTGCTGCTGTTAATTTTCACTCCACCAGTGCTGGGGGTTATAATGAGCCTCTGGGGCACTGCGGATGGCTGGCTCTTTGTTGAAACCCTCTCACTGGCATCTGTGTGATCATTCCCTCTGCATCTTGTCAGCTGCAGCAGTTTGTTGATATAACTCCCTGGCCTGGCCTCAATGACAGGCCTAGTCCTAATCAAGCTGGGACCTGTAACACTAGGCATGGGTTTACTGGGGGAAGGGTGGTTGTCTGTTTCCAATGGTACCCCCACCAAAGAAAAAAGTGGGCTTTGTAAAGCCACAGCATGAAGAGGGCTTGGGTAAGGATACACATCATTGCTGTTCTTAGAGACTAAGTCATTCTGATATTTTGGGTCCACGCTCTGGAACTGGAATTCCACTCCATGACAAAGTGGGAGCATGGATTTGGGGTCTGTCACCTTCTGAAATCCAGTGTCTTCTGGTAGGAGTCTTTCCAGGTCACCTGGATATCGAATGGAAATAAATCAAAGAGTTACATCATAGGTAATTTCTTCTATTGCCACACCATATATTTCAAGGAGATATTTCAGAGACTATTTCATATCCTTTGTCATTAATGAGTATTTTAGTGTAATCATGACAAAAATAAGTTTTAATACCCCAAGAACTCTGCATTCCTTTGTATTATCTTCTTGTTGAGACCATAAAAGTATGAGGAAAACATGCTTCAGAAACACACCTAAGTAAAAACAACGAATTGTAAATGCAAAAGGGCAGATTCTCATTTCAGTTACACCCATGCAAATCCTGAGTAACATGGCTGTTTTCTGTGGGTTTACAGTGGTATATAATGATCGGAATCAGGACCAGTGATTTTAAAAGAAAATGATTGAACACATGTCTTACTTGAGGTTTAAACTGTGGTCACTTAAGAGAAACTAATGCTTGTACCATTAAAATGTTTTAAAACTACACAGATCAAAAGGCACTAAAAACAAAAAAATCCAGTAAAGTCTAGCAGAATTAGTTAATTCTTTCCTTTTGGGACCAGCTAGAGACTCTCTCAGGGTTAGACTTCCCATAGCAACTGAGGAAATAAATTCTTGAAATTCCCAGGAGGTAAACAGTTAATATTATTGGTTCTAATGGTTAACTTTGAATTCAAATTCCCCTGCCCATCCTGGTTCATGTGTCTTTTGAAATCTCCAGTCCTGAACCAACTGCTTTAACAGACTTAACGGAGCTAAAAGTCAAAGTGTCTCTTAATCCCTTCCGTGCTGGCAACTACTGCTGTGTTCTTTTACAGTTTGCCTCAGTGAGACACTGCAATGAGCACTAACACTTTAACTACACTGGAAAGCCATTTAGATGCATTTTACAAGCTCATTCCTCCTCCCCCCAGAATCCAATGAAACCTCTTAACTGGATCTTTTTCCTTCATTTGATAACAAAGTTGCAGAGAGTGACCTTTCTGAAGTGAGTCACCAGCTCTGCATTCACTGTTCTTGGAGTCTTTGATTCTAGCAGGCAACACTTAAGAGATTTTATTAAATGGGAGGAAAATAGGAAAATTCTTTTGCAGGTAGGTGTGTGTGTGTTTTAAGAAAAACATTTGGAGTAACAGGCAAAGAATTATCTTCATCCCAAAAGAGAAATAGACAATGGTTTAGATCCTCCACTGTGTCTGAGGCCTTGTCTAAATGCAGAGGTAATACATGGCCAGCTGGGGAGTGAATATACACCATAGTAACTGACTGTATTGGCCTTGCTGCTCCACTAGTGCACTTTGACCTACCTGCTGTTTCAGGCAACTTATTGCATGGCGTGCTACAGTGCTGTAGATTTACACCCCAACTTGCCTCACACTAATTCTCTGTATAGACAAGTCCTTAGACGTGTTCCCTTGAAATTGGAGTTTCTAGGAACAAGTTCAGTCCCCATCATAACTTGAAGTAACTTTAGGGCTGATTTAAGTTACACCTGGATGCTGACAGCCCCATAGCCCCCTTTTCTCCCAAGAACATCCCCAGAGCTAGGGGCTGGGAAAAGAGGTTGTGCAGAGTGACTAACAGCTCTACACCACTCAGGAATGCCCCTTGCACACAGGGACTCCACAGGGAGCCAGATAAACTCCCTGTTTCACTGCTTTGTGCTGCAGAGCAAACCCAAGAATCAGGAGAAATAAGCTTCAGAAAGCTAAGTAAATTATGTTGACCTTTTCTGTACTACTAGAAGACGACATGGGGAGACTTACAAATTTCAAATTGTCTGCAATTCATGCACTGGGACATTTGTACCCTTGTTATTTCAACAATCAGGATGAAGTCTTAAATATCTATCTATACATACATACATATACACCCACAGTCATCATGAAATTCCTTACATTGAAGAACTCATTCACAGGGTGTAACATGGGTATCTTTTTGTCTGGCTTTTAGTTGTGTGTGGTTGGATGCAAAAGAAAGAGGGTTGTTCTGGCATCTACCTCGGTCTTCTGTATCCAGCACGGAGCAAATTTGTCTGTTCCTCCCATCCCATTCAAAAAAAGGCAAAGAGACTGGAGTTTAAAATTCTAACCCACATTCTAGCTTAGATGTTAGGAATATTTCTTCATGTGAGGACTCATGTACATTCTAGTCTATTTGTCTAAAATGAGACAAGAAAAGGGACTAAATCAGCCTTGCAAAACTATTATAAACATGGGATCAGCCCCACAACAAAGTCTACTGACCCACTCTGTACAAGGATGAAAATAAAAAACTGTATAAAAATTCAAACAGGAGTAATGGAACACATTTTTCAAGAGGTCACCATCACTACCCCCACAAGGGGCCAACCACATACTCTAGAGTCTAGAGCAGTGGTTCTCAACCTTTTTTTGGCTCAGGACCCATTTGTAAACCTTGATGGGCTGTTGTGACCCAAAGACCTCCCAAGATGTCTCCAGACCTAATCCTGCCTCCCCTGGAGGGGCATGACAGAGGGACACAGCTGGACCAAGCCTGAATGGTAATATGACCCCATGCACCAGGTTGTAAAGCCCAGAGTAGGGAGCCAAGCCCAGCCAGCCCCACAAATCTTGGCAGGCCAATTTTGAGTTGCAACCCATGGGTTGAGAAACCGTACTCTAGGGCAGAGACTCTCAGCCTGTGAGGTGGAACCGAGTAGGGAGTTGCAAGAGGTTGATCATTGGCTCACAGCAAAATCACCCCTGCCAGAGAGAGCGAGCGAGCAACAAGATGGTGAGATCCTATCTTTTATTGGACCAACTTCTGTTGTCTCTCTAATGTCCTGGGACCAACACGGCTACAACATCACTGCAAGAATAAAAAGTTCAGCTTGTCTAAAACTGGCAGGCAATAGGGCCCAAAGAGGATGATCACTGGACAGGGAAGGACAAGTCTGCTCTCTTCTCTTGTTGACGCTATTCTGACCCACAGTAGCTCACTTCTCTTGCATCCCAAGGGGTTCAATATTACAGGAATTGCCTACTCAAGATGCTGTGGAGTTGGCTGCCAGGACTCTACAGCCAGACTGTTCATGCAGCCCACAGCATCCGGAAGCTGCACTTCTCCTACTAGAGCAAATACTAAGCAGTGGTTGGGAGAGAAGGGATGAGCTATAGCATCCTAGAACACACTATCCCTACCTTCTCCACCTTTCCCACCCAACATCACTCATCCCTTCATCCAGGAGCAACCCTCACCCACAGTGGTTTTCTGTTGAAAACTCTGGGGTCATAGAAAGAAATTGCTAGGGTGGAGAATGACAGATATAGAGGAACAAGGAAAGGACTGGAACCATTTAACTAAAGTTTTATTTCTGCCTCTAAGGGTCCTTAATATTTTGCTTTTACATAACAATTTATAAACATTCTTTAGTTAGGTCCCACAAGACCCCCATGTAGGAGGTAAATTATTATTCACCCTTTATATCTGGGTAAACAGAAGACTTGCAAGAATCAAGGTTACAAAGTAAGTCAACATCAGACCCAGGATTTCAACCCAAGGCTGGCCCTCAGGCCCCTGCCTATTTCAGTAGACCACACTAAGACCCAAGAAAGATCAGTTAACCTCTTTCTGTCTGTTGTCCTAATCGCTTAATAGTAAAATCAGAATCTAAACAAGGTTTAAACTGTCCACAGCCTTATGAATGTAGGTGGATAGGTAGGTAGGTAAATGCGATCATTCTCACTGTACAACAGAACTGGAAAACGGATACTTCCCTGAGACAATCTATGCTCAAGAGGGTAGCTCCTTCTGCTCAGATTTTTGCTATCTTCCTCAATAAATTAACAAATTTTTGCTATTTTTCCCTGATTGAATTTTCATAGACCTCTGTCAGCTCATGCAAGATATTTCACAAAAATAGCTCTTATTTTGCTGATTTCGCAAACTCAGATGCTGGCAAATGTAATCAAAACTAGTGAAACAAGTATTACAATAACTTCTCAGGCCTTATATACTGATCTACTTGCAAATATCCTCCTCTTCTTATTTGTTAAAGGCACCTGACTATGCTATAGCTGAGAATTAGGCAGAAAGGAGTTTGATTTTATTTTTATTTTATTGTTTTTGCTTTTGTGTGTTTCAACTGTATTAGCTGCACTATTTATATGTCACACTATGATGCTAAACGTAGTAAGTGGGACTATCAACATTTGTCTTCCCTTCACATCATTCAGTTCTGCAACCAATTACCTGTGGAAACTGGTCTTGGTCTGGACCTGGCAGGAGTTCCAGAAATGTCCGTGCTAGCCTTGATTCGACATCCATCATGGACATAGACTCCCTGGTGCTGGAACTTAGTGGTGTGAACAGTGGTTTCATCTGCAGACTTGGGCCGATAATCAAAGACACTGAGCCGTGTTTTGGGCTGCTGACAGCTCGGCAACAGACTGGTGGGGGAGGAGGATACGGACTCACTGTACACAGATGTGCAAGAGTTGGATAGTGAGCAGGAACCACCATCGCTCAGGTCGTAAAAGCCTGTAGAGTTCAAATAAATACAAAAATCTTTCTGGCTTACAATGAATAAATAGGGCCCTACCAAACTCACGGCCATGGAAAACGGGTCATGGACCATGAAATCTGGTCTCTCCCCGTGAAATTTGGTCTTTTGTGTGCTTTTGCCCTACACTATACAGATTTCATGGGGGAAAACCAGTGTCTCTCAAATTGGGGGTCCTAACCCAAAAGGAAGTTGCAAGAGGGTCACAAGATTATTTTAGAGTGGGGTATTGCCACCTTTACTTTTGTGCTGCCTTCAGAGCTGGACAGCTGAAGAGTGGTGGCTGTTGGCTGGATGCCCAGCTCTGAAGGCAGCACCCACCAGCAACAGTGCAGAAGTAAGAGTAGTAATATCGCAACCACTCCCCCCCGCAACCCCGCAGCGGCAATAACCTTGTGACACCCCTGTCCCACAGCTCCTTTTTGGGCCAGGATCCTTATAATTATAACACCATGAAATTTCAGATTTAAATAGCTGAAATCATGACATTTACCATTTTTAAAATCCTATGAGCATGACATTGACCAAAATGGACCGTAAATTTGGTAGAGCCCTATGAATAAACAATAAATTCTCTTTGCCATTTGCTACAGTGGCAAATTCCTGATCACTGGGTTTTTTTATTGAGACTGGATGTCCTTCTACAAGATACACTCCAGTTCCACCACAATTTATTGCATAGGCGCCGACTCTGTGAGTGCTCTGGGCCTGGAGCACCCATGGAGAAAAATTTAACGGTGTTCCACACCCACCAGCAGCGAAGCTCCCCCGTTCACTTCTCCTCCCCCATGCATGCCACATCCTCGCTTCTCCTTCTCCCTCCCGGGGCTTCCCACCCTGTTTGGCAGTGCTTAGGCCTTTCCAGGAGGGAGAGGGAGGATTGGGGATGTAGGGCACTCGGGAGAAGAAATGGAGAAGAGGTAGGGGCAAGGGTGGGGACTTGGGAGCAGGGGATGGAATGGGGGCAGGGAGAGGGTGGGGTGGGGGTGGGAAAGGTGGAACAGGAGTGGGGCCGAGCACCCACCAGGCAGAGGGGAAGTTGGTGCCTATGGTTTATTGGGCTTGATCTATTCACTTTGGGCCCTCAACCAGCATAACAAGTGAGCACACTCTTAACTTTAAGCACATGATCATGCTTAACAAGCTTGAAATTCAGTGAGAGCTGAGCCTTTTGATAATCTATCCCTATGTCCTTTTCTTTTGTGAAAATAACAGCATAAATTTTCAAATGCAACTAGTGACTGTGAGTGTCTCAGTTTCTGGCTGTCTAACCTGAAGCAGCTTAAAGGGGTCTGATTTTCAGAGCGCGGTGCCCAGCACTTTCTGAAAATAAGGCATCTTTGGTGTGTCTCAAGTTGGACAGCCAAAAACAGAGGACCCAAAATCCTAACTGTAACCGAAGAGAAGGAATGATGGAAAGGTGCCTAATTTCTTCTCAGCTCTCAGACAGCGCCACAGAAAAATATTAATGGCAAGAATTTGTAATGTGCACAACTTAAAATATCCCAATATTTTCCACTTCACACAAGAGATATTATTTATGTTTAATTAATGCACTGAGTTTCATCTAACAGTCCCATACCTGCAGAAGGAAAGCAGGAGGGCTGTATCCTGGGAAGCAGTGACTCTGGAAAGAATTTAGGGGTCATAGTGAACAAGCAACTGAACATGAGCTCCCAGTGTGATGCTACGGCAAAAAGGGCCAATGTGATCCTTGGGTGTATAAAGAAGTGAATAGGAGTAGAGAGGTTGATTTGACCTCTGTATATGGCATTGGTGCAACTGGCAGTGGAACACTGCATCGAGTCCTGGTGGCCACATTTTTAAAAAGGATGTTGAAAAATTGGAGAGGGTTCAGAAAAAGAGTCACAAATGCAGTTTGAGAGCTGGAAAAAATTCCTTACAGTGAAAAGAGCTCATCAAAAAGATTGAGAAATGACTTGATTAGAGTATGAGTACCTTGAAAGGGAGGAAATACTAGACTATAAGGGGTCTTTTATTTAGCAAAGAAAAGCATAACAAGAACCAGTGGCAGGAAGCTGAAGCCAGACAAATTCAAATTAGAAATCAGACATAAATCATTGGCAGTAAGGGTGACTGACTGCTGGAACAACCAACCAAGGGACGTGGTGGATTCTCCATCTCTGAATGTCTTCCAGTCAAGACTGGATGCTTTTCTGAAAGATGTTCTTTAGCCAGACACAAGTTATTAGGCTCAATACAGGGGTAATCAGGTGAAATGGAATGGCCTGTGCTGTATAGGAAGTCAGACTAGATGATCTAACAGTTCCTTCTGGTTTTAAACTCTATGAGTCTATGAATTCATACAAATTCCCCTAGAACCATAATAAATAAATTGTCAAGGGTACATTACCTGAGCTGGGTCTGCTATCACTGTCGAGGTATTCGCTAGAAGTCTTCCTGACATCCAGCTTCAGTTCACTTATTTGCTGGTCCAGCTGATCCAGGTGACTTTTCAAGCCAACATCCTGTCTCCTTAAACGTGACTATTCACAGGTCATGGAAAGAAGGAGGAAATAAAGAATAGTCACAGTTAGGATCTCAAGGCCATATAGCGAATTCGCCATGTGTATGAGCCAAAATATGTACTCCTGAAGCAAAAGTCCCACTGAAAATTTTGCTCAGCTAAGGACTGCAGTAATTGGCTAATGTGATGATTCTGAAATCTAGCATAAGTAGAAAACACTCTACTTTTCACAACCTAAACATGTTCTGTGTACTTTCACACTGGAATAGTTATTCTTCTCTTCCTTTTCTGTAACACACTGGAAACTGATCCAACTTCCTCTGATGTCGATGGGAGACTTTACATTGACTCCAGTGGGGTTGCATTGGATCCACTGGGTAGCTGTGTTGATACAGAATGGTAACAACATCTTCTACATGCCACCTCAGAAGGGTCTGCTGCATCTTAGGCCATGTCTACACTAGTGAGCTTACACCAACACAGCTGTATCAATGCAGTGGTGCCATTGTGAGATTGCTGCTCTTCCCGTTGACATAATAAAACTACCTCCCCGCCAGTGGGAGCTTTCCCACTGATCTAGTGCTGTCCACACTAGCGCTTCAGTCGGTGTAACTTATGGGGGTGTTCACACCTTGGGGTGACATAAGTTATACCAACAAAAGTATTAGTGTAGACTTGGCCTTAGCGGAGGATAAGCGATACATACACAGTATGTACAATCTGTAAGAATACTTTATCCTTCACGATGAATGGACACTATAGAAAGTAAATTTATTTTATCATCACACAGGGCACAGCAAGCCTATCTGGTTTGCTTAAAAGACTGGAGCTCTGAAGACATCTCCCTATAGTTATATGGATATAACACAAAATCAATGCGTTCAGGATCCCAAAACCATTCAGTTGGCTTAAAAATAATTAGATTTTAAATAATATATATATTTGGGGTTATTTTTATTTTGCTTCTGGTTTTTGAACCTTTACGGTTCATGTTTTCAGGCTTTTCTTCACAACCATGAGAGCTAAAAACTTAAAACAACAACAAAACCTGACATTAACATTCTGATGTAATTCCAAGGTGCCAGAAGCTGGAGCTTCAATGAGACTCACAGTAAAATGGTAAGAGCTGGCAACATTGCTCAAGGGACTGAAAAGATCTCTCCCGCCTGCTCTAGAATCCTAAAGAACTGGATGAAACTTGTAAGGCACAAGAAGTGTGAGGCCGTTTATTAGTGCCATATGTACAAGGCGGCTTAGGCATGAGCCTAACAAAACAGGGGGGGAGAGTTTTTGTTCTTCTTGTCACAAAAGAAATGTTAAGGTAAGACCTAAAATAGTAAAAATCAACTTCTTCTCCATCTCATGATGAACATTGTTACCTTTTCAACTCTCCATTAGTTTATTTTAATTGTTTTTAGGAAACTAAACATGTTGTGCCTCCCTGGGTCCCACCTATTCAGGAAATCACAAAGTTTTGTTTGGATGGCTGGAATTAATTGCTTAATGATTAATGTTTTGCCAGCCAATCCTTCAGTCTGTGGTTTCTGATTAATGGCAGAGAGGCCACAGAGTGTTCAACAAGGCTCTCAGATATTCAAAGATTGTTTATTACACCCTCGAGCTTTCGCTTTAACCAATATGCATGAGTTACATCATCCTTGTTAACCCTTTCCCATTGTCCCCCACTACGAGGTTTTCTTATTTCTGGGAGACTCCACACTGTTCATTAACTCCCTCTAAGCTTCAAGAGAACAAGTGCTCCTTAAATTATTCAGATAACTTGGACTATGTTTGTAAAAAAGCAGCAAGCAGCACCCTGAACAATAAATCCTAAACTCAAGATTTCTCAGTTCACAGAATGTATTTTTCATGAGGCAGAATGAAATCATCTATTTGCTTTGAAGCGTGCAGATGTGAAGATATATTTACTCTGAGGCGTACAGATGTGAAGAAGTCTGCAGTACACTGTACAATGAGAAGACACCATCCTTGCTTTCATGGGGAACTGGGACACAATTTTCACAAGTAACTAGTGTTCTTGATTGCCTCAGTTTTTGCGTGCCCAATTTAAGACCCTTAAAGGAGCCTGATTCTCAGTAGGCAGGTGGCCACACCACACTGAGGCACTGAAAATCACTAGTCACCTTTGAAAATCTTGGCCAATCATTTAAGGCCCGGTATTGCAGCTCTGAAGTGATGAAGGCTTTACTGTTGACTTCTGTGGGTATAAGGTCAGACTCTGACATTAACCATTACTTCATCTGGTTTCTGGTACACATCAATTTTTTAAAAGAAGTTTCCCTCTCCCTTCCACATAAAACCAGAGAGAGAGTGGCAATCTGCAGTGTATAAAATCTGTCAAGACCCAAGAGATTAGAATGTCTTTATGCAGAAATGTCAAGAAGAAACCTACATGTCCCTTCACCACATTTTCATAATCTGATAATTCATTTGGAACTAGACAATGCAAAATAATTGCACTCAATTGACTTCATTTTATAAATAATATTATTTGGGGAAACATTTGAGAAATAGTGGGTGATATTGCATTGAATTTCTGCCCATTCACATACTTGAAGAACCTCAGAATTACTTCTTTTTATACTATGTTTGAGTACCTTCTTTCTTCTTCCTTCTACCCAATGCTACCAAAATGTCATCTCAGGAAACTAGATTAGCTTTCTTAATAGTCAGTGCAACTAGGAAGTGCCACTCAATGTTGCTTCCTTTCACCATCTCTGCAATGAGAGTTCCAGCCTATCTCCACTGTTACAATTACTGGGGATGGAGAGGAGGGGTCCAATTGCAAACCTGACGTGTCTTGCTCTTGCTATGAAGAAGACACCCAACTGTGTCCCTGAACAAAGCTACAACCCTGCTAAAGTCCAAAGGCTGTAGTGAAAATCAGGAATATGCTTACAACTTGGTTTCAACCCATGTTTAACCAAACATTCCCATTCTGTATCTAAGTCTTCCAACTTAAAAGCTGCTTAGCAGATGGGGACAACTTTACCTATGTCGTGTTTGCCAGTCTGGGACTCAGAAATCTAGACTCCACCATAGATTAATTAGAAGTGGTGTGTCACTACTCAACACATGACCAAATCCAATTTCTGTGAAAAAACTAGTCTATACAGTCTTTCTTGTGCCTTTTGGCATCATCCCCCAGGAAAAAAATATCTCTACTTATTTCCCTTGGCTGCAGTGACCTCTTCTGGTGAAAGCAGTCCTTTTCCAAGGGTGAACTAGGACAATACATTCCTCACAATTCCTGCAGCTATATTCTGCTTTTTACTTCAAAAGTAGAATTTTATCGTCCAGTTTTCTTCACCCTGTTGAAAGCATAATTAATGGCCAGATAAGTCCTGATAAAACTAATCTTCGACTTTCAGGTCTTAGTTGGAAACTATATAAACACGTGTAATTTCGGCACAACACCTTGTGTCAAACACCAATGCATCACTTTGGTCAGAGGTCATTAAGTGTTTATATTAACCGACTGGTCTTGAGCAGGCAATAAATGCTTTAAATCATCTTTTCTTTTTGTTAAAACATAAAGTGCAGCCATTAGTTAAAATTATCAATGACAGGTAATCAAGTGGTTGGCAGTACACTTGTGCTGAAATTTTGACTTTAATCAAGATATGCTTGCTGCTGTGTTTTCTCAAGTGGTGCTTAGGTTCCCTGAAGGTTAAAGCCAATTTTCACTCTGAGATTCTGTCTGATAAAACTGCCTACACTTAATGAATATCCTTTCTGTTTTCACTCCTGATTGATAACTGATGACCAAGTCTAACACCAATATGGGGAGGGAGAGAGCTCTGAATTAACTTTGAGCTTACTGATGTGTGTAATTGCCAGTACTAGAGAGATTAAAGCTTCTAGCCTTTGATTGTATTCTTTCTTATGAAACTAGTTTCAGTCCCAATTTAGATTTCTTTTCCTTCCACAAAAATGTACAAGTGTTAAATGCAAAGTTGATGTCAAACAAATTCAATTATTTCCCTCTTTTGATCAGGCAATCCATTCCAGAACAAAGTATTTAAGGGACGCGAGCCAGAAGTTTTCCTGACCCTTCCCCCTCACTCCGCAACATATACACATTAGCAAAAGTTTGATCTTCAGCTCTAAATGGTTACTTTTAAATAAGATGAGTGCTGACAAGCCTGATATATATACTATTTAAATCAAGTTAATCATCAGCTTTATTCCTTGTCCTATGAGCAAACAGTTCCAGTTAGAGCATTCAGCATTCTGTTTGGCACAGGACCTTCACACTATATTTATATTACATATTTTAATCTGATGAAATTGCACTCAGTAAAAACCATAACCAAATCTTATTAAATAAAAAACATCATAACAGTGGCTGTAGTCATGAATTCTGAAACTGAATGTACCAGTGCATGTATTATGACTGGCATGCAGGAAGGCTGTCAGTGCTGATTAATACTGCCAGTTGGGTAGTTTTAGTGATGTCTTCACAAAATTATTTCCCTCAGAAGACATAGCTAAGTTTTCTTCTTGACACTTCAAGATGCTTGTGCAGCAATTCTAAATAATTAAGCACAGATTTCCTTCAAATGCATATTCAGATGACATGTAAAAAGAGCCTACATCTATCAAGTGGCCAATCATTGCTCTAAACAAAGATCCCACTTTCCAGAAAAGAAAAGACAAGACTTCTAGAGCTGATTTTCCAGTTTTGTTAATTCTCCCCTTATTACAAGTTGACATTTGTAGATTTGTGTACTTAGGTACTATTCTATTTAAATAATAGACATACAAAACAAACAAAATTACATACCGCATAGAATAAGATGGGAATTGGTATGTTGTGTAGACAAAGTGTCTTTGACATACATTTTATGTGCAAAAGAACTAGATTCAATGCCAAACTATAGAAATAGGCTGTAATGGCAGGAATGGATAGCTGCAGCCACTATTCTTAATTCAACCAGGCTTAATTACAGTAAATAAAAAAGTTATAATACGGTTATAATCAATAAAAAAGTCAAACAGACGCTAATTTCAGGCACAAATACCAGTGTCTTGGAAATCGCTCATCCTTTATTCCTATCATTTTGCCCCTGATAATCATTTTCACAGTGGTGACAGAGAGTCCTGTGGCACCTTAAAGACTAACTAAAGTATTAGAGCATAAGCTTTCGTGGGCTAATACCCACTTCGTCGGATGCTTGCATGCTTATGCTCTTATACTTTAGTTAGTCTTTAAGGTGCCACAGGACTCTTTGTCACTTCTGCAATTCCAGACTAACACGGCTACCTCTGATTCTATTTTCACAGTAGACAATCCACTCACACCTTTTATAATAAACTTGAAATGTCCAAATGTGCCGAGTAACCAAATACAAAACTAAGTTCACGTTCACATGTTGTCACAATCTTATGTCTTTAAAATGTGAAACTCCTTGCTCAAATCATCTGTTACGGACAGGAGACGTTACTTAACAGGAGCATCATGATGTGAAGGGGGGAAATCATTTTTCTCTTGCATCGCACAGTGGCAAATTTTCCTCCTTCACACCACACCTCCGTCTAAAAACAGAGTTATGAATGGAACAAGTTAAGGACAGGAAGGAGCGAGCGTATTCACAAACGTGTGCTTGTGGGGATGAACCCGTGTTTCTACCGCCGTGTGGACTAAATGCTGGCTCCGGAGCCGTTCTGTGTTCCAGTGCGTCCTCATCACTGGAGTTCTGATCTGCCCTAGGCAGGGTGTGATGGACGGAGAGAAACAGTTTTACACACACGCTTCAGCTGCACTCTGCCCCCAGACACACCACACACCCTCGGCGTCTCAGCCGATCACCACCGTATTCTACGGAAACCAGCTGGGCGGCTGCCTGCCGCGGCGCCTCCTCCCTTACCAGTTGTTCCTTCAAGGCAGTCAGCGTGGCCTCCAGCCTGCGCTCCTTGCTCCGCGCCGGCTCCCCGCGGGCTGCCGGCGGCGGCTGCAGGGCCAGGGCCCCGCTCACCAGCGCCCGCTGCTTCTCCCGCAGCACCTGGAGCTCCTGGAGGCCGGCCAGGGCCGCGTGCAGCCTCTCTCCGACCCTGCAGCGATCCCAGCCGGCCGGCCGGTGCTGCTGGCTCCCCACCAGCATCTTCAGAGGCTGCCACCCGCCCGGGCCATGGCAATGGGCTAGGACGGAGGACGGGGGGCGGGCTGCGCTGGGTCTGGACCGGAGCGGGTCGTGCTCCCCCGGCTGCTGGCGCCGCAGCTGAGAGAGTGCGGCGGAGCCACTGCGGCTCCCGCGGCTTTGGGGAGGGGGGAAGGGGCGGGAGGCGGAGGGGAGGGCTGTGCCGATGGCCCTGGGGCCACCTATCTGCGTGGATGGAGGTGGAAACCAGCCGCGGAGCGTCCTCCCTTCCCTCCTCCCCCGCCCCTCCCCGTGCCAGGGGGAGGCTGGGGGGGGGGGGGCGGGTGACTGTCGAGCCTGCTTTGGGCCAGGGCCCATCCAGCCCCTGAGGCTGCGCTTTGCTCTGCCCGCCCGGGCCCCGCTGAAGAGAACTTCCCGGCGCTGGCTTGTGCGTGGAGGCTGCATCAATCCGGCAGCTAACTGAGTCCAGGAGGCTTCCTGCAGCCTTAATCCCACGGGCTGTTAGTTCACAATACAGTAAAATCCTGGAATGTGTTGGGGAGGCTCAGCTGTTCTACAGTACAGGGCAAGCCGCAGCTTTCTGGATAGAGACACATTTTCCTACCCCCTTACCCGGGGCCAAATCCTGCTCTGATGACTGGGTCAACCCCTTTGAAGTTAGAGGGCCAAAATTCTGATCTCACCTGCACCACGGTAAATCTGCCAGTAACGCCACTAAAACCAAGGGTAGTAGCCTAGATTTACGCCAGTGTGAGATCATAATTTGTCCATTGAGGTTTCACAGTGTAAAATAAGTTTATGTCCATATGTACAATTTCATATACAAAATATACAGTTTGTAACCATCTCTCTCTCTCTCACACACACACACACAGGACCTGCTGTCTTCTTCCATCCCACAGAGGGAGATTAGGCAACACTCTGAAACTGCACTGGAAGTTGCAATAACAGCACTTGCTCCATGGTCACCCAGATAGGGTGCCAGAGACTGACATGTAAGCAGGTGGCGTGGCAGGCTTGTGTGTCTCACACCAGAAAAGGTCATATGGAGGGTTGAGGGTACATGGTAAATGGTGCCTGAAAGCACAGCTGACAGTAGAAACCTAACACAACAAAGCTGTTGCTACCCAGAAATGCCTCCACTTACCATTTCAAACACAGGCAGCCGCAGGCAGGAATCCTAGAAGACATTTGGTCAGCAGACAGCAAGGCTAATACACAGGCCATAGTAGCGTACAGGAAGAAAATCAGCATTGACAGTATAGGGGTCTGATGAACACAATGCACATAGATGAGGTACACTGCAGGAAGCAAAATTGCTACTGCTGCTACTAGAATATGAATCATTTCTACCTTAGCCAGCAGCTGCCCAGATCTCAGGTGCGGAGATCACTGTGTGCTGCATTCAAAATACTTGAGATTGGTTTAGCAAGGGCAGATGCTTCCCCAAAGCAGCAAATAAGGCAGCTAGTACAGAGATACACCATCTGCCCAGGCTTCCCTTCTTCTGGTTCAATGGTATACTCTCTAAAGCAGTCGTGCTTGACTTTGAGTATCACATTGCCCTTGCCCTGAGTATATTGCTATGGCGGGATGGTGGGGACATGGTGCACTGGCAAACATTCCTCACACATAAGTAACAAAGAGTCCTGTGGCACCTTAGAGAATAACTAAAGTATTAGAGCATAAGCTTTCAAAGTGGGTATTAGCCCACGAAAGCTTATGCTTTAATACTTTAGTTAGTCTCTGTTACTTCTGCAAGTCCAGACTAACACGACTACCCCTCTGATTCTATTCCTCACACATGTTCCTTTCACTATCTTTTTTGGTTTGGCACGTCCCCCTCGTACATCTAGTCTACACTAATATTTGCGGGGGGAAATCATCTAGTTTCAGCAATGGCAGGAGCACTAATGTAGACAGGACATAGGGCCTGCTCAAATCAGGTGTAGAACTGATGGTGGTGAAAATGCCTGTCTACACTCGTTCCTATGCCATTACTACACGCTGTAGAACTGCTTTGCTGGTAATAGAGCAGAGGGAAATTTCCTGAAAAATACTAAGATGGGCACGGCTATTGGCCTAATCTGTGTTACACGCAGAACCATAGTAGGATAACTGGCAATAATATGGCTGTTTCCTGACTCAGTTGCAGCAAAGTACTATGTTTTAATTCAAATGAGATTGATCCTTATTTTCACTATATCTCCATTCAAGGCTTTCCCAGGAATATGGTTTTGTTATTACACTACAAAATGGAGCTGTGTTGTAACTGGTTCGGGGATGGAAACACTAAAACCAGATCTCCCAACATGGCTCTAGTTGTTGTAGAGATGCCACCCTTCCACATGGGTACAATTCCGATTCACAGCATTACTGCGCATTCCTAAAGGACTAACTGTGTATGCAAGAGGGTGGTCAATGGGGGTACCTCGTGCAAGCTTTATCCACTCTTTCATGAACATCAGCTTTCTTTTCTCACTGACCTCTGGTGTGCAGAGCTCAGCAACCACGATGATTAGGCCCTGTCAACAGATACAGCTGATAGAAAGTGAAACCAACATGCGAACAGAACTACTCTCTGTGCATGCAGACTAAGAACATGAAAGGCTGCGACCTCTGGGATGGAAGGTGGCAACAAAACTAGTGCACAGCACGCTGTTAGATTCTTGCAAAATGCCATGACACACAGAAGATAACTGAGTGTTTTTGAAATTCACTTGGCTTGGCACATATTGAAACAGATAATTTTATTCAAACCCCATACAAGTCATACACCATTATATATGCTATATATTTACTACAGACTTACGGCTCGTCTTCACTAAAGCCGGAGAGATCGATCTTATGGCGATCGATTTATCGTGTCTCGTCAAGACATGATAAATCGATCGCCAGCGGCGCCCCCGTCGACTCCGTAACTCCAGCTCACCAAAAGGCGCAAGCTGGAGTTGACGGGGGAGTGCACTGCCGCCGCCATGAGGATAGCAGGTAAGTCGGCTGTAAATACGCTGATTTCAGCTACGTTATTAACGTAGCTGAAATTGCGTATCTACAGTCGATCCCCCACGCTAGTGAAGACCAGCCCTTAGACTATGTAAAGTCCCATTTCTATTTTTCTTCTTTCTTTCACAGAGAGCTATTATTCTTTGCTCTTTGTTCTTCCTTTTCTTTCATCTTTTTATCTTCCTCTACATTCAGTCCCAAATGAGGCATATCTCAGTGCTATCTTTATCCTAATCAGCTTCCCGATTATCTCCTTGGTTGTATTGATTACTTTCTCCCCCAGAACCTTTGAAGATGCCACTTAATCTTTTTTGGCTAACTCTACAAATAGCTCGTTGTAATCTATTATCTACTACTAGCTGAGAGACAAAGGTGTGACCCCCAGCAAAAATTCAAACCATAAAATTGGAGGTAGAAAAGAAATGATGGTGGGAAAAGATTCATACTGATGAACTGTACAACTTTCACTGTACTTAGCACTGGATCAAAACAAAAGGGACATTCAGGCAAAATACTTGGTTTTGCTGACTAGCATTGGTACACAGAATCCTGCAGCAGGGAATACTACATTTGCTTTTGATTTCCAGTAGATTTAACACCTGATTCTCCTCCTATTGATGTCAGCAACTCCATGGCTTTGAAAGGCATAACTCCTGATTTACACTTGCATGAGTGAGAGAGAATCAGCCTCAAACTTTCCAATATACAGTTTCAGTGCTCACTTAATGAGTAGCTATAAAGTATTTTGTTTTATCCTCATCCTTGGGTGGTCCCATGCCTCATTTACTGCACACTATTCAAACTCCACTCATGACAGAATTATTAATTTCCTTGTGAGCTTCTTTACAGTATTTAGCACTGTGGCATTTGAGTGCTTCATAAGCACAAATTAATATGTTTTCACAATACCCCTGAGAGGTGAGGGGTATTATTATCCTCATTTTAGAGATGAGGAACTGAGGCACAGAAAAAGGTCAAAAGTATTCCCAAATTTAGGGTGCTCAATTTGAGATGCCTACAACCTGATTTATTTTAAAAAAGTACATAGCATTAGCTCAGGTTTAAGATTAGCAGCCGTGTTACTCTTTATCCGTACATAAAACGAGGAATACTTGTGGCACCTTAGAGACTAACCAGTTTATTTCAGCATAAGCTTTCGTGGGCTATAGCCCATTTCATTGGATGCATAGAATAGAACACACAGAAATAAGATGCATTTATATACACAGAAAGCAAAAAAAGTTGTACATTACCATACCAATTCTAAGTGGTTGTTTAATTTGGATGGGCCATTGTCAGCAGGAGAAAAAAAAACTTTTGTAGTGAAAATTAAGTGGATCTGTGTCTGACAGATGATAAGAACTTCTGAAGGGAACTTAACTAGGGAAATGCAGTCAATTAGTGTAATGACAAAGCAATTCACAGTCTCTGTTTAACCCTTGGTTGATAGTGTCCAATTTGAAAATTAATTCCACTTCCTCAGCTTCTCATGGGAGTCTGTTTTGGAAGTTTTTCTGTTTTAAAATTGACACCTTCAAGTCTTTAATAGAATGGCCAGGGAGACTGAAATGTTTTCCTACTGGTTTTTGGATGTTATGATTCCTGATGTCAGATTTGTGTCCATTTATTCCTTTGAGTAGAGACTGTCCGGTTTGGCCAATATCACTGGTCTACAATTTTTTAGAAGTTGTCTGCTTCAGAGATAAAATGTGATATTTATTATGTATTTTGATGTGCTGAATTCAAATATGACAATTAAAACAACTGATTGGCTACTGTTTCTAAGATATTTAAGTTTTTACATTTTATGTCTGTGCATATTGTGTAGATAGTAGAGTTTTAATCATAAGTTGTAAACCTAGGTCTTTTCATGTGTTTATGGTTGCTTTACATGATAATATTTCACCTGTCCTGTTTATATAACACTTTAAAAATCAGCAAAAGGGTTATATAAATAAAATGTATTATGAAACAAAAGGCAAAAAACTATTATGTACATAGTTTAGTCCTATTCAGTGTCTACTCGGCGCTCCTTGGCTTGTCTCTTGTATTCATTAAATGGAGCATCTCTTGTCACTGTCCAGCAATAGTCTGCAAGCATTGATGGGCTCCATTTGCCTCATAGCGTTTCTCCATTGTTGCAATGTCCTGGTGAAATCGCTCACCATGCTCGTCGCTCACTGCTCCGCAGTTCGGTGGAAAAAAATCTAGATGAGAGTGCAAAAAATGTAGCTTTGGTGACATGTTGCAACCAAGGCTTTTGTATGCCTTGAGGAGGTTGTCCACCAACAACCTGTAGTTGTCTGCCTTGTTGTTTCTGAGAAAATGTATTGCCACTGACTGGAAGGCTTTCCATGCCGTCTTTTCATTGCCACACAGTGCATGGTCAGATGCATCATCTCAAAGAAGTTCACGAATCTGAGGACCAACAAAGACACCTTCCTTTATCTTAGCTTCACTTAACCTTGGAAATTTTCCATGGAGGTACTTGAAAGCTGCTTGTGTTCTGTCAATGGCCTTGACAAAGTTCTTCATCAGACCCAGCTTGATGTGTAAGGGTGGTAACAAAATCTTCCTTGATTCAACAAGTGGTGGATGCTGAGCACTTTTCCTCCCAAGCTTCAATGACTGTCGGAGTGGCCAATCTTTCTTGATGTAGTGGGAATCTCTTGCACGACTATCCCATTCACAGGGAAAACAGCAGTACTTTGTGCATCCAGTCTGCAGACCAAGCAAGAGAGCAACAACCTTCAAATCGCCACAAAGCTGCCACTGATGTTGGTCATAGTTTATGCACCTCAAAAGTTGTTTCATGTTGTCATAGGTTTCCTTCATATGGACTGCATGACCAACTGGAATTGATGGCAAAACATTGCCATTATGCAGCAAAACAGCTTTAAAACTCGTCTTCGATGAATCAGTGAAGAGTCTCCACTCATCTGGATCGTGAACAATGTTGAGGGCTGCCATCACACCATCGATGTTGTTGCAGGCTACAAGATCGCCTTCCATGAAGAAGAATGGGACAAGATCCTTTTGACGGTCACGGAACATGGAAACCCTAACATCATCTGCCAGGAGATTCCACTGCTGTAGTCTGGAGCCCAACAGCTCTGCCTTACTTTTGGGTAGTTCCAAATCCCTGACAAGGTCATTCAGTTCAGCTTGTGTTATGAGGTGTGGTTCAGAGGAGGAGGATGGGAGAAAATGTGGGTCCTGTGACATTGATGGTTCAGGACCAGAAGTTTCATCCTCTTCCTCGTCTGACTCAAGTGAGAATGATTCTGGTGCATCAGGAACCGGCAGTCCTTCTCCGTGGGGTATTGGGCGTATAGCTGATGGAATGTTTGAACTATGCACAGTCCACTTTTTCTTCTTTGACACACCTTTCCCAACTGGAGGCACCATGCAGAAGTAACAATTGCCGGTATGATCTATTGGCTCTCTCCAAATCAGTAGCACTGCAAAAGGCATAGATTTCCTTTTCCTGTTCAACCACTGGCGAAGATTTGTTGCACAAGTGTTGCAGCATATGTGTGGGGCCCACCTCTTGTCCTGATCTCCAATTTTGCAGCTAAAATAAAGGTGATAGGCTTTCTTAACCATAGTGGTTATACTGCGCTTTTGTGATGCAAAAGTCACTTCAGCACAAACATAGCAGAAGTTATCTGCACTGTTCCCACAAGTACGAGGCATCTCTGCTCACTTTGACTAAACAGAAATGTGTCCCTTTGCAAAATCAAACACTGACAAATAAGAGAGCACGACACTGTATGATTTCAAGAGCTGATAGAGGGCAATTTGTTCAGCAGAGTGATGTAAGCTTCGTTATGATTGCATCATCCATGACTTCTAGGAATAACATGATGCAATTCATATCACGTATGATGCAATACCAGCTTCAGATTGCATCATTCATTGTTTTGCCTAAAAAGCAAGTACTGTCCAAACCCAGTCATAGATTTATTCATAGATCCAGTCAAAGATGTATTTTAGTCATTTCTGGTTTAAATTGAGATCCCTTCCCTTTATAACTCATTTATCCTCTGCCATTCCCATGTCAAGGGTCGTATATACTGACCCAATAGCATATCTTGAAAACTAGAGCCAATCAACAATTTTAAGCATCATTTTCGTTCTCAGTGACCCAGAATTAGTAAAGTTTGACTACATTTATTTCAGAAGCATTTTGGCTGTAGAGCAGTGTAATCAGAGTTGATCAAAATGTTTTCCATTAAAAGCAATTTTCTGTTAAAAATACAATTTTTTCAAAGTGTTTTTCAGGAATATGTTAATTTCCATTAAATTTCTCATGGAAAAAGTAGACAAACAATTTTGACTCTCTCTTTTTGTTTGTTATGTGTTTTGTTTTGATAAACCAAAAACATTTTAAATTCAATTTGTTTTAACTTTTTCTACCAAATTAATTTAATATTAAAGTTTAAACAAAATAAACCAAAATGATCAAGGGGAAACAAAATGTTTTTACCTTATTGAAACAAAGGGATTCAGCATTAGCAAAATGAAATGTTTCAATGGTCCCAAACTGATGTTTTTCAGAATTTTCATTTTGCAGGAATTTTCAAAATTGTGGCTGTTGATTCCAATTAAAAAAAACAAGTTTGTTCATAAATGTCAGAAATTCCAGTTTTTCCATCAATTGTGCTAATAATAGATATTATTTACTAATCAGGTGAGGATACTGAGCCAAAGAGAACATGGTCCCACCTACACAATGAAACATACTGTTTCTGGAACAGTTTGCGAAGAAATTTCAATTGATTTTGAAAAATGATGAGGCTGAGTTGAACTTGTTGGGAGTTGAACTTGTGCTTCTATATGGCTCAGGCTTGATGGTACAACCACAAAGTTCAGGCCTACTTTAAGCCAATCTGGGGCTCCCTGCACAACTATTTGGCTGAGCCCCCTCACTGCAAGGGCTAAGCTCCAGTGTCCAATATTCTCCCCACTACCTGCCACAAATTTTTATGGCATGCAGGCTTTGAAGGATGAGAATCAGTTTCACTGCAGGCAGGCAGGGAAGATAGGTGCTGTAACTAGTTTGTGGACAAGTTGCTGTGTCATGACAGAGATATTTGGAGACAATAACTTGAGCCCCCTGGCACACCAGATACAAATTTTCACTCAAAAAGGGGAGGAGAGAACCTGTGAAATGCCTCAGCCTGAGCCAGAATTTAAGAAAGGGGGGGGGGGAGTCTATTGCGGATTCCCCAAGAGATTCAAATTATTGTCATCACTTAGGTCACTATCCAAACCACACAGCACAGAAGCAGTAATCATCATACTAGCATTTCTGGTCCCAGAGGTTCCTGCATGATTTGAATTGACACTTAATCTTTCCAAGATTTGGTTCCTTTCCAAACCCATTCCTTTCTCTTTATTGTGTCTCTCTTGTAGAACTGGCCTGCGAAGAACAATTCTGGTTTTCAAAACCTTCAAGGGTTTGAAAGTTGTTTTTATTCTGCTTGGCAACAAAAACAAACACTTCCAAAGGTTTTTAATGAAATGGAATACTCAAAATATCCGTTCTGCAATCTAGGTCTCTCTCTCTCTGCTTATGTGTAGACACTGCATATTAAGGTGTAATTGTAGCATGGGTGGGCATACCCATGCTAGCTTTGCTCTAGCTAGCACAAGTAACAATAGTTGTTACTGGAAGCTGGGGTGCTACTAACCGTCCCAATACAAGCCTGCCAGGGACCCTGGGTACATACTCCAGTTGCTACTGCATGTCGGGGTCTATGGTGTGTCTGCACTGCTATCGTTACCCATCCTATTGGGATCCAGGAAATGGGCGGGCACAAGGACCTCCTCCCCCCCGCAGCTTGAGGGGAGGATCCACAGGTTCAGGAAAGCAAATGATTCTGGGGGACAACTAATGAAATAACAAGGACAGGAGTGGGGTCAAAGGGTCAAACGAAGGGAACCTGATGGGTACACTGAGCAGAGAACTCTGGACAGTACCCAGTGCTCTTCGAAAGAGTCAAGGGAGCCAGTGGATGCCACCCAGAGGAACTCTGCCCCGATGCATGAACGGACGGAGGATCAGAAATAAAGCTAGCGTGGGTATGCCTACCTGCACTACAATCACATCTTCATTTGCAGTGTAGACATACTCTTTCTCTCTGGAACCGAGCAGAGAATCCACCCTAGATCTTAGAAATCTTCCCATTCAAATCTTCATCCTCAATAATGTTTTAAATTTCGCTCCATATTTTTGACCAGACGACTTGCAGTTGCAAAAGCTGGTAAGTAGGGACCTTACCATCTCTAACCCTAGTTATTGTATGAATGCTTCCCCCAAATCTAACACTGTCTCGCATGCTCTCAGTTTCCATCAGAACTCCACCGCTGCACTGGCATTCACACACTGCCATGCAGTCTCTGTGCTGCACCATTGCTTTAGGGAGTTCCAGCAGCCCACTGGCACACATCACACTGCCTCACAAGGCTCAGTCAGAGGAACTCAAAGGTGATGTCCTAGAGGGAATTTTTAGGATAAGAGTGAATAATGTAACACTTGGCAAATCTTTGGGGGTTTATCTGGAGCAGGCAAAGTGGTTGAGTATAGATCAGGCTTAGCTAGCTTGAGTTTGCTTATCCCAACTTAACACCAATTTTACTTATATTGTAAGCTCCTGAGGGAAAGGACCAACTTTTTGTTTTGTGTTTGTACAGCGCCTAGCACAGTGGTATTCTGGTCATGTTAAAAGCTTCTAGGTGCTAAAGTAATGCAAATATAATGATAATAGGATCTTAGTCAAGACAAAGCCTAAGACTTTCCCCAGCACTACTCTTGGGCATGCTCCCTGCTCCCTGCCTCCTCTTGCACACCCACTCAGGACAGATACAGTCCTATGAGATGACAGAGCAGGGTTGGGGCATATCTTAACAGCTTCAGGGTTCAGGCTGCCCGGGTCGGGGGAGACATTTCCTGGTTTTCAGGAGATGTAAATTTAACCACCCTGCATGTTCTAGAGCAGGTGTCTCCAAACTATGGCCTGCAATGTCAATTTGTCTGCTCCCCCCCGCGGAGCAGGCATGTGGAGAAGCCACCGCTGCCCTCTGGTATGAGCTGCTGCCAGCAGCCCCATGTGCAGTGGGGGTGAGTGCCCCCACGGCATGGCCGGAGGACCAAAGAGAGGGAGCGTCGTGGCAGCAGCGTGGCCAGAGGAGCAAAGGGAGGGGCCGTGGCAGTGCCGTGGCCAGAGGAGCCATTTCAAAAATCTAATATGGCCCTCGTCTCAAAAAGTTTGGAGATCCCTCTTCTAGAAGGCAGTGTTAGGCAACTATTAACTCTGAGTTAAAATTTTTTCAACAAATGTGCCCTATCATGCATACCTGTGTGAAGTGCCTGTAAGAAAAATAATCTCTGAGCATTATATCAGAGTGGCAGAAGAGCTGCCTTTGAAAACATTCCTCCTGAAGCGGCTGGTGTCGCAAGGATTACTTCCTCTAGTTAGAGAGAAAGCAGTAATTGGTGAGACAACCTCTTGTCAGAGTTCAGTGAATTTGATTTGAATTGAAACAGTGACTTTTTGACCGAAGCTTATAAGGTGATGGATAGGGAGTGAGGAAATCAGAGCATAGCTGGCAGCTACAGCATCTGCTAGAAAAAACAAATTTTGGTTGATAGCGGTGTTTAGAAAAGGGAATCTTCTAACAACATGAGTAAAATCCTGCCCTAGGCTAGAGGGGATTAGGAGATGTCCATCTGTTTTTGTGATTATTTCTGTTTATTTTTCACAGGGTTATGTCTGATTCTCTTGCAACATTCCAAGCCCAAACATGGGGATGAGTTTTCCCACACATCTGGCTATCCAGTGTTAAATACGCCATTGTTCACTCCTGTTTCCTTCCTACTCACGCTTTTGAAATTTATTTTTCACATGTAAATGCCTTTATTTCAGATAATGCAAAGATGCATGTGTGTCCACACACATCCCAATATATCCAGTTTTTATATTATACACACACACACAGAGAGGGAGTATGACCCACATCTCCCCCAGTATATACAGTATACACTCACAGGGAGCAGGACACACACACAAACTCCCCCTTGCCCCAGTATATACACACACAAGGTACAGGACACATCAATATATACAAAATACACACACACACGTGGGGAGTAGGGAGAGAATATGAGATCTAGTGGTTGGATGGGGGAACTGGAAAAGCATAGAATACTCAGGATATTGTATAAATGTGGGGAGACATCAGAAGACCAGAATAGTCTTAAGAATTTTTATGTCACATTAGTCAGGGTGAATCAGGGGAAAGGAGGACTCAGAAGGGCAACGTAGACAAGATTCTTGGAGGAGACTGGAGAGGTTGGGGGACCAGAAAAGCTGGAGAGCAAATTGGAAAGTGAACGATAGAAATCAGAAAAAAAAAGTATAATGTTTCTTTGCAAAGATGCAGCAGATTCCAACCCAGGATCTGAGTAAGTTTTATCTCTATTATACACATGAGGAAACTGAGGCACAGAGAAATTAAGTGTCTTTCCTAAGGTCCCACATTCTGTGACAGACCTAGAAATAGAATAATGGTCAATGCCTTTCTGTGCCTTAGAGAGTAATGATTACCTCCTGGCTGCATGATGTAATGCTTTCTTGTTGTATGCAGCCCCAAATTGCATTGGCCTTTTTGCAGACACACAACACAGCAAACTCATGTCTGATTTACTATCACCCACAAGTCTTTTTCAACCTTATTGCTTTTCATGTTTTTCCCAATCACGATACATGAGGCTTAAATGCAGCCAGAGCTTTCCGGGGGAGAGCTCCAGTACATATTTTCAAACCCATGGGGAAGAAGTCCCAAGTCTTCGCACAGTCCTGAACCCCCTCACCCCACAGATGAAGCCCAGAGCCCCTAATGGAGGACTACAGGAAATACTGTAGGAGAATTTAAGGCCGTGACTACACAGGTTCATTTCAGGTTATAGTTTGCATTTTTTTCAAGTTGAATTTAATTTTCTGCCTATATTGCTACTCTCTCAAGGCCTCTCTCCACTATCTCTTTATCCTCCGCATTCATAACATATCCCAATTTCATATCACCTGAAGATTTAATTAAAGTGTCATTTAAGCCCTCTTTCTGATCATTATTGTTAAACATACCAAATACAGAGCTCTGCAGTATCTTACGAGGCACCTAGGCTAACTCAATACTTGCTCTTAATTATTACTATTTGCTTACTTCATTACCCTTCAGCAAGTTTTCAATCTAAATGTCAGTGTTCCCATTCAAGCCACCATCTTTTTGGTATGCCTTACTATTCCAAAATTCAAGTAGCTCATAATCATCCATTTCAAGTTCTGATACTATTCTCATACACTTTATCAGCTCTTACCTGTTGATTTTAAAAAAATCCAGGAAGGTTTATCTTCACATTGGATTGTCTGCTTTGTGCGTTATAAAGCTGTCTGCTACATAATTTTGGAATCATATTGACAGTGCATGTTTGATAGGAGTTGTAAAAAGTTCCCTGCTCTCCTATACACTATGGTTTCAAATACCGTGTCATTTGGTCTAAGGGCTTGGCTACACTTGCAGCTGTAGAGTGCTTTGGGTTAAACCTGCCTTCGTAGACAGCTCCAGGGAAAGTGCTCCAGTGTGTCCACACTGACAGCCACAACCGCACTGGTGTGGTCACATTTGCAGCGGCACTGGGAGTAGTGCATTATGGACAGCTATCCCAGCATTCAAGTGTCTGCAATGTGCTTTTCAAACGAGGGGGGTGGGGTGGAGTGTGTTATGTGTATGTGCGGGGAGACAGTGAGCAGATTTTTGGAGTGCTCAGTGTGTCAGTATGCTGTTTTGTAAGTTCAGATCCCCCTACCCGCCCTGCTTCTCACTCATTCACTCCATAAACGTTTGCTTTGCCCCTTTGCAGATAAGCTCTGACAAAGTACTTCTGCATTCCTCCAGTCAAGTTCAAAACAAAGGGAAGAGAGGCCACTTGACTTAAGGAGATTAGGGGGTGTTCCTGGAGTCACTCAGACCACAGTATCGTTAATAACTGTTTACACTACAGCATCTCACCCAATACGCAAGAGCTGTCAATCCTCTTGCAAGGAGGAGTATCAGGAGCGGTCTAGCCAGGAAGTCAGAGTGCTCTATGTGCCTTACCTGTGTGCGTGAGTAGTAAGGTAGAGCGCTCTGGGAGGCTTTATTACAGTATAAAGTACCAGTGTAGCCAAGCCCTTAAGACACTTTCATTCTCACTCTGCCCCAGTTCTGGGGCTTTATTCTCCTCTCACTCTAATTAGTGTAGTTCCCTGCAGAGGGAATTCACTTGAATAACACTGAGGTCCTGAGAAGAAAAGCTATTCCCATCCTATGAGACAGGAGGCATTAAAAGCTCAGCTCTTGCAAAATAACCATAAATTGTTATTGCAAGGAATATGAACCTGAAAGCCAGAACAATGAAAGATCACCTGTCCATTTCCAAGTTTAAACATGGCAGAAGTTCTTAGGACTTAGTGGGATAGAGAATTCTGAGGCCCCAATTCAGCAAGTACACTTATCTTAAGTACTTGAGTAGTCCCATGTATGTTAATTGGGCTGCTCATGTGTTTAGTGTTTGGTATGTACTACAGTGTCTTGTTGAACTGGGGTCCAAAGGCCCACTTAAGTCAGCGGGTGTCCTTACATTTATTTCAGTGTGTTTTGGATTGAGACCTAAGTGACCTCAAACTAAATGAAGGAATGAAATTCCATTGTTACAAATAGGTCAATTGGTTTAACAATTTCTAGGAAGAGGACAGGCAGGAAAAGGAATCCCCTTGTTAAGTGTTTACTATTTGCAGATAATTGTGGGTGTGGGGGAGGAAGTGTTCCAGTTTATTTCTTTGAGATGAAGATCTATGTGGATAATGGAAGTGTGATTGTGTTTCTGGAGTTACTATGGTAACACATTTTATTGACTAGAAGCCTCATACATATCGCACGTTAACATCTCACAGACTCAGCTTGGTGGAAGCTCATATGCCTGCTTGTTCATGGACATTTCCCCTTCAAATAAGAAAAAAAAAAAAAAGGATAAACAGATCTGTATGAGGTTCAAAACTCACCAAGCATCCCTTAAATCAGTGGTCCTCAACCTTTCTAGACTACTGTACCCCTTTTCAGGAGTCTGATTTGTCTTGCGTATCCCAAAGTTTCACCTTATGTAAAAACTACTTGCTTACAAAATCAGACAAAAATACAAAAGTGTCACAGCACACTATTACTGAACAATTGCTTACGTTCTCATTTTTACCATTTAATTATAAAATAAATTGACTGGAATATAAATAGCGTACTTAACATTTCAGTGTAAAGTATATAAAGGAGTATAAACAAGTCATTGTCTGTATGAATTTTTAGTTTGTACTGACTTTTCTAGTATTTTTTTATGTAACCTGTTGTAAAACTAGACAAATATCTAGATGAATTGATGTACCCCCTGAAACACCTCTAAGTACCCCCAGCATTACCCTATCCCTGTTTGAGAATCACTGCCTTAGATCAGTAACTGTGAAATGTTCTTTCACAGAGTTTGGGCCAAGTCCAATTCATTTACTTACATGAATAGTCCCAATGGGAATATTTGGGTGAGTAAGGCAAGTAACAGCTGACCTGCTATAAAGTGCATAAGAGTGTATTTTGTGCATAAAAGTCATGCTGTATACTAGAGCTAGGCAACATTTCTGATAGAATATTTTTCCCATCAGAAAATAGAGTTTCACTGAAATTGAAAAATTTAATGGGAATGTGTAGATTGAAACAAAAATTGACAATAATATTGAATAGTTTTGAGATGGTAAAACATTTTGTTAAGACTTTATCTTTGTGATTCATTTTCTATGGACTTTGATTATATATTTTATTTATAAGAAGATTTTATTAAGTCTAAACAAAATGAATCTTAATTATTACATTATGTTTTGACATGACCAAAATGCAATGATTCAATGTTTCTGATCTGAAATTTTTCTAAATTTCCTTTCTGCAAGGAAATTCTAACTCTGGACTTCTCATCCAAACTGGAACAAAAACAAATGTCAAAATGTTGGAGTCTGTCACAGAATAGAAATTCCTTTGTTTTGGACAAGTTTCACTGTGCACTGAGCCTGGATCTACTTTATAGGCAACTTTTTTTTTTTATTTGTAGTTTATTAAAGTGACTGACATTTATTAATCCTGACTTCTGCATCAGAATATCCATTTTATGTTATACTTATGATCTATCCCTTTGAAGAATAAGAGTATTAGCCTCTCTACCGATATTACTTATTTAATCTCCATAACAACTATCAGGTAGGTAGGCATTATTATCCCTATTTTGCAGGAGGAAAATATAGTGTGACAAAGCTCCAAGTTTGTATTCGTGGGTCCTGCGCTTCCTGGCAGATTTAGGGGCCTCAGAAACTCATCTAGGCCCCAGAGTGACCTCCTTTACTCAGTATAATTGGCAAGAGTCACCACCTAGTGAGTTACCTTCATCACAGGCCAGTATGGAAGGTGGAAAAATGTGGGGGAGCCTGGGCCCGCCCTCTACTCCGGGCTCCAGCCCAGGGACCCTAATAGTATCAGCTAAGATGGCTGACCTTTTATCCACAAAACACAATACAATTCCCTGGGCTACTTCCCCACAGCAGTCCCTGCTTCTTCAAACTCCACTTCACTCTTACCTCAGGGCCTCCTTCCTTCTGGATGATATGTTGTCCACCACTCAGTCTCACCAACAGCGCAACCTCCTTCCACAGCTCCGGACACCCACAGCCCACCTGACTAACTGGGAGGTTTTTATCTGGTTTCAGCCAGTCCTTGATTGGCTTCAGGTGTCCCAGTTAGGCTAGCTGTTTCTACTCCTTTCTAGAAGGTTCTTAATTGGCCCCAGGTGTCTTGATTGGTCTGGAGTAGCCTTTGTTTGGCTATCCAGGGAACAGGGACCTGCACATCCTGAGACTAATATACCTGCCTTCCAGCACTCTCCTATATTCTTCTGGTCTGACTCCGTCACAATAGATAATGAGATCAAAGTGATTTGCCAAAGACCACATTTATAGGAAGTCAGTGGGTACATCTACCTAACAGAAAACCCATCACCACCCACCCAAAAAACAGAAAAACACCCCCACAGTAGTCTCAGAACAACTGACTTGGGTTTGTGGGGCTTAGCCTGTGAAGCTAGAAATTGAAGTCTAGGTCTTCAGGCTTGGGCTGCAGCCTGGGCTTCCAGATCCTCCCCCGCCTTACAGGGTTTCAAAGCCCAAGTTTCAGCTTGCGCCCCAATGTCTACACTGCTATTTTGAGCCTCACTAGCCTGAGTCATTTGACCTGGGATCTGAGACTCACTCTTGTGAGTTTGGGTTTTTTGCTGTGTAAAGATGTACCCTGTGACAGAGTGCAGGGGTTGAACGTGTGAATCTACTGATCATTCAGGTATTAATGAGGTCCCCTTGAGAAAGCTGATGGGGGTAATCAGGCTGGATGGATAAGGAGTCAATTAGCCCATCAGCCCAAGGCAGAAAGGGAATGCCAAGGGGAGAGAGGAGACCAGGGCTAGCTTAACCCAGTTACATGGAGGCTTCAGGGGTGAGAGACCTCTGTTACCCTCAGGTCCAGGGGAGAGGGCCAAAAGGCACGGTGATGCTGTAAATAGACTATTGCATAGTGATCGTTGAGGAAATTGTGAAGGGAACTTAAGATAAAAGGGTTTGGTGAAGGCACAACCACTGGAACCTGTGAAATTTCTGTGGGGAAGAAGGTGGGGGAGTAACCATGCTCTGTTACATACTCCTCACGAGACCTTGTACTCAAACCAAGATGCTCCTGCCGCAGAGTTCCGTGCTCGTTACTTTACTCCTGTCTAAAAAATAAAAAATCTGAGACATCTTCAGCACATATATGCCCTGGTAAAAAAAGTTTCCCTTCCAGCCTACAAGCAATGGGGTTTAACGGGACATTTTAACAGTTTTTTTACTTCTTCCTAAGCTACATTGGGGCTCTCTCTTTATGGAGTGGTGGTGGTGGTGGTTTGGTTTTTTTTGGTATCGATGCCAGTGCCAGATATGCAGTTGCAGTGAAAATTGGCAGAAGTTACCAGGTCTAGTCACACCAGTGAAGAGCACCTACATTTGGGGTTTACACTGGTGTAACTACTAATCTAGACAAGCCCTTGTCTTTCTTTATACCTGCAGCACCAATGTGGGCGGGGCGCTCAGAAAGGGAGAGAAGGCAGTTATAGCCATTTGCTTGTTCACTGCCCCAGCCGCCTTGCCTGGGGGGTGGGGGGGGGGGGAGAATCAGATAAGTCTGTCAGATACTTTACAGCTAATAATTCCTCACTATTAGAAGTATATAGCAACTTCCATCATTTCAAAATGAGTGGTGCTGGTGGAGAAATAATACCCATGATGAGAAGCTGTGTTTGCAATCTGACATACAATGTAAAGAGATTAACATGTGGAGGGATTTATTATAATTTTGACAAGCTTTGGGCCATTTGCTTCTTGTCTGATCATGTGGAAGGTCAGCCTAATGCGTTGCGTCTAGCACCAGCTGTGGTGGTGACCAACTGTAGGGTCATAAGTAATTTAATGCATTACAGGAAAACAAGAGGGGATGTTGTTAAAGGAATAGAATGAGACACAGACGTGAGTCAGAATACTGAGTCTGAACCTACGAACTTGGCAGCCCAAACCCATTTCCACAAAATGCACCCAAAGCATCCTCTGAAAGATACTGGATTGACTCCACTTCATCCATCCTCCTGTCCTCACATACAAATTATTTACTTATTAAAAGGCATGTGATCAAATTATCTGCTGGTATAAATGGAGGCAGCATCATAGAAGTTAATGGAGTTGAGCCTGTTTATGCCTGTGGTGAACTTAGCTCATTGTGTTTAAATGAATCTACTGTGTCTAAGAGTAGGTTTATGGACAACTGCCCTTCTTCCACTGGGATTAACAGCAGCACTTGTGCTGGAATTGTTGCGGCCCTGGTTCCACTGCTCGAAATATGAACTCTGTGGTATCCATTGACATATAGAGCCTTTTAAATGAGCATTGGACTGAATAGCTGAAGAAGTGATATGAATAGCTCCCTCCCTAGAATGTCAAAAACAAGTCACTGCAGAAGGAATTATAGGGAAATACTTATTTCTGTTTTTTGAGACTATAGGAAGTGTAGGTGAGTAGTTAGCCCTGAATTTTGGGATGATGGTATACTGGCACTTCTGGCTCACCCAGGCCAAATTTTGTCCAGCTGCCAGTCCCTTAGTATTGATTAGGCTGACACCTGAGAGAAGGAGGAAGTGGGTGAGTGCACAGTCTCCATCCTGAAGTGTTCCCACTGACAGAAAGGGACAAACTACAGAATCAGTGACTAAGGCCTGGGCTAAACTTGGCGGTGGGCAGGTTTGAACTAAGATACATGACTTCAGATGAGACGCAATAAATTGATCCCTGATACATTGAGCGCTACCCGCCAACGCGGTGGCTAGTGTAGCTGTACCTTTAGAATGAAATTGTGGGGAAGAGGGATGAAAACCAGAAAGTGAAAAGTTGACATTTACTTAAATGGTTAATTAGATTTCTGAACCAGAAAATAAAAAAATCCAGGTTGATTTTGGATTTAAGGACTGGGCTAGTCCTTGTCCTATCTGGACTGGTTCATCCTTTCCTAGCTCAAATCTGACAATTATCACACATAGCAGAGATTATTACATTTCTATTCTCCTGCCCTAATCCTTTGAGCTCTGGCATGAGTAGGCAAAGGGCATCTTTCAAGTCTTCCTCAGAGTCACTGGAACCCTCTTCCCTGTGTGCTGTTTGTAGCCACTTTAGTGAGAGGAGGAATGACATAACACAGGCCATTCCTCCCCCTAGGCAATTTCCATTCCCAGCCATTCCCTGCCAGGTGACACACATTCAAACATTTCCACTCCTGTGCAAATGCATATTTCTTCAAAGTATCTGTTTCCCCAGCCAGGAAGGAGCAATCTCCCACTGCAGATATCAGAATTCTTGACACTCCACAGATTCTACCTACGCAAAAGATGAAGGTTAACACCAACTCCTTGTGAGTTGCATGTCTAGTGACACTATAGGGCACTAAGTTGCAAATTCCCTCAGATAGGGCACTACTATATATTTTGATCTCACTAGGCACACAAGACCCTCTAATACTGGCCCTGCGTTTAAGCACAGATGCAAGGATCAAGTTTTGCCCATCTCTACCACAAAACAGATGCAGTTGCTGTCTTTATTGTTACCAAGACCATCTTGAAATGTTAGCTAGCAACTAGCCCACTGGATGTTTTTAAGGCTGGTATAATAGTGATGTACCAGCTGCTTCATTTAAGGGCAAACACAGGCATGCTTGCAAAAAGCTATGTGTTTCTGTGTGCCTGAAGAAATAGTTAATCTAGTCACACAATGGGGTGTTTTAAATGAGACACATGGCTCTGTTGATCTGCAAGTAAATTCTTGTATAAATCCTGTAGAGTTCTTCCTAGAGCAAACTTGGCAGGCTGGACCTATTCTGTACCACCGATATGTGCGATAATAAACCTATTCTCCTCAAGACTTTTCCTGGCTAGAAGTCAGTATGAGCCACCTCTCCAGAACACCAGATTATAGTGACAAGAGATGCTCTTTCTAGTTTGTTATATTCCTTATACATTATTGAAGCTACTGAACTGCCTTATTTCTTACCATGCAAGACAGACATGAGGCAGCATCTTCTATTAGGCTTTCCTGCAGCAAGGATTTTGCATCAGACTGCACAATCCCCTAATGGATGTTCAGGGGAACAAAGAAATATTTAATTGGCCAGAATATAACTAAAGTGCACTGGCCCTGCTCACTACTAGTATCCCCGTAGACCAGGAGAGGGAAGGTGGGGTTAGGATCCTGGTCCAGAGCTTTCCACACCACCTACACACAGAACGAGGAATACTCTTCACTGTCCCCCCGGCTGGCTGGCTGACTACTCCAGCCAAGTGTGTGCACCGTGGGAGCCCTAGGAGGGATTCTGGCTAAGTCAGGCACAGGTCCTTCTGGGGACTATGGTACAACTACAGTGTAGACCCCTACGTGCCCCCTTCCAACAACCCTCAGGAAATAGCAGAAGCTTGTCCTTGTGGGAAGGCTGATGGTGACCCCGAGAGGTTTAAGGTCACTGGAGGCCCCCCCCATGGGAAACAGGCCACCTCCATTTGAAATGCCAAAGTTTTACTCTCTCTACCTGAAGAACATTCTCCAACCTGGGGAAGATGGTCTATGAATAGGTTACTGGCCTGGGACTGGGAAAACTAGAGTTCTCCTATCCCAGTTCTGCCACAGACCTTAAGTGATTTCCTAAGGTCACACAACATCTCTCTCAGAGAGACGTCGGCTATGCCTACACCATTGACCTTACAGCAACACAAAGCTGTACTGTAGCTATGCCACTGTAAGGTCTCCTGTGTAGCTGCTCTATGACAATGGGAGAGAGCTCTCCCACTGAGATAATGAAACCACTCCAATGAGCAGTGGTAGTACCCCTGACTGACAAAAGTGCTAGTGTAGTTATAGCCTGTGAGCTCTTGACACAAGGCAATATTCATCAAGCAAAGCTTGTACTCTGGAAGCTTCTCTCCGGTGGATGGGTGAAAAGAGAGGGTTAGGCTCTTTGCTTCCTTTTGCAGCCTACCCTTTTTGGGGATCATCTCTGTGGAGAAAGGCTGCCAGTTCCAGTGTGGAGTTTCCCAGGATGGCATTGTGACACACAGATTAACACACTGTGATGCAGGTTGGGTATTAGATAACTACAAACCTTGGTGACCACATACCTATCTCCTAATTTCTTTGGGCTAGTCCATCTCTACTATAAATATAAGTAACAATAGCTTTGCTATTATAGAGCTGAGCCAATAATAAACTTTATGTTTATAATCCTTTCTAGTTTCTTTTTGAGCAGAAAGAAGAGCGAATCCAGTTCTGTCTTGCGAAGGCATAGCAGGCAGGCTGCCTAAAAAGAAATCCTCTTGATTAGATTACAAGTTATTAGTTTAAACGTGCCCCACCTCCAGCAGCTTGTGAAACAGGGTTTGAATTAATGGCAGTCACATAACAATAGTCAAAAATCCATAATCAGAAATAGTCTTTTCATCTTTAACTAAAAATCCAGGGTGAGTCAAAATCCATAGCACTAGCTGGTGTCAGTCACGCGTCCAAGTCAGCAGGAGGTCTGGGGTCTGTTTTGAGAAGGCAATTCTGTTTCTTCTTGCAGAACTATCAGTTTAGTTCAGAAAGAGGTAATATATCAGAGTGAAGGGGAAACAATACGACAATCAGGTGTGCAAAGACCCTGCTCCTGCTCCTACAGAAGTCAATGGGCCACAGGATTAACCCCCATAGCTCTAAGAGCTTTGAGGGCCAACTAGTTTTTCCCTCCCTCCATCAAGTTCAGAGTAATAACCACTCTCCTGAGGTAACCACAAAAAGTTGATGAACTGTTTTATTTGGAACAAACATGCAAAGACTGTCAGAAAGAAAAGGAAGATTAAAGGAAGCAAAGTTAGGGGAAAAAACAAAAAAGGAAAGATGCAAGTAAGCAGTGAATTAGCTGGTCTAACGAAGCCCATTCCGCAGAGTGCACCTTTATGCAGTGCTTACCATAGTCTGAACAAACGAGGGGGTGAGAGAGTCTGAGCTTTGGTAAGACGCTGCTTAATTTTTTTGGTGGGAGGAGAGGGTGGGGTCTGATTGTGCAACCCATGCCACAGCCCCCCCCCACCACAGACACCTTTTAAGCACCACCTTTACCATATTTCCCTTGAATGTAGGACCCAAGCTCAGAACTGCACTGCAACTCTGGAGTGCTCCCCATACTTTCTACTTCTCACTTTGAGCACTGATTGCAGTTCTGGAAAGCTTGAGCCACTGACTTTCAAAATGTTCCTTCCTGAACAGGGGGCAAGACGTCAAAGGCTGGTTGTGGATGCAGGATAAACACTTTTGCTTGATTTCCTTTTGGGAGTACAAAACCTGTATTTCTGCACACAAAGGAGCACTGGCACCATGAAAAGAGAGACTGGGGCACAAACACTGGCTGTCCATGTGCAAAGGGTGCATATGCATTTTTTTGGAGCATAACACAAACACTAGTCTTGGAAAATTTGCCCTACATTTTGATCGTTTATTGAATTTGTATTTTTTTAAAGAGTTGTTTGTTAATCTCCTTTTATGTGGTCCAGAGTGACACCCAGTGGTACAATATCAGGCTGCAGCTTGACTTGGGATAGCTAAGCAGTCACGTCTGCACAGCAAAGAAAAACTCCTGGTACGCAATCTCAGGGTACGTCGATACTCCAGTAAGACACCCATGTCAGCTAACTTGGGCTCATGGGGCTACAAGACTGCAGTGAGGCTGTTTGGGGTTGCGCTGGACCCCGGGATCTCAGACTCCATGACGGGGGGAGGTTTTCAGAGCCTGGGCTCCAGACCAAGCCTAAACAGCAAGGTTATTTCTCCACAGCCCTGAGGCCCAGTCAGCTGACACAGGCCAGCCCTGGGTATTTTATTGCAGTGGAGACATACCCTCTGAGCTGGCATCAATTGACCAGGGGTGGATCCAGGCACCAGACGAGGAAGGATGTGCTTGGGGCAGCACATTCTAGAGGGGTGGCTTTCCAGCCATTCTTTGGGCGGCACAATCTGCCCACCGTCCCTCCCACCCCCCCCCCCTTTTTTTTTTTTTTGCACTTGAGGCAGCAAAAAAAGCTAGAGCCAACCCTGCAATTGCCTCAGGCTTGAGCTGCAGGACTAAATGTCCAGAGACTTTCCTGGTCGAGCTGGAGCCCAGGCTCCAAGACCCTCTGCTCTCACTGGACCTCAGACCCTGAGCTCCAGCCTGAGTGAGAATCTCTGCACTGCTGTTTTTAGCCCTTCAGCCCATGCCCCGTGAGTCTGAGTCAATTTATCTGGACTCTAAAACTTGGCACTGGGCGTTTTTCTTTGCAGTGCAGACGTACTCAGAGACTAGAGTTACCTGCGTTCACCAGCCGACATGAGCCAGATGAATACAATAGCAGATTAAAGTAAAAAGGTACACTGGATTAGATCGTCAACTGGTGTAAATCGACGTAGTTTCATTGAAGTCAAAGCTGTGCAGGGAGTGAGTAACAACAAGAGGGAGTCTGGCACATCTAGCAAGCAGCAAACCCAAAAAAGGCAAAGAGCATAATAAAAGGGGCCAGTTCTGCTCTTCATTATACTTAAGCTAAATTGTTAATTAAATGGACCATATTAGACAACAATGTGCTCTATGTGGGGCTACACCTTAAACCCACTTTGCACACACAAAACCATTAACATTGGAAAGTCAAACACCCAAAAATTAGGAAATGCCAGAATTAAGGTTGCCTGTTTAACCTTATGACAGTCTTTAATTGCCTGTTTAACCTTATGACAGTCTTTAATTACATGATCACATGCTATTTTTTTCACAGGACCCTGCCTGAGCTGTAATGCATACACTGGAAAATGGAAAACGGAATTTGTCCCAAGGGAAATTCTAACATTTAAAAATTTGTTTTTGTCCTGAATTGAAAGGAACATTCAAAATCTTGAAATATTGGAGAACAAAATGTTCCAAAATACATTGATTCAGAAACATTGAGATGTTTTGTATCAATGCTGAAGCATTGTAATGTAAATATTAATAGTGTGTGTGTGTGTGTGTGTGTGTCAAAACTCAGCAAATAATTAGAAGGAAACACTACATTTTGAATCATTTCAAAACTTTTCAGATTAAAATTGCATCAAAATCGACACATTCCCACAAAACATATAGATTTTTACAAAACAGCAATTTCCACCAACATTTTGACCAGCTCTAGTTTATAGTAACATACTTTTTAGTGATACAGATAAGAGATCTAGCACCCTATTAATCTAAAAATACATATGTATGTGCCCTGGCATCTCTGAACCAATGAAGGAAATTCTGCATTGTTAAAGATACCATTGGAACAAAGACACTGTACCTGTCATAGTCCAGTGTGGAAGACAAGCTATTAGAATATGGGATAAATCCCCATATGAGGAACACCACAATAGAGGGGAGAATCTTGGAATAATTTGGGGTTCTGTAAATTTTGTTTGCCATCCTGGACTCTTAATGAGAGTTGAGGAAGTATATTTAGTTATAGTATTAAAAATAAATGAGAAATACATTTTCCAAAGTACAGTTTCAGAGCAGCAGAGGAAGGAAAGAAATAGGAGGCATAGGCTGCGGGGAGGGCGAAATACAGGTTTTCAGGTAAGATTTGAAGTGTTCAGACCTGGAGGTATATGCAGAATGGGCTCAAGTCTACGAACACTTTAGGCACGTGAGTACCTGTATTCACAATGGGCCATATCCTCAGGTATGTTGGAGCAGCCCATGTTGCACCTGGGAGAAGGGGTGGCCTTCTGTCTCCTTTCTACACATCCCTCTACATACAATATGATAGCCAGGAGTCAGTTTGGTCTCCAGTGCAGGACAAGTCATCCATAGGGCTTCTCTAATGTGCACTGGCAGTAACCACAGCTATTCTGCTGGTCCACAATTGCTGGAACACAGTGTGTTTTAGTCACGGTCTTTTCTGTACCCAACCCACTCCCTGCATTGGGGAAGCCAGAATTGAAATCTGGTAGTAATTAACGCTCAGTGATAAAAATATAAAGAGATTTTCAATGTTTAGGTACTTATATCCCCTCTTGCCCTTCACTATAGTATCATCTGCTCATACAACTTAAGTATTGAGGACGCTCAGATCTTTGCTAAAAGTGATCTACAAAATAAAATAGTGTATGTGTGCAAACCTAATTTTTAAGTAAAGATGATAACCTGCACATTATTTTAAATGGCTGTTTTTCCTGTTTATTTCTAGATGAGAAAATCTGGTCTTGTCTACCATTATTCTAAGACTCTATGGATGATTGAAAAACTAGCATGTGTATGACATCAGGGAAACCACATAAGTGAAACCTGAGTAACAGATGGGAAAATTTTCTTGGGGCTGGTCTACAGTACACCATTATTTCAGAATTACCCAAGTTAATTCAAATTAAAACTGATTCTGCCCACACAACTAACCCAGTTGTGTCGATTTAAAGGGCTCTTAAAGCTGGTTTCTGTACTCCACCTGTGGATAGCTACCCACAGTGCACCACTCCGAGAGCTGATGCTAGCCTCGGTACTGTGAACGCACTCTGCCAACTTAGCATGTTTAGTGGGGACACACAATCGAATGTATACAATCTGTTCAGAAAAATAGACTTCTATTTTTCTATTCTATAATTTCTTACTGTAGATGTACTCTTACTCTTAAATTGTTCTTGTTAATACCTATTCACATTAAATAGTTGGGAGAAATGCTCTCTTTGTTAAAGATTCACCACTCTCAACTCTTTAATAAGAGATTGAGAAAATGCCCACTCATCTTCTTGGAATCATCTAAAAAGTCCTCTAGCGAAAACAGAGAGGGTGAAACATGACATTCCTATATCACTGAGACGAAAAAAACATCCTAAATCAGCAAAAAATAGTTCCCAGTTTTTAAATTTGTGCTCTGCAGGTCATCTTTAAAGCTTTTCTTTCTCTAAGGGTATCTAGAGTGAACTTTAGAAGTGACTTAAAAACTGGAGCTGCATTTTTTGAAATAAAAAATTTAATTGCCAGTAGGGCCACCTTACTTTAGACATATATTCGTTGTCTTGGAAGATGACTGGGTTGGCAAATCTAGAAACTTAATCAACATCTAGTAGCCTCAAGCCGCAGTCTTCGCTGTTCATTTTCTTCTTTGTGTATTGATTGCCCTCAGAAGAGGCTTTCTGCTAAACATCTCTAGCCTGAAGGCATGAGTCTTTGTGGTGTTAAGTTTTTGGCAGCCAGCAGCTGGATGCCCATATTTTAAACACATTTGTCCTTTCCTCAGCTCTACAGAATGCATTTTAATTATATATAGTTTCACATCAGCCCCAGGACGTCACCGGCTAATGCAGTGGCAACTCTGTAGTTGCCTGTGTAGCAAGACAAAGGCTGTTGTATTTTCAACGTGTTTATGTCTCACTTAAAGACCTTTTCATCTCAGAGAAGAACTGTGCACTGTTCATAGGCAAGCACAGCACATTTCATTAAGGTGTGTACCCAGGGAATTTGATTTTTATTTTTTTAAAAAAGGCAAACATTTATTGAAGACTCAATCATAAAAAGACATTTTTATTCAAACAAACTAAAGAAACTAAAACTTGAGTAAACCTATTTTTTAAAAAACAACAACTAAACTTTCCTTAAAAAATACAAACTTAAAAAATGAGACAGAAAAACATCCAATCTTGATTTGGTATTTTAAAAGATATGAGCTAGTTCAATCAAGAACCAATTGAGGGAAGTTCTATGGCCTATGGTATGGTGTTTGAGAGCTGAATCTGGGGCATTCCCCCTTTTCCCTAGATCCCAAAGAACTCCTCCACATAAGATCTGCAAAAATACAATTTAGTAGGTGGACTGATGACATGACTGGGCGGGGTCTGTTCTTTGTCATATGTTCTATTTCGCGCACCTGCAGGGCAAAGTTGTTCAAGGTGCTGCTAAATGAGTCCACCGTAGTTTTTCCAGGTTCCCTCTATGTGCTGTGGACCACTCCCAGCCTGAAGGGGGTTCTGAAATGACAGCTGAGGGATCCTGGCAGTCTGGACCCTTCAGGTCCTATCAAGGGGCTGCAAGGAGCTGTGGAAGCCTCTAGGTAGTGTGGACACACAGGGTCCCAATTCATATGGCCATTGCTTCCAGCAAGTCCCTTCCAATGAAAAATGCAGATTAAGGGGATGAACACTGACCTCTTCTGTGGTGAGAGGAATCTTACCAGCTCCTACAGAAAATGAGAGAGAAACTACATTTCTTCTCCCTCACTGAGACAAAACTGCCTATATGAGGTATAGAACCTTCATTCCTATTTTTTTCCATTCAGTTTGTAATCCTCATTTCTTTCCACAGGAGACACTAGTCTACATATGGGTGAATCAAACAAAAGGAGCCTGATTCTCTTTCTGATAAAGACTTCTTATTGTAACTTATACTGATTGATCTAGGAGCTATTGATCACTCCAGAACAAGCAGGTCTCTCCTAGGCTACGGCAATCTTCCTCTTATTGAAGTTAAGGAAAGATACACTTATTTCAGTGAAACATGACCAGAGGCTGAATCAGCATTAGTCCCATAAAACACAAAAACCTAGTTTTGCAAAGTTCAGAAATGTTAACATTCATTGTTTCCGGGAAATGAAGATAACATAAGAATATAAGCATGGCTATTACTGGGTCAGACCAAAGGTCCATCTAGCCCAGTTCATGGTCTTCCAACAGTGCCCAATGCCAGGTGCCCCAGAGAGAATGAACAGAACAGGTAATCAAGTGATCCATCCCTTGTCGCCCATTCCCAGCTTCTGGCAAACATGATTGATACTGGTCCCATATCTATCAATTCAGAAGTGAATTGGGTTGAAATACTACCTGCTAGAGTACAAATTATAAAGTGCCCTTCAAACATTATGTTGCCACCAAGTCCTTCAGAATTTTGTCCAGAATGTTTTCCACAGCTGTAGTGTTCCAGAACATTGGAATTTTCTCACTTTACATCACTTTCAGTTTTGTTGAAAACACTATTGTTGTCCTAAATTCATAGATTTTAAGGCCAGAAGTCTGCCTTGTATATCACAGCCCATTACATTTCACTCAGTTATTCCTATATTAACTCAATAATTTGTGTTGGGACAAATTGTATCTTCCAGAAAAGCATCCAGTGTTCATCTGAAAAAAGTCATGAGATGGAGAATTCACAACTTCCCCAGTGGTAGCTTGTTTCAAAGGTTAATACATCTCACTATTAAAAAAATTGTGCTTTATTTCTAATTTGAATGTGTCTGACTTCAGCTTCTAGCCGCTAATTCTTGTTGCACCTTTTTCTACTAGATTAGAGAGCCCTTTAGTACCTGGTATTTCTCCCCATGAAGGTACCGACACGCTATAGTTAAGTCACCTCTTAGCCATGCTGTGCTCTATGAACTTATGTTGGTATAACTGCATTGCTCAGGGGTGTGGAAAATCCACATCCCTGAATGATGCAGTTACACCGACCAAACTTTGGTGTAGTGGGAAGGTTATCCCATCAGCATAGCTACTACCTCTCGGGGAGGTGGAGTACTTATGCCAGTTGGAGAAGCTGTTCCATCAGCATAGGTAATGTCTTTACTAAGCACAACAATGGCACAGCTGCGCGGCCGCAGCACTGTAAGCGTAGACCAGGCCTGCACAACATGTGCCGCGGGAGGTAAGTAGGGGTGGGGCAAGCCAAGCAGTGGGATGGGGAAAAGCGGATGGGAGTGGGGTGAGGGCGGGGCTTTTCGGCCCGCAGCTGGTTTTTTTGCAGTAATATGGCCCTTGCTGCTTTCCGAGTTGTGCAGGCCTGCTATAGACAAATCCTTAATCATCTTTTTGATAAATTAAATGGATTATGCTTCCTAAGTCTTTTACTGGAAGGCAGTTTCTCCAGTTCTCAAATAATTTTGACACTCTTTTCTGCACTGGCTCCAATTATTTCAACATTTTTTTAAAAATGTGGACAGCGTTACTGGACACAGCATTCCAGTTCTGGTGTCAGCAATGCCACACAGAGGTAAAAATAACTCCTACGCATTACTCTTCTCTTTATACATCCAAGGATTGCATTAACCCTTTTTTGCCACAGCATCGCAATGGGAGCTCTTATTCAGTTGCTTTTCAACTATAACACTTAAATAAGTTTAAAAGTCACTACATTTCAGGATACACAGTCTCCCAGTCTGTAGGTATGGCTTGCATTCTTTGTTCCTAGATATAGGATCTTGCATTTGGCTGTATCCTAATTTGGACTGGATGAGCCCAGTTTACCGAGCAATCCAAATTGCTCAGTGAACTGGCCTGTCATCCTTATTCTCCAATCAACAAATTTTATCAGAAGTGATTTTCTATTTACTCCAAGATCATTGGTTTGATTAAAATATTGAATAGCGTTGGACCTAGAATCAATCCCCACAGAACCACATTAGAAACACCCCTATTTGGTGATCATTCCCTACTGACAAACTGTTTGAGATCTGTCAGCTTGTTCTTAAGCCATTCAATTACCAAGTCTATAAAAGCTTTCTTGGTGAGGGGAACTTCCTTCCATCTCGCCTGTATGGCTGGGCTAACATCTAGACACTGGGGAAGAGTCTTGTTGCCCTCATATGTCATGTCTGACTGCTTATGCTGCTTTAAGTAAACAGCCATCAGAATTGTACTTGCAGATTTCCCCTACTTCCATAGCTTCCGTATTAAGATCCTGGACTATCAGTGTGGATAGGATAATTTTTAATATTCAGATTATATGCTGAGGGAATCATGTTGCCCATATAAACTAGTAAATCCAGATTTCCCATGTTGTCTTGTACACTCAGATTTGATATTTAATGTCTTATCTGATCTTCCAAGTTTTCAGAGTGACATGACTGCTGATTGAATGAATGTACAGAGTGAAGCTTTCTTACCTACTTGCCCTCTGTTATATTAATCCCCAGTTTTCATAATCCCCCTTTGCCTTTCATAGCTATGGATGTTCAGAAATCTTCCTAAGAATGGGCACGGTGCTGACACTGAATGTCCATGGGTAAACAGAAAAAGCAAGCGTTATTCCTTCAGCTGTGAACCTCACTCTCCAGGACAGCTCTTGAGCCCAACTTTAAGCATGTTCTTAAGTCCCACTGACTTTAAATAGACTTAAGCACGTGCTTAAATTTCTTGCTGAATATCAGCAAATATCACAGACACTCCACAGACTGATATACTAGTTCCATTACACCCCTCAAACTAGGATAGTTTTGGAAACAAACAGTTTTAGGCTAGGGAGTGGGGCAATGTCTCTGTATACCTTATTCTTCTCATGATTACAGCAGTATTGCCAATACCAAGAGTTCAAAAAAAAAACAAGACAGACCCCCCAAAATCATGAGATTGACCTAAATAATCACAAGCATCTTTAAAGAGATGAAATCATGTGTTTCAGTCTGTCTTCAGGTTTTTAACCTCCTCCTGCCTGATCCCTACGTGTGTGTGCTGATCACAGTATTGCCAACTCTCATACTTATTGCAAGAGAGAAGACTCTGGCCCCTGCTGCAGGCATTCTCACAATGCAGGTCCCGTGCTCTCTCTCTCTCTCTTACCCTCCCAGGCCACAGATGCCAAAGTTTGCACAGTTCCTTGCATGACATTTCTCATCAGTGTGACAGTCATTAATCTCCCCTACATTAACTCCTGCCACTGCTTGGGGGATGTAGGGGATCATGTGAGAAACTTTAGAGACTCCCCCACTGACAAGGGACCTCACACACGGAGCTGCACAAAACATTATGCTCCCCACCAAAAGTCAGCTGCTACCATCACTACCTGTCCCACAGCAATTAGTGCCTCTCACCTTTTTGTGGGTCTGGCTACTGCCCCTGATCCACAGAAAGCCCTCAGGCCTTGGGAAAGCTTTTTTTTTCCAATTTCAGGGTGTTACTCCAACCCAGATATGAGCTACCCCCAGAGGGATCCCTAGCCCACTGAGAAGGGAGTCAGGAAAGCCCCTTCTGCGTTTAGAAGGTTGGGGCCTAGAGCTCAGCTGGCTAAGTGTGAGAGCCAGTTGTTCCAGACTAGACCAGCAGACTGGGAAAGAGCCCCTCTCTGGAGGATAGTGGCCTCTGTTTTGCCCCTGAAGAAAGAGGATGACGGTGCAGGCCAGTCAGTTACCCCCCAAAACTTGCAGGGTGGGGAATCAAGACCATCAGGCTCTGCTATGCAGACTCCAAGGATAAGTGGGAGCAGTGTGGGGGATGGGACGATAGGGAGCTGGTGGGACTTTATACACTATATTGTCTAAAAACTTCAAATGCTCTTACCAAATGAGCTAAAAATAAAATATTGAAATATTTTCCACCCTACACAAGTATTTACGGGAATCCTTTAGCAAGGTGTGATATTGCTGCTGGATGATTAGCATTCAGAACCCAGGCTCTAGGGGTCTGGAGGAGCACATGGCAACAGGCATTGAGGAGAGGGAAGGGCTCAGGGCAGCAAGTATTTGCTGAGGAGCCCAGTGGGAGGAAGCAAGAAGCTGGGGAGCTGGTACCTTCCAGGGCTGAGGAGTGGTGACGGCTGGGAGGGAAGAGGATGACTTGGGAGAGCAGAAACTTTGGGAAGAGGAAGTAAATGGTGCTTCAGGCAAAGGAGGAAGGGGGTGGGAGCAGATACTGACTGGGAACAGCGAGCCAGGAGAGACCAGGGAAAGCAGGAGCCAGAGAAGGGTAGGCTGGGGGGGCAAGGAACCGTGTAGCAGGTACACGTGGGGTGATCCCCAGTAATTTTTCACATAGCATGCACAACTGAACCATTCAGTTCAGAAGGGGCAGTGGCAGAGCTACCAGACCAAATTTCACTGAGTGTTGCTGTGACCTCATGCAAGTGGTTGCAGCACCAGTCAGTTTGGGGACACTCTCAAAGGAACGGCTCAGGACAAACTGCCCTTTTTGCTCTGCCCTCAGGGCAGCCTGTCCTCTGCCTATTGCGTGCACTGGGTATAACATGAGTGCAGCTGTGGGCTGACACAGATACCTGCTTGGTACAGGGAGCAAGGAGAGATGAGACGGTGAGGCAGGGGAACGTGGGGATAAGGTGGGCAGGGAGGAAAGGAATCAACAAAGCAGGCGGTTGCTGGGAATAGCTAGGGGCAAAATCATGTGACTGGCCATAAATCTGCAAGAGTTGTCAACACTGTTAATGCTTACACCTTATAATCTTCTCGCTAGCCGTGCGGGAGAAGTCAGTGAGGAAACCTCTTAAAAGCAGTCTGTGTCTGTCTGCTCAGACTTCCACAGCCAGAAAGAGGCAAAATGACTACTGCCAGGAAGAAATTAATTGAGAGGTTGGATCAGGCCATGGCTGCTGCAGAAAAGATGGCCCCAGAGGACCTGCTGTTCTCCTATAAGGGGGTTTTGTACCCTGTTACGCATTGCGGCGCGGAAACTTTCCAAGCTCTCGAGTCCTTTGAGGCCAGGAGCGATGATGTGTTACTAGTGGGATACCCTAAAACAGGTGAATATCTTGTTTTCTTTGCTTCAAGTAAAAATAGTGTTAGGACAGTAACATACTAGTATACACATGTAGTTTAAAACACTCAGACCATCCCTTTTGGCTGATGCTGAGTAAGCTTTGCTATGAAGACCATGGACTGCAGATTGTTCGAGTGTACTCCATGAGGATGGGGTAATATTTTCTTGTATTCACTGCAGAACAATTCCTGTAAGGCTGAGAAGATAAATGAGCAAAAGTCAGTTATGGTTTGCAAGGCAATTGTTGCTTGATCTCCTTTCACATATGTAGTATTTGGTATCAATATGCATAGTCTGAGCTACATCAGGCTGTCTCATCCACAAAAGGTTGGGGGAAAGAGGAGGCAGGAGAAGTGAGAATTAAGCGGGTACTCTGATTAGGGGGCTAGGAACAGTTCATTTGATCCTTAATGCAGCCACTTTATATTTTGACCAGATTCCTTCTGTCAGACAAGGGAGCTGCATGCAGGGGCCCCGGGCAGCTGGATGCTGGCTCATGGTGAAGCTGCTGATTGTGTTTCAGATGTGCGTGTTCAGGGTTGTTGGTTCAAGGTTGTGTTACCACTAGCCTTTAGAGAACCATGCAACTCGCTCTCAGGATTGGTCTACGCTAGTAAATTAAGATAGTTTATGATGCTCAGGGATGTGCAAAATCCACACTCTTGAGAGGCGTTGCTAAGGGCTTGGCTAAACTAGAAACCTCAAAGTGCAGGAACGCTCCTGCGGCAGCCACAGTGATTTGAAGTGCGAGTGTGGTCGCACATGAGTGCTGGGAGAAAGAGCTCTCCCAGCGCTCCTGGTAATCCACCTCCACGAGGGGTGCTAGTGTTCTAAAGCGCTCAGATTTGCTGCACTCATGGGGGTGATTCTTCACACCCCGAGCTAGCAAGTTAGGACTCTATAAAATGTAAGTGTAGCCAAGCCCTAAAACCACTTAACACCTAGTATAGACAGGTCCGTGGAAGAATTCATCTGCCAACCTAGCTACCATCTCTTGAGATGGTGGATTAACTTCGCCAGCAGGAGAATCCCTCCTATCTGCATAGGTAGTGTCTACACGGAAGTGCTACAGCAGCACAACTGCAGCGCTGCATCTGTGCACTGTACCATTTCAACTGTAGACAAGCCCTCAGATTTTCTACTGAAGCATATCAGGGTTTCATTATTAATCCAATGCTCTTAAGTGTCTGGGGCCACTTATCAGACAATAGATTCAAGTGAGGGAAATGTAAGTTTCCTATTGATTTTTTTTTCAATGTAGTATTTTAATCTTGGCTTTTCATTTTCTTATACTAAGTGTTCAGTTATAGCTTGCATTTAGTTTTTGACATTATTGGGCACCAGAAAGGTCATATGGACAATCCAGTTCTTATCTGTCACAGTTTACCTGTGTCACAGTGTACATCGCCAACTTCAAAAACTGAACAACAAATGAAAACAAAATTAGAAATGCAATTTATCCTCAAAATCAGATAGTATGAAATGTCAAAGCAACGGGCAGAAAGCTAGCAGGAGAAGCAAGTTAAAACTCATGTCTTATAAGATGCTGCATATTGTAAACTGCAGCCTGGAAAAATATGGTTCAAAAGTAGATGGCAAATGTTGGAGATATGATTCAACTGCAATTTATTGGGTTCAAAATGAGAGTAACTGGGTGAAATTTTATTATCTGTGTTATACAGAAGATCAGACTAAAGGATCTAATGGTCCCTCCTGGCTATAAACAAAAAAAATAAAATAATCTATGATGCAGGAAAATTTGACTCATTTAGAGCTGTGTGAATAACTGATTTTTCAGTTCACTGGCAGTTCTGAAAAAAAAAAAAAAATTGGGGTCAAGCTGAAACCAACATTTTTCAGAATTTCCAATGAATCAAAAGGATAGAAAAAATTCATTTCAGGTCAAACTAATAATTCTGCTTGACCCAAAATGAAACATTTCATTTCAATTTCTGGTATCTATAATCATTTTGTTTAATAAAAGCAAAGGAAATTAGGAAATGAAGGGCTAGGTTCACAAGGGGTCTTAAGGACCATCCACAAAATAGGGGAGGAGGTGGTTCCACTTCATTGCCGCTATGTTACAAATGGGGAAACTGAGGCATAAAGCAGTAAAGTGACTTGCCCAAGGTCACCCAGCAGGCTAGTGGTACAGCCAGGAATGGAACCCTGGTCTCTTGAGTCCCAGTCTTTTCAGTAGGCCACACTGCCTCCCCAATTTTCATTATGCAACATTAAAGGAAGCTAAACATTTACTTGCAAAAGTTATTGAACAACTGAATTAACACTAATCATTATCTTCTGCACTATAAAACTAGAAAGTCACAGCTATGCATTTTAACAAAGGCAAAAATCTGGATTCTTCAACATGATGGAAAACAATGAATAGGTAGCTACTGAATGTAATGCTAAAAAAGCAAACCAATCAACCTGAAATACCTACCCACGCAACAGACACCAATCTATATTAGTGCAATCTATGGTTACGAACTTAAATGCACCTGAGTTGGGAAATGAACAGGTAGTTTTAATGGTATGATACTAACATGAAATAATCTACATCCTACAACTAAGAGGGGATGCTATTATGGCCAAAATTGAAAATCAATAGGAATTGGGAGGCAGACTTCAATGAGAGACAAGCACTTAACTTTCCTTTGTTCTTTGAAAATCTTCACCTTAGTCTATCTTCAATCATCTTAGTTATCAAGAACATTAGATATTCTTTAGATACCCTGTTGATTAGCACAGCACAAGCATCTAAACGCCTTCCAGAATCTATATACAATAAGACGTATCTATATATATACACGTATATCAGTACTCCTAGACCACTGTGATATCAGAGGTCCTTGATATCACAATGGTCTAGGAGTACTGATATATCCACCCTTACTGTACAGGTAGTTTGCATGCACCAATTTAATTGGTTGTTACAGAATCATAGAAGTGTAGCCATAGATGAGATCTTGAGAGGTCATTAAGTACAGCCCCCTGTGCTGAGACAGGACCAAGTAAACCTAAGCCATCTCAGATAGCTGTTTCTCTAACCTGTTCTTAAAACCCTCCAGTGATGGGGATTCCACAGCCTCCCTTGGAAGCGAGTCTATTTCAGAGACTAACTACCCATATAGTTAGAAAGTTTTTCCTAATATCTAACTTAGTCCCTTGCTGCAAATTAAACCTATTACTTCTGGTCCTATCTCTAGTGGATGTGGAGAACAATTGAGCACAGTCCTCTTTATAAGATCCCTTAACATATTTAAAGACTTATCAAGTCACCTCCCAGTCTTCCATTTCCAAGACTAAACATGCCCAAGTTTTTCGACCCTTCAGCATAGGTCAGGTTTTCTAAATCTTTCGTCCTTTTTGTTGCTCTCCTTTGGACTCTCTCCAATTTGTCTACATCTTTCCTAAAATGTGGTGCTCAGAATTGAACACAGCTGGGGCCTCAATGTCAAGTAGAGTGGGACAATTACCTCTCAGGTCTTACATATGACACTCTTGGTAATATCATTCTGGGGTGTATTAACCTTTTATGCAACTGCATCATATTCAATTTGTGATCCACTACAACTCCCAGATCCTTTTCAGCAGTACTACTACCTAGCCCATTATTCCCCTTTTTCTAGTTGTGCTTTTGATTTTTCCTTCCTAAGCAAAGTATTTTGCACTTATCTCTATTAAAGTTCATCTTGTTGAACTTAGACCAATTCTCCAATCTGTCAAGGTCACTTTGAATTCTAATCATGTCCTGCAAAGTGCTTAAAACCTCTCTCAGCTTGGTGTAAACTGGAGATTTTATAATTATACTCTCCACTCCATTGACAAAGTCATTCATGAAAATATTATCTAGTACCAGACCCAGGACTGACCCCTTCAGATTCCACTAGATGCATCCTCCCAGTTTGACAGTGAACCATCAATACCTACTCTTAGAATATAGTCTTCCACCTAGTTGTGCAACTCACCTTATACCAATTTCATCTAGACTTGCTTTTCTGAGTTGACCTCTTCATAGGCAATGTGGGACTGTGTCAAAAGCATTACTAAAATTAAGATACATCACATATACTATTTACCCTTATCAACTAGGTCAATAACCCCATGAAAGAAAAAGGAGGTTAGTTTGGCATTATTTGTTCTTGACAACTCCATGCTGGCTATTCCTTATAACCCTATTATCCCTTAGTTGCTTACAAGTTGATTGTTTAATGATTTGTTCCAGTCTCTTTCCAGGTACCAAAGTTATGCTGACTGGTTTGCAATTCCCCAGGTCCTCTTTATTCCCCCTTTTAAAGATAAGTACTATGTTTGCCTTTCTGCATTCCCCTGGGACCTCACCTGTCTGCCATCGTTCTCAAAGGTAATTACTAAGGGTTTTGAGATAACATAAGGAACTAGATGAAGGACCCTAGGATTAATTTCATCAAGCTCTGTTGTCTTGAATACATTTAACTTATCTAAATGTTCTTCAGCATGTGCTTTTCCAACCCAGGTGCATTTAATTGTGGAGTATCTTATCACCATTAAATTTCTTAGTGAAGACTTGAGCAAAATAGGCATTAAACACCTCAGCTTTCATGGCATCATCAGTTATTAACTCTCCTTCACTGTTAAATAGAGGACCTGCACTTTCCTTTGTGTTTCTCCTAATGTATTTGAAGAACCTCTTCTTATTGTCTTTTATGTCCCTTGCTAGGTAGAACTCATTTTGTGCCTTAGCCTCTCTGATTTTTTTCCTACGTTTGCATTTTTCTTTTGTTCTCCTTCCTAGTAATTTGTCCATGTTTCTACTTTAATTTTTAGGTCATTAAAGAGCTCATAATGGAGCCATATTGGTCTCATTATTCTTCCGATCTTTCTTTCATATCACCATAGTTTGCAATTCTGCCTTTAATATAGTCTATTTGGGAAACTGCCAGCTCTCCTGAACACCTTTGGGTCTTAGATTTTCTTCTCATGGTACCTTATCTACCAGTTCTCTGAGTTTATTAATTTTTTTTTTTGAAGTCCATTGTCCTTATACTGCAATGCTCACTCCTTCCTTTCTTTAGAATCAGGAAATCATTTCATTACTGCTTCATTTCATCCAAATTGCCTTCCATCTTCAGATTCACTACCAATTCCTCTCTATTAGTCAGAATCAAGTAATCAAGTCTACAGTGGCTGTCTCCCAGTTACTTCCTCCACTTTCCACAACAAAACAAAGTTATTCCCAGTACATTTCAAGAAGTTACTGGAAATTGTGTTTTGCCATATTACTTTTCCAAAGATGTCTGGGTAATTAGAGTCCGCCATTACTACCAAGTCTTATGTTTTGGCTGTTTCTCTTATTTGTTCTAGAAATGCCTCATCCACCTCCAGTTCCTGATTTGATGGTCTATAGTAGACCCTACTATGACATCACCCCATTTTTTAAAAACTCATTTTATCTTTAACCAGAGACATTCAACTGGTCTGCCCCTTACCTCCTTATTGACCTCAGAACAAGCATATATATTTTTGATATATAACGGAACTCCTCTTTCCTTTTTATACTGCCTGTGCTTCCAGAACAAGTTATACCCTTCTGTGCCAATATTCTAGTCAGGAGACTTATCCCATCAAGTACGAGTCAGTATTGTGAGAGGACACTACAAAAATGGTGGATTTCTTGTATGAACAGCCACAGTTCTTCAATACCACCCAACTAGCACCTACAAATACACATAGCCCTTCACCAGAGCCAATACCCCTCATTTGTCACCTGCACAAATCAATACACAAAAACCCCTTAATATCTCCCATAACCATCCACACTCAAATCAAAACAAAATTCCCCTGTGACAGATACTGCATGGGACCAGTGTAGTCAATATATGAATAGTTTATGTAGGATTGTGTTTTATTCCATGGGGGAGGGTTACCACAGCTTCTCCAGAAACTACAAACAGTGAGGGACAATGACCCTGGGAATGGTAAACTCCTAAGAAGCAGAACCCCAGGGGTGTTTGTATATACCGGTTCAAACTGCGTTTTCCAGATATTCAAACCAAAAAAAGGGCTTTTAGTATGAAAAGCTGAGTTTGAACTGACACAGGGTCTTTTAAGTCAGAAAACGGACAAGACCTCCTGTCCCAGGGGGTTCCCCAACCCTTGTGGAAGGGTTGGAAAAACTTTGGCTTCTTAGGACCCCCTCACACTGATGTGTGAGCTCTGGAAAAGCTTTTATTGTGTGCATAGGAACTTTTATTGTTTTTGATATTTTTTCTGAAACACTTTTACCCTAAAAATAAATGTACTTTGCTTTGTGAAGGCTGGTTGGTAACTGGGATGCACTGTTGTAGCCCCAGATAAAGGTTAACCTCATGTACTGGACCCTAGTCAGACCTAATGAGGGACTGCAAGCCTAAAACCCTGGTCTGGAGGGAGAGAGATGCAGGTCCCCACCTAAAAGGGGGCAGCTGGAAGCCTGAAACCTTAAATGGGTGCCCTCTTCCCAAGAAAGATCCAAAAGCAGGAAGTGTGAAATGTGACCCTCACTGAGAGTGATCAGGCAGGAGTGTGGCCAGGGTTCCCCTTTCAGACATCACCCCTTTCTTCTACAACTCCAGCCTGTGTGGCCAGTCTCTTCTTTCACACCTCAGGCCATGTCATGCATCCACCCCTTTCAGAGTATTCAGGAAGAAAAGTCCAATAACTGTGAAGTTGTTTGGTGCCCATTAGGACTTGCTCCTAATCTCTAAGATTTGGGGTCTGGACCCTTGTGTAGTCAGGGTCTTCCCCAGCTGGATTCCCTGCCAAAGGGTGGACTCTTACAGTTGTCTCACCTTTAGGGGCTGGTGGGGAACCCAGGCCCACCTTTTCCACTGGGCTCTGATCCAGGGTTGAATGGTGAGGAACTAAGTTGTGCACTTGGAAATGTTAAATAGCTACTTCCCTGGATCTCTTCCTACCAGAATTCTCCCCACAGGTTAAATTAAAGAATTGAACCAAAAATAAAGTTTCTGACCTTCTCAAACAGTCACCAGTCTCTCCTTTGCAGGCTTGGTCAGGTCTAAGGCAACAAGAGCTCCTGGCCTGTTATTTCCCCAGACCTCAGATCTGCTCCCTTCTCGTGCTTTCCTCCCACAGAGTTGCTCTGCTTTGTGCTTTAAACTCCACCTCCAGCTTGTGCAGGCTGTGTAGGTGCAGCTAGGTAGGGCTGTTTGGCCCAGAGCTTCTCCTTAGCTACTTCTCCTGTGTGAGGTTTGTACACCTGTGTGCTTAGCAATGAAACTGTGACACCCTCCAGCACAACCCCCTCAGCACAAATCAACATAACCACCCACACCACAAGCAGCACACAAAATAACCCAAACACACCCAGCCCCTTACTGCAGCACACACAGTTAATTCATCACTCACACAAATCAACACATATCTCCCAGCACAACACACACAGTTTCCCAACTCATCTGTTTAAGACTTCTAAGAGCTGCCTGCCAATGGAGTCAGGCAGCTTGGAGAGCCACCTGGACATGGAGTCTAGAACCTTCCAAGGCCCACCACATCCCTAACTAGTTGCCTGATAGAAAGCTATGCCAACAGTTGCTTGGTTGAGTTGCATGCACAGCAATCTGAGCTTTGTTAAAACTACCAAGGTGTGGGAGGGATGATGCCTGAAATGGCTACAGGTCATCATTAGTTATTAATAAATGAGGTGACTAATCTTAGTCTGATGAGGTTTTCTTTCCTCACCTGAGGAGGTGAAGTTAAGGTGTGTTTTTAGTATATATTTTTAATGTAAGTGGTATGTCAAACAGCACAGTGTATAAAATAACATATCAATAGAGCACTGGCATTAGGTGGTGTCAATGTGTGTTATTCTTTTGAAGCCAATGGAGTGGTTCCCTTTTACACCATCTGAGAATCTGGTCTTATATATTTTCATTACTATAGTGATGATACTAAAACCCCAGACCTTAACTCTGCCCTTCAGGGAAGGAAAGGAGAGAAACCTTTGACCTATGTTAGTCACCTAGTTTATTTGTAACATTGGCAGCTGTTCAGATAGCAGGGATTCTATTTAATATAGGAACCTATATAGAATTCTCAAAGGAAAAAAAATCATTTACTGTTAGTTAAGGTTGTTCTCATAACTAAGCGAAACCATAAACAATTAGAAAATACAAAAGTTAAGGATTAAAGTTTTCAAAGTCTAGTCCGTTCAGGTTAGGAAATGAAAGTTGGCCAGGAAACCTTAATTCACCCCCTCCCCCATATGTATGCATTATGATACAACCTTTAATTATACAATCCCATATCATTATTTACACAAACCCCTGTCTCATTCAGTGCACAGGACAGACATCTTCTGGGGATGAATAAGAGCTGTGTAGTGAAAGAGTGTGCTAAGCCCCCTGCATAAATTGCTGCAGAAGTTGTAAAGTTTGCAGTGAGTGAGGCAGGGGATTGCCGGATGAGAAAGGACAGTTTTGTGGTTAGGGCAGTTGAATACTGCTTTGAAAACTCAGATTCTGTCACTGCCTCTGCCACCATGTTCCTGTGTGATGCAGGATAACTCACATCAAACTTTTTTCATAGGTAGTTCCTTCTGCATACAATTAAAGGCTGTATCATAATGCACACGCACAAGGGGGCCAAATTAAGGTTGCAAGGGCAATGTTTAATTCTGGCAGTTTCTAAGTTGAGAGTGCTTTACGCTGTAATCCTTACCTTTGGATTTCCTATTTTCTTATGGTTTGGTTTACTGATGACAGCAACCCTAACTAACCCTAACCTTTACTAATGTTAAACAAAAGTTTGTGAATTTCCTTAGTTTTTTGATAGAAAATGTTTTATATATGTGCTATTTAAATAAATCATTTACATATTTGTCATCTTCAGTGTATATTTTGTCGCTATTATTATCTATGTGAAGCTCCATATGTCACCACTCAGTGCCATATTGAGCAATACATTGAACAGTATTACAGGATGCTCCTGTTTGTTAAATGGCCTGGGGAAATCCAAAACTTTTGGATAACCAGGTGTTCAGATAAATGGAAGTGCTAGAGAACGAACTGCTGGAGGCCAGAGGCAGCAGGAGGAGGGAGTGGGACCAAGCAGTGCTTTGCTTCTGCATGCGGCAGTGACTCTGACTCCCTGAGGTGCTGCATGGACAGAGCCTGAGGGGAGGGAGGAGGGTGAGAAAAAGGAAGAAGGAGAGAGGGGGAGTAACCATAGAACCCTCTTCGGTACTTCCTGGGTGCCCTGCCTAGGACATTCACACCATCACTGTGCTGTAGTCAAAGAGGATGCAATTCAGTCCTTCTGTTCAAAAGCACAGGTCTTATGACATGGGTGAGTAATTTTAATTCCAGTCAGTAGAGGGCAGTGGTACTGTACCAGTCCAGCTTCCCATTGTTTGATGAGTGCACCTCCTCCTGGTGTAGATGGGAACCCCTTTATAGGTTCTAATTCTTCAATGGAGCTGCTTTTCTAATGTTCCTTTAAAAACTGCCATGCATTATGCTTTCCTGTCCTCTCTCTTATTTCTGTGATTGTGAGGAACAGAGAATGATATTTTGGAATCTTGTTTTAAGTAAGAAATTAGCAAAAATAAGTGGATTTAGCCTTTCACGGTATATTTATCACTAGATAATAGAACTAAAAATGTATGTTGGTAATTTTAAAAATAAAAAATGTCATTGGTGAAAAAATGCACCTAACATCATTTTTATTTATTTGTATCACTGTAGGGTCTGGGAGCCCCATAAGAAAGCACTCTCTCACACAATGCACAATCTGGAGAACTCATTGCTAGGGGATGTCATGAAGGCCAAAAGGGTTAAAAAAAAGAACTAGATAAGTTCATGGAGGATAGGTCCATCAATGGCTATTAGTCCATTTGGTCTGGGATACAACCCCATGCTCTGGGCATCCCTAAACCTCTGATGGGACTGGACAACAGGAGATAGATCACTCAGTAATTACCTTGTTCTGTTCATTCCCTCTGAAGCATCTGGCATTGGCCACTGTTGGAAGACAGGATACTGGGCTAGATGCATCATTGATCTAATGTACTATGGTCATATTTACATACTTACTTCTCAAAGTCCTTTGAGTTTCATAACTTTTAGTAGCAGCCAGTAATCTACAAAACCACTTTGGCAAACAGGTATTACTATCCCTTTTCTGAAAAAACAAAGTTCTATTTAAAACTAAAAGTGCATTCTCATGCTGGTTTATTATGTTTGGATTAATAAACTGAACTAGATCAAGTGCAAACACTAGTTACCAGGGAGGCAGATTGGAAAACTAGTGGAAGGTAAGAAAACACAATAGGTAAACTAGGTGCTCCAGCCATAAGACAGATCTTCTGATAAGGTTGTAGATGTTTATTTTATTGACCATGGGACTGAAACTTGTTGCAACACTTCTTAGGATGCAACGTAAGTGATTCCTCCTTTTTAAACCTTACCTATTCTAGAGAAATTGGTCAGTCTAAATGCTGATTTAACTGCCTTGAACAGTTGTAAAACACTTGTGTTCAGCTGTAATGCTGACAGACCCCAGTTGTCAGCAGGCAGGATCAAACCTGGAACCTCTGGAGCTAAATGCATGACCCTCTCCTGCATGAGCCAAAAGCCAACTGCTTGCTAGCCAATGCTGTAGAGCAGACTCATTCTTTTCTCTTTCTAAGTGGTCTTGGTGCCCCTAGATTGTACAGAATGCCACACCCAGAAGGTGTGTGGGTTACACAGGCACACAAGAACTTCATCTGGTTTACAAGCATTTCAAAAATGAGCTGTAGACAACTAGGCTTTCCTCAGGTGGAAGAACTGTTTTAGTCTAAACTGGGTGGATGCCAGTGTAGATGTAAACTATCTGATCTAGTTCCCTTGCTAGTACTGTAACACAGTGCAGCTGTAGCCTACAAGAATCTCTCAGAATACACTGCTCCTGGGAGCCGAGCCTGGAACAGTGAGCTAAAAGCTCTGAAGTCATTGTATCTGAAATTGCTTAAGCCAGCACCAGTGTGATCCTGGTCAAAATTTACATCAATCAGCCTGGTTAGTGTGGCCACACCCATTGGACTGGGGTAAGCAAAATATTTCAAAGTGGTTCATTTTTCTCATGTAGACTCAGCATCAATGACACATTAACTGGTTGGAATCCAACAGTGGAAAGCAAAGTTTTTAAACACCAAAGGGGAAGTTCACCAAATTGGGTACAACTGTTGGAGATTTAACTAAATCAGTTATAAGAACTGTTTTGTTCACTGGAACAGAGTCTACTTTGAGGCTCCAAAAAGAGTTTGAATTTTTTTTTGGTACAGTTCCCCAATGTCTTACTCCCACTGGTGAGTATTTCCTCCATGGGAACTGCCCCACTAATCCATTGGGGCTATGTGTAAGAGTAAGTGTTCACCAAAATAAATGTGCGTTCTACCATCAAGTCCTCAACATTTACCTTAGTAATGCAGGTCTCAATTAGAAGGCTGTATACAAGGCTTAAAGTTGGCTGTGTCATCTAGATTTGCAGTCTCAGCTTAAATTAAATAGACAAATGAAAGGAGCTTTGAGGTATGTCTGAGAGGGGCTGTGTGCAGGTGCGCTGGTAAACCTGGATGGCAAATTCTGAATGGCTGAGTCCAGCCCTCACCATGGGCTTCACATCACACAACCAAATAAACTTAGTGGAGTTGCTCCAAGGTAATAGTGCAGAATTTGATCCACTGTGTGTATATACAAAGCATATATAGGACACAACGCGCACACACACACAAATCCTCTCTAAGATGTGCAGAATGCAGCCAACTGCTCACAGCAAGAGCCAGATATAGACCCACTGCAGAACTTGGTTGAGGCAGAAAACCCTCTCTAATAATGTGAACAGCCAGAACTTGACACAGATTGGATTCAGAAAGACCAATTCAATACTCATCTACTCCACTGTAAACCTTCTTTGTCCCTCAGAGACGTCTGGGGTGTCTCTCTCATTCACCAAGTTTTCAAACAGTTTGTGAAGTCCTAGAGTTGCTTGAACCCCCCGCCTCCCCAAGATTTTTCCTGCAAGAAATTTTGAACAAAATCTTAATTTGTTTGGGGTTATTTTAAACTAAAAAGCTGAAATGATGTAACATTTTAAGTAAGAACAAAAAAAGTTGGATTATATAATTTCCTGGAAAAGAATTCAGTTTTAGTAAAACCATAAATTTTCTATGATTATTGATCAGCTTTTCTCACTGAGTTCTGGGGAAACCTCTGCATGTTCAAATTCCATTTGAAATGGACATAAATAATCAGGAACTTGGGAAATAATTGATTACTAATCATATCTGTGTGCTATGAAGGAGGAAATGATATTTTGTTATTTATTGTCTTTAAAAAGACATTGTGTTAACAAAATGCTAACTTGTATTGTATACTGTGACAAGTTTACATCAAAGGCTGGAGGCTAGGTTGGTTTATGGCTTTTTGGTGGCTTTCTCAATCTCTGAGCAGATGTCACTTACAGAGGTTGCTTTAACAACCTGGGTGGAGAAAGAAAATTTTTACTGTTAGAAGGCCAAAAGCTTTTTACCACATAAGCAACAAGATCAGACACACAAGGGCAATTAATATCTAACATCTTTTATTTACTTTCTTTCTGTAAACTACCTATAAACACTTTTTTTTGGTTTAACATACATTGAACATGTATTGCCTTAACTCCTTCAGAGATTTTACAGGATGACATTCTCAAAATGAACGTCTCTCTCTCCTTATGAGAACGCATGTGGCAACCTGTGTACCATTTTAGGGCATTATAGGCACTGTGATCTTTCTTCTAGAAGTGTAACATTAAGAGCACAAGTGGGACAAACCATTTAAGGGCTCAATCCTGCAAATACTTAAGCCTGGTTTAACATGCGAGTAGTCCTACTGACTCTAACAAGAGCATTGACATGTGCGACATTGCAAACATGCAAAAAGTTTCACAGGGTCATGGCCCGATAGGGCACTGTTCAGAGGGCATTTTTCTGCCTGAGTTTCTAACCTCTCTAAAACCTTTGCATTAGTTCTCTTTCCTCATCACTCAGGTAAATATCATTAGCTAACTTTATTTACCCTTGGCACAGCCTTGGTGTCTCTATCACCCAGTGTATTGTACTGCACTGCCCAGCCACTTCATATAGCCTCAGAGTCACAAACACACACCAGGTTGTTACTTTTTTCAGCACCTGTGTATTTACCCTTTCCTAGAACAGTGGACTGCAGGCTTACAGCAAGAAGTAACTTCCATGCAGTGCTCACCCTCTGGGCTGCCCTTTGCTTCCTGTTCCTTCCATTATATCCTCCCAATTACATCATTAGCCCAGTGATTACCACCCAGGCACTCATACTCTCCCAACAGAAAGTGTTTAATTGCTCATAGCTGAGCCTGCAGCCTTCTTTATTCTGCTGCAACATCAGTGACCAGGGTACTACTAATAGTGCCTTGCTACATCCCTGTCTTCAGATTACTAATAAAGAAGCTAAATTAAGACATTCCTGACAACAACTCCTGGGGTGTCTCATAAGACACTTCTCCTCAATTTATTACATTCAAATTTATCCTTGTATATGGTCCAATAGTCATTTTTCCCCCTGTTGGTAGTGTTCATACCTAAGCCAATTTTCATTAATGTTGAAAGTAAGATTCCATAAGACACTTTTAAAGTTCAGTCCTAAAATCAGATATTACAGCTACAGCATTCTCTTCCTCCACTCAAGCTCTGGCACTGCAAACAGCTGCACACTTGAATTAATAGTTCCACTGGAATCAATGGATCAGCTCAACATGCTTGAAGTTAATCACATGAATAAGTGTTGCAATTCTAACATTGCAACTCTATTCAAAAATATAGGTGAGTTTAACTGGCAAGATATGTTTCTTATAAAACCCATGTTACTTATTATTTTGGGGTCCCTTAGCTGCTAATTAGGCAGTGTTAATGGACAGAGCATTGGACTGGGTTCTATTTTAGACTCCACCAAGTAGCCTGCTGTGTGACCTTGGGAAAGCCACATCATTGCTCCATGACTCAGTTTCCCCATCTGTACAACAGAGATAATGCTACTGACCTCTCTAGTAAAGCAAGATGTACTGATGAAAAGTGCTATATAAGAGAGAAGAATTATGATGATTATTTATGTTTTTTTCTCTGTTAATATTTACTTTTTTGGTAGAGATTGAAATGAGGGTCCCTGGATAGTAATTGCTAAGAGTCTTCTTCCTCTTTAATTTTTGTCACCGTTTTGCATTTGCTATATTTGCATTCTTTTTCTATTTCCCAATTCTCTAGGATTTATTTATGATCAAATTTGCCAAGTATTTTTCTTTTTCATTTGGAGGCTATTCTCCCTTTGCCATGAGATGGTTTCAGCTTCTCACTGTTTTTTAAACCATTGCTTTCAGGTACTAACTGGATTATCCACATCCTGAGGGACTTGGTTACAACAAGTGCAAAGAAAAATGAAGAAGCAATGAAGAGAATGAAACAGGATGAAGAAATAGTCGAATATACATATCTTGAATTTGGAGATCCAGGGAAGTTCCAGGTTGTCATGAAATAACTAGTAGAAATTATTAAAATCTGCCATTTGATACATATAACAGTTAAACTATAGTGTGTATGGAATACTCTATTGGCAGGAAATGACTCTGTATGATTACAATAAATTCTCTCTGGCTAGGATAATTGGATCTGCTGATGTTGCCAAACATTAGGTGGCAAAAATTATTGATGAATGAGCAAATAAAAAGTTCTGGTGAAAGTACAAATCAATAATAATTACACAGGATACTTAAAATTACTCTCTGTATGGCATAGACAAAGGTTTCATACATAGTATATCCTATTTGTACTGTAATGGGTTCCCCTCCCTCAGTGGCTGAACTGCAGGTTTATGAGGTTGGAGAGGGGTTGGGAGAATGGGAAATGAAAGAAAAGTATTATCATTGGTCACACTAAACCTTGTTAAGGATCAGGCATGGCCACAACCTTCCATTCAGAATAAATGTAAAGGAACCATAGTCACCAGGTGACAAACAACAGTAGTAGCACCCCAAAACACAGGCACATGGAAAAGTTGAGTGGAAGCTGAATTATGTGACCCAAGGGATTTCAAGAGCAGGGGCTTGATTGGGAAGAGCTTTTGGGGTACATGTATGAGAGAGACAGTATAAGCTGACGCGCCACGGGACAAAGGGAAATAAGACAAAGAGAAGCAGGAGGGAATCCCTACACACACACACAGCCTGAAGAAGCTGGCTGAAAGAGTCTGGCGCCCTGAGCCAGTAAGCTCATCCTGGTTTTTGGTTCAATGAGGGAACTTTGTTCATTCCTTGCAAACAAACAGGATTGCATCGAAGGAAATAACAGACGCCTTCATCAATTTCTAATCCCAACTGGAACATCCTGCAGGGCCTGCAGACTTTGACTAGCCACTTGGGTAAAACAGGGGTAACAGTATTCTGGGTGGTAAAGCTTCCTATAGCCACTTCTAAGGGAGACAGGTACTTCTAGGTGAGGACTCTTGAGGTGTTAAAGCACTGTCGAATTTAAAGACCACATGGCATTGCTTCGTTCTGATAAGACCTGATGCTCCAATACAGTAGCAGAATAGAAATCTTGGGAGTTGGTGACTAGCTCCATAGAAAGAACCTTTAACATCAAATTGACTGCATCTGACTGCTTAGCAACTAAGGGCCTGCTGATATTCCCATTAAAGTCATTAGCAAAACTCCTATGGACTTCCATGGGTCAGATGTTCACTTCCCCAAATCCACCTCCACCGTCACTACAGGTTCACTGTTGAAAGTCTGTAGGGAGGGCACTGCATTATCCTCTCACCAACAGAGGTGTTCCCAAGAGTCCAGAGTTGTGGCCTATTGGTGGGATCATTGGGATGGTCACACTGCTCCTATATGTGGTGTTCTTGTTGAGTGCATGGAAACCTTCAGTCTCCATGCCTGTCGTCCTGGCCCCATGCAGAAGAACTAAAATTCCCTCCAAAAATATTTTAAAGATAAAGTGTCATGAAATAGATTATTTCCCATTTTCTTTCCTTTTTTCTTTAATTAAAGCGGATAAAGAAATTATCTTCCAGAAGAGTTTTCGCAACACATGTTTTCCCTCATATGCTACCCACATCTATTTTCAAGAATAATGTCAAGGTGAGTGTCCATTTTAAATTGGAGGATCACCATTAGAGATATTTGCAGGAAACAAAACATTTAACAACCATGGCTACTCTTTGTTTGCTAGTTAGTTATTAACAGACTGATTTCTTTTTACCATTTTTTTGTTATTTGAAATATTTAGTGAATGCTTGGTGTAAATGTCTTTCAGCCTGCAGATAAACTGTTAAACTTCAGCAAAGTGTTTTTTCTCCCTTAGATATTGGTGCTGATTCGAAATCCAAAGGATATTGCTGTATCTTATTTCCACTTGAGCAACAGCATGCCTTCACTTCCCTCCTTCAAAACCTGGGATGAGTTCTTCAATGCTTTTCTAAATGGAAAAGGTACTGTACACTTACTACTTTACTTATTTAGTGGGAAATTCACATTCCTCATAGAAAGCATGAGTAGCTGGGCTCTGTGAAGAAGACCAGTACATATGGAGGAGGACAGAATCATTCCCCACAACGCAATAAAAAGGCACCAGGGTGCCTGTGTAAATGGGTTGTAGCCACTTTTTAGCCCATGGACTATAATTAGCAGTAGCAGTCCACTTCACACCCCACCTCACACAACACATACCACAAGAGGCTTTGTAGCCAGTTAGTCCACACGGTCCATAGATGCTCTGGACATAACCCTATCACTCCCTTAACCCTCCTACCATTTGTGGAACTCATTAGCATATGGGAGAGGGGAGCAGAGCCCATATGTATTATCCTTCGGCTTCCTGGCTCTCCTGTATAGTAGAACCACACCCATTTCTTAGTGTTTGGGGGCTTCCGTAGCTTAGGAGAGCACAGAAGAATTTCACCTACAGTGGTTAGACAAAGTTGAACAGCAAAGATGGCCTGTTTCTTCACTGCCTTGCACCTTGTGTAGTTATTTACATGTGTGCAAAGTGGGTTTAAAACTCTACTAGATCAAAATGGCTGTGTTTTATACCTACTTTGTGCAGGTATAAATGAATACACAAGATGCAAGGCCATGCAAAATCAGGGCTGGATCTGGTAATCCAGATTTATTATCAAATAGAAGTTACAGGTTTGATACACAAATTACTGGATTATGTTGTATGGCCTGTGCTATACAGGAAGTCAGACTATGGTCAAAATGATCCCTTCTGGCCTTAAAATCTCTGAATTTATTAAATTATTTATACCACAAAGTTTTCCGAACTTGATAGAAGGAATTCTAAGAATTCAAAAACTTTATAACAAGGATTTCAAAAGGTGGCTTTTAGTGAATAATGGTCTGGTCTAAAGTCCACTAAATTTAGGGTGACCAGATGTCCTGTTTCTTGGGAATTTTTCTTATATAGGCACCTATTATCCCCATCCCGTTTTTTCACAGTTGCTATGGGGTAACCCTAACTAAAATCAACAAGTGTTTGGAATCTGTGTAGGCTTTTCCTGCTCCTGTGCAGAATATTTTTAAAAAGCACTTTGCTCTTTCACTTGTGTTCAAATTTTCATCCACATTTATAAACTAGCACCTGCCTTCAGCTTCAGCAGAGTTGCTCCTTATTTACACTGGTATTACAGAGCAGAATGAGGCTGACTATACAGAGAAGTGCTAAATACACTTTACAAATCAGACTTTGAGGTTAGGAACCACAATATCATGTGAAAAGTAAACTAAAATAAATAGATTCAAGGCTAGAAAGGACCATTATGACCATCTAATCTGACCCCCTGTATAACGTAGACCATAGAACTTCCCCAAAATAATTCCTTGAGCATATGATTTTCTAAAGGGTTATTTCACTTCAAGATGAGTTTTGAGCACCTCCATTTGCTGGGTAGGTAGTAAAAGTGGTGGTGCATCTGGAATTACTGAATGCTCGTCTGAAGTCTGTGGAATTGACTGGGTAGCCTTTATCTTCACATTTGGAGAACTCTTTCTGTTCTGTCCTAGGCCTGTCAAAAATGTGTTATTGGCTGGTTTGTTCCCGGATCTGCTCAGACACATCCAGAAAAGGTCGGGAGGATGAGAAAGGACATAGAACTCCATCCCCCTCACACACAGATCCTTCCTCATGCATTGTCCTTTGCTTACCCACCTTCAGCTCCTAAGTATTCAAATTTTATATGATACTTTTTTCTCCAGTGTCCTGGGGCTCCTATTTTGACCATATCATTGAATGGAACAAGCATTTTGATGATGAAAATATTATGTTTATAACTTATGAAGAACTGAAAGAGGTGAGGTTAACTTTATCTAAAGAGTGCTTTATCTTGTATTTCAGGAAGTGTTGGTCACTGAACGATTCAGACATTATCAGTCTTATTTGAATTAACTTTAAGGTGTCAAAGAAACATACAAGTGAACAAAACTACTTTAGAATAACTAAGAACTAGAAGGAAGCTTTTTGAAGGCACAAACACTCCCACTGAAAATTGATGGGAATTAGATGTCAAACTGCATTTTGTGCCTTTGAAAATCTCCCCCAGATCTAGTAATTCCTCAAGAACTCTTTATGGAATTGATCTGTATATTCATGTCTAAGGCCACATTTAACAGACTGAATTGCATCTCTCTCTAAAACTTATGCTCTAGTTCAGCCATGAGCTATTGGGCAAGAATTACTGGGAGAAAATCTATGGCCTATGCTTATGAAAGGAGTCAGGCTAGATGATAAATAATGGTTACTTCTGGGCTTAAAATCTTTGAACAGTGAATGTAGAGAAAGCAATTATTACTGGGAGCTCAGCAATTCAGAAGTTGTTTTTTTCCACTACATAAACCGTGATTCAGTAACACTGACACTAACTGGTGAAAACCACAATATGGTCTAGCTATGATTTAAGGCCTAGGTCCTGCAAACACATAAGCATTTGCAAATTAATTTACCAATGTGGGAAGCCCCAGCTTGGTTCGAATTGCTTACAAGTGTAAAGTGACTTTTATGGCGGAGGATCCCCTTATTGGGACTTAGTTCCCAACTCCCATTCACTGAAGTGGTGTGAAGGCTCCTTCCCCCAGCCCAGAGCTTAGACTCTCAGCCTGATGTGTACTTAGGATCCCCTTCTCCAATCAGGGGAGAACTGGCAGCAGGAATTAAGGGTAGGATTTCCTACCAACTGTCTAGCCAACCAGAACTCTTGTGAGAGCATAGCACTTCAGCACAGACAGTTATTTCAGCAACAGGATGGGTTTTCCCATCACTGTAGTCAATCCGTCTCCTTGCCAGGCAGTAGCTACGTTGACAGAAGAATGCTTCTGTCAACCTAGCGCTGTCTACACTGGGGCTTAGGGCAGCTTAACTACATGACTCAGGTGTATATTTTTTTTTACACACCTGAGTGATATAGCTGGGTGGACCTATCATTTTAGTGTAAACTAGCCCTAAGCCTTTACATGTTTGTTAGAAACAAGGCCTAAAATTGTAAATGATAAAGACAGTCCTTAATGTCTCCATGTATCACAGACAAGTGGGGCTTGATATTTGTGCACAACAAATGAACTGTCAGTCAATTATCTAAGTACTTAGACATGCAAGGCACACCTAACTCGTCACAGGTTTAGTTCAACACCTCTCATAAATGGCTGCTTGCACTCCTTCTCCGTGTACTTTAACACCAACATCTACTTTGCAGCCATACTAAAGAAAAAGAAACAGGTATTTGTTTAAAAGCACAGAAGCTAAGTATTGAACTGACATGGAACTCAAATTCTGCTTTCACTCCTCATAGTGGTTTGAGGCACATTATGAGGATGCTTCTCTTGCCAATGTCCTTGTTGTACTTGCTCTGTTACAAGCTTCTTTTGTAATTGTGGGCAGGTCATAAACGGTCTGATTTGCAGAGGTGCTGGGTATCCATGCTCCCATGGAAGCAAAGAGCAGCTGTGGGTGTCCAGCAGTTCTGAAAATCAGGCCATTAACCTCTGTGAGCTTCAGTTTACTCATGTGTAAAATGGGCACACTGATGTTTATCCAGCTTCATGAATCACTTTGAAATCTTCAGATGTGAAGCTTTATAGAAAGTATTACTGTGAGTAAAGCAAAGCATTCTAGCTCCAATGTGAGTCTGGCACAATGATAATGAAACAATGCATTCTCAATGGACAACTTGCCCTGTGTGCGCCCTTCTTCTTCTTTTCAGAACCCAAATTTGGGAGTGAAAAAAATAGCTGAGTTCTTTGGGTTCTCCCTAACTGATGAAGAGAGTCAAACTGTTGCAGAGAGGAGCAGCTTCCAGGCTATGAAAGAGAACTCTCAAAAACCCATGGTGCATTTGGAAATGTTCTCTTCCGGAAAGGTAAATTCCCAAAGATGCAATTGACAATCTCCTAATGGCAGATTATTCTCTAACTTAACTTTTAATACGCTGTCTGCAAAGAGATCAGGAGTCAATACATGTCGTTGATGCAGTATTTAAAACATTCATTCCACATTAAAGTATATTCACCAGTCATTCTTCTTTCGAGAAGAACATTAGAAAGATTTTTCAGGTCGGCTCCTCTTTGTTCCTCTCTTAAAAGCACAGCTACCTCCCCCCCGCCACAGTTCCCCAAACCTGACAGTCTTAAACTCGAGGGAAAGTCATTTGTTACATTTCAGTCAATAGATCTTCCCCAACAGATACTGGAATCAATTTGTATGTCACCTATAATCAGCCACATTCTTTCATATGTCAGCAATCTACAGCTCCCAAGGATTTGGCCCATGGTATTCCAAGATAGTTTACAGTTCTGTTTCTGCTCTGCTTTCCCACACCCTTTCTTTAAACAGCAGCTTTTATTGTAGCTTTCAGCCCTTCTGGGAGGACAGAATATGCACACACTCCCAAAATAACTTTGGATTAGGAGCAGTCCCACAGTGATACTATTTCCCTTCTATCCTTCCATGCCAGATAATCAAAAGCATGTAACTGGTCCACAGGTATGTTTCACACGCTCTTAATTAATTATCCGATTCCCTTCAGCAAAGGTGCATGCACTTTCTGTGGGCCTGAGTCTGCCACTCCTACTCACTCTGCATAGTACCTTAGAAAGTAGTGGCATTAATTTAAATAAGATTACTCAGGGAGTAAGATATTACTCATCATAATGGTGTGACAATGAGGTCTTTTATTTACTGAACATAGCATTTAATGAAAAACATGATGGCCACACTGAAAAGAAAGTATTTTGTAGCTCATTAGCTTAAATATTTACTTTATTTAAAATGCGATGGGCAAATAAAAACTTTCTGCAATAAAGTAAATGTTCTCTTGAAGAAACTATTCCAGTGCTGGAACTAATAGGAGGGTAAGGGGGAGAGCCAGCCCCTTGTGGCCTTTAGGTATATGTGTGGAATATGCACTGATTCCATGGGTGGGGGAGGGGTTGGAGGAGGGTGGGAAGAGGCAGAGTGAGGTTAGGGCCTCTGGCGAGGGATGAAGGGGGGCAGAAAGAGATGGAGGAAGGGTGGGGCTGGGGCCTTGGAGTGGAGTGGGGGGTGGAGCATCTGTGCCTTCTCAAGTACATTGTGCAATTGACGACAGAGGTGTACAACACAAATTTTCACATGGGGATAGAGCGCAATCCAGCCGCTCACTCACCCGTCAGCAGCAGCTCCAGTCCCACAGGGCTGGGCCTGGCACTCTCCTCTAAGTGTTGTAACATGGCACATGAGGTGGTGTAGGGCTGCAGCCTTGTGCACCATGTCTCAAAGCCACTTACTGAAATTTGGCCCTCCAATCCTCCATCATGGCAGGGCCAAATTTCAGTGAGTGGCATTGAGACATGGTGCACAAGGGAGGGATGTTTGGACCAAACCTGAATGGTATTGTGACCCCGTGTGACATGTCAACACCCAACGTGCAGAGCCAGGTTCAGCTACATGTGAGAGGAACTGCTGCTGCCATGTGAATGATTTAGTTGGGGTTGGTCCTGCTTTGAGCAGGGAGTTGGACTAGATGACCTCCTGAGGTCCCTTCCAACCTGATATTCTATGATTCTTTGAATGCAAGGCAGACTTGCTCTCCAGCCTACCATGGATGACTGATCACCCCCACCTTACTGCAAAATCTGACTTCTCCACTAGTCTGGGCCAAAGCTCATTAAAGTCAATGAAAAGATTACTACCCTCATCAGTAGGCTTTCAATCAAGTCCTTAGTGGTCACCAGTGTACATTCTAGTTAGCGTAAACCATGGCTGAAAAGAACCAGTTCTGAACAAAAGTGGAAACACTACAATCTTCGCTACACTAAAATTAAATAAATATGTTTGCTTGCAGGCAGTGTTAGTGACTGGAAGAACCTTTTTACAGAAGCTCAGAACCAAGAAATGGACAAAAAATTTGAAGAGTCCTTAGCAGGAACTAAACTGGGAGCAAAGATCAAGTATGCGCTGTACTGCAAAGAATGAAAATGAAAGCTAGCTTACTGAACCACAAAATGATCTGCTTGTTTGCTTTTGTACACTGAAGGAAAAGCCCATTTACTTCATCCATACTTCTTTGTATGAATTTGTAAACAATCATGTTCTCATTCTCCTTGATTATATTGGCCTCATTAGCACTACAAAAGTGATCTTTACTCCATTGGTATTCACCCCTTCTTGTCAATTGTTGAGAATAGCCCACTTCCACTATAATTGAATTGACTCCCCACTTGGTAAGGCAGCTCCCATCTTTTCATATGCTGTGTATTTATATCTCTCTACTGTATTTTCCACTCCATGCATCTGATGAAGTGGGTTGTAGCCCACAAAAGCTTATGCCCAAATAAATGTGTTAGTCTCTAAGGTGCCACAAGGATGACTCATTGTTTTTGCTGATACAGACTAACATGGCCACCACTCTGAAATCTATCAGACTTGAATTTTACAACAAGCATGCTTAACATAAGCTTACTATCTTCCTTTAACCAATGGGATTGTAATGACCACATCCAATATAATACTACAAACAGCTAAAGTGCATTATCTGTAATTTAAAAGCAAGTTTTATCATCTTGCACCTTAGGTTTTAATAGTCCCACTAATTCCTGGTGTAGCAGAAAGAGAGCCTAAAATAAGTTGCCTACTACAAGTCTTGAGGCCTGAACCAAAGTTAGCAAAAATAATGCTATGAGTAAAAGTCAGGCCCTGTTACAAAGCAAATGCCTGCTTACAAGTTCACTGCTCGGTACATGAATTTGACAAGAATATGGCTGGCATTGCTAAAATACAGGTACTCCTAAAAAGTACTAGGCACTAGGTTTTCACGTAAACACATTCCAGAAGAGTGGTCCAAGAACACCCTGCTACAAAGTTATGGTATAAACATACTCCCCAAAGATGGAAAAGGGCCAAAGTGACCCCTTCTAAAAATAAGGTCAGGGTGACAGGATAATGGATAGAGATGTATTGGTCCAACCAACAGGTACCAGGTGTAAGATAGTCACTAACCAAGTCAGAAGGGTAATATTTAACTTGTATGCATAAGTGCATACGAGAGGAGTCACAGGAGGACTTTCTTCGTCCAGTCTAAGGGGCAATGGAAAGTCCCACTACTGACTGAGCCAAGTCCATTATAATGGACATACATGAGTTAGTATTCCTGTAGAGCAGGCCTGCACAACATGCGGCCCGGGGGCCACATGCGGCCTGCACGGGCTCACTGTGCGGCCCGTGGGGGGTGAGTAGGAGTGGGGCAAGCCAAGCGGTGGGGTGCGGGGAAACAGATGGGGGCAGGGCGAGGGCAGGGCTTTTTGGCCCGCAGCTGAGTTTTTTGCAGTAATATGGCCCTCACTGCTTTCCGAGTTGGGCAGGCCTGCTGTAGAGTTTGCCAGGCACTAGAATTGTGCTTTATTAATAATCCCTTTTAGACAATAAAATCTTTGAGGCAGCGAATGTCATTATTAGCTGGATTATAATTCTACAGTCCAGCCCGTGTGAGGGCTGTGCACTGCCCTAGAAGTGGTGAACCCATATCCACATTAAAATATACACCCCTAGATGGAGAATTACATCTCATTTTACTCTAACTCCAGCTAAGAAAAGAGAGTACTGAAATAAAACCAGATGCCTAATACTCCACCATTTGCAATCTGAGAAAGAGCTTAATTGTAGAGCTTAAACAAACATTACATAATATGACTACATGGCTGGATTCCAGGTGTTGTTTAGTTCAAATATTTGATTTGCCTGCTGTAAAAATGGTATTAAGGCTTAATTTTATTTCCCGGACAAGGGCCTCGAACAGAGGTCATGGTTAAAAGGAAAAAAGATTAAAGTTTTGTTTTGGACGGTCACGAACCACTGATTCCTGTGGCTACACTTACACTTAACATGAGAACTCTTTGTCTAAGTCAAAATGTTTGTATTATTTGAATTATAAAGTTTCAAGCAAAGCAAATTAAGTGAAAATTCCAAAATATATTTATGGAAAATTTGTTATAGAATTTGCCCAGTGGTCTTTTTGACTTTTCCATTACAGCAGCCAGGAAACATTCCTGATTTCCTGACTTGCTTGAATATTCCATTACTATCTGGTGGACATTTGTAGATCATTTTAATACTCCCACTGGTCTGGTCCCCACATCCAACCCCCGCATGACCACTAAGTTTAACCTGCCTTGCAAGGGTGGCCATGGCCCTGGTCCTCAAGCCTGACTGGCCCCTATGGCCTGTTGACCACCTGTTGGCTGGGGTGGGGGAGGGAAACTCCAGCTGCAGGACCCTCTAGAGCCCCCACAAGAGCCTGACAGAAAGATCATCCCCACCATCATCAGTCACTGCTTCGTGTGCTGCCAATTCGAGCACTTCCAATGGCAATGCCCACCCATTGACTGTTCATTTGGCCAGGTGTATTCAGAGGAAACCCATGCCCAATGACACCCATCCACTAAGCTGACTGTGCTCGAGGATCTGGGCAACCAACAACTACATGCTTTGGTGGACTTCAGGTGTTGATAAACGCTGGTGCAATCGTAACCCATGGAGCAGATATGTCTCCAGTGCATCCATGGGGATGTAAAGACATATCCCACGACACCAGTGTCATTAACTCTTGATGACGTAACCTGGGTTCTGTCCATGGGCCTGGCCCAGAAGCTGCCCACCATACTGGGCTGGGACTGGGCTGAATTCCCCCAGCTGCTGCAGTCCATGGGTCTCCAAGAGTCCCCAGTACAGTTGGTCCTTGAGGGAGAGTGTCCTGATGGCATGGCCACTGAACAGGGGGACCCTGACCTAGTTGACCCACCAGCCCCACAAGAGGACTAGGTCACTGCTTAAGACTGCACCCTGATCTGGCCTGAGGAAGACGGCTCCCTTTGGACATGGCTGTGGACTTGTGCTGAGATCAGAGGGAAGATCCAATGCTGAGTAGGGAGTACGAGCAACTAGCCTATGTGGACTGGGTGGCGACAGACCAGCAATGGGCCAACCAATAGCTGCATTTTGAAATTAAGACAGGACTGACTATAATGTGTTGACCACAACCCCTGGGCCCATAAGCCCACATCTCAACTGGTGATACTGATCTCAACAAGCCATTCTATGGCTGGTCATGACATTCCTGCTGCTCGCCATCTTGGACTAGAGAAGACCCAGGCCCGGGTCTTGGCACACTTCTTCAAGCCAGGGGTGCATCAAGAGGTTAAAGATTATTGCGTGTCCTGCCCAGAGTGTCAGCTGGTGGCACCTCCAAGCACACCTGAAAGCCCCACTGCTCCCTCTGCCAGTGGCTGGAATGCCATTTGAATGGGTCACCATGGACTTAGTGGGACCCCTCACGAGGAGCACTGCAGGGTTCAGTTACATCCAGGTGGTGATAGACTATGCCACACAGTTCCCCGAGGCCATCCCCTTGAGAAGCACAGCTGCCTGTAGCATCATGGTGGAACTTAAAAATCTTCTCCCAGGTGGGGTTACCCCAAGAGATCTGCTCGGACCAAGGAACCAATTCATGTGCTAACTGCTCTGGGAAGTATGCTGCATCTGGGAATCAAGAAGCTCTGGACATCTGTGTACCATCCCCAGACAGACAGGTTGATTGAGTGGTTCAACCAAACCCTGAAGGGAATGCTTCAGTAGTTTCTCCAGAGAAGCTATGCCACTGGGACCAATTAATCACCTCCTTGTTCCTCGCCATCCATGAGGTGCCACAGGCCTCAATCATTTCTCCCCTTTCAAGCTGTTAAACAGCCACCAGCTTTGAGGGGTACTGGACCTCATGCGGGAGACCTGGGAGTAGACCCCATCCTGGACTCACGGCCTCTTCCAGTACATCTTAGATCTACAACACTGCCTGGCCCGGACTAGGGCCCTCACGAGGGAAAACCTCCAGGCTGCCCAAGGGGCCCAAGGGAGAGCCTATAACCAGGAAACGCACACCAGGACCTTTGAGCCAGGAGACTGGGTCCTCATGCTGCTGCACTCTGAGGAGTCCAAACTCCTGGACTGATGGCAGGGCCCGTATGAGGTAATCCGCCAGGCAGTCCCAGTTACTTATGAAATATGCTAACCAGATTGTTGAAAGAAATGACAAGTCTACCATATTAACCTCTTAAAGCTGTGACTTGAGAGGGAGGGGCTAATGATCATATCCTACCCTTTTGAATGGGAACTGAGGCCCCAGATCCCTATGGCGACTGAATGCACAGAACCCCAGCTCAGGGACATCCTCACTGAGGAGCAACGGAGACAGACCAAGCACCTCCTTCAGGCCTTTGCAGGGACTTTGATGGCCATTCCTGGACAGACCACCCTTGTACAACACACCATCCAGACCAACCCCGGGGAAATGATTTGAGTGACCGCCTGGCCCTTCCTACGCCACATGTGGGAGGCTATAGAACAGGAGATCCAGGCTATGTTGGGCCTCGGGGTGAGAGAGTGGTCCACCAGCGAGTGGTACAGTCCAGTCATGCTTGTCCCCAAGTTGGACTTGCAGGTTCTGTATAGACTTCCAAAGAATTAGTAGTCTTGAAGTTCAATGCATACGCAATGCTCCAGGTGGATGAACTGCTCGACCATTTTAGAGAATCCCGATATATTACAACCTTGAATCTGACAAAAGAGTATTGGCAGATCCCACTGGAACCAGTGTCAAAGGTAAAGACCACCTTTGCTACCCCCAGCAGACTCTACCATTTTACTTGGATGTTCTTTATCCTCTCCGGTGTCCCTGTGACCTCCCAGTGGCTGATGGACTGGCTCCTGCAACCCTACCTGGAGTACACCATGGAATACCTGGACAATGTGGTCATCTACAGTCGCCGCTGGGAAGACCACCCGAACCAAGTGGCTGCAATCTTGAGAATCTTCTAGGAGGCAGGCCTCACCGCCAATCCAAAGAAATGCCGAATTGATGTCTTGACAGTAGAACTGGGTGCTGTCCTCTCTCAGAACATCGATGGGAAGGAACACCCAGTCCTCTATATTAGTCTAAAGCTGTTCCCAAAGGAGAGGAACTACTCGGTGATTGAAAAGAAGGCACTGGCCATTAAATGGGCAGTAGTGGCCCTTAGCTACTACCTCCTAGGGGGCACTTTTGAGGTGGTAACAGACCACACCCCTCAGATGGCTCCAACAAATGAAGTACACCAATGCCTGGTTGATGCGCTGATATCTGACCTTACAGCCATTCACCTTCACCATACAATGTCGGTCAGATAAGGAGCATACCAACACAGACGTGGGGGAAGGGAACCTGGCCAGCCCCGGATAACTGGAGCTGGGCTTGAGTGTGTGTATGTAGCAAAGAAGTGTGGCCTCCGTGGAGATTGGCAGTGAGGGAGGGCCACACACTCCCTGGTGGAAAGAACCAGGAAGTCCACACCCACCATGCCGGAAGCAGAGAGGTGGAATAGGAACGGGAAGCATAAAAGGGCGCAGTAGCCCAGTTGAGCAGGAGCCCCTGAGGGAGGCAGACGCTTCCAGCCCACTGCTGGAACTGGGACCCGTGGAAGACTTCTGCTGCCCCGAGGACATGTCTTAGGGACCAGGTTCGCCAGACATGCCTGACGCTGAGGAGCTGCTGGGATTGCCACTGGCAGTATACCCCAGGGAGAAAGAGGACGACCCCAGGGTTCAGGTACACCTGACAGGCAATATAGGAAGCAGCCCAAAGGAAACAGACTACTGTTTGGCTGTGGGGCTGCCAGAGACGGTCTGGCTGTGGGGCTTCCAGGTCATCGTGTTGCAGGTGGATCCCCACTGACCTAGTGACAGACCACTTCGATGCTGTTAGGGCTCTGGGCCCCGCCTGCCACGCCACCAGTACTCTCCCTCCTTAGGCCAAGAGGCCTGCATTTGTCTGTCGCCCACCAGAGCCAGGATGACAGATGGGGGGCATTTGCCCCCTGCCAGCACCTGAGACTGTTTGCTGGGTGCTTAACTCCTGATGGCACCCTAGACTGTTTGCTGGGTACTTATCTCTGCCAGCACCCCATAGGGTGGTGATTGCTCCTGACCAGAGCACTAGATTGCAAGGTGCCATGCCCTGTCCAGACCTGGGCCCCTGAACTGTCCCTAACTACTGTACCTCACTTGAGGGCTGGAACTCTAGACTGTTTGGGGATCCACCTCGCCTATGTGTTTGGGACTTGGAATTGTTCGCTGCTCTCCACTGACTTAGGGTTGAGACTGCGAGACTGCTAACATTTCCCCTTTGATATACTGCTACTTCAGGGGCATCACAGAAAAGAGGTCTCTTTCTCAGAGACTGGCAGTGAGGGAGGACTACCCGCCCCCTGCACACCTACATTTCATAATGCAAAGTATATTTATTTTAGGACAAAAACATTACAGAAAGAACATACTCTAAAGTAAGAAAAGCCCTAGCTGCATACTAGGCTTACCTGAGATCTCCCATCTTTCTTATGGAAATGCTGGAAAAATCCAGTTTTTCAAGTCCTTCAGCAGGGTTTGCCCTCTTGGTTAAAAGTTTGTGTCAACTTGTTGGAACAAAATGAGTCATCTCAGACTGACATTTTGTACAGTTTTGGGGCTTCTCTTTCCCAGGCCTCCTGAAACAGATAAAATCAGTCATTGCCTCTTTCCTTAGTTTGCAAAGCTTCAAAGGCTGGGTATCTGCAAAAGAAGAATTGCATTAATCACTCCATAGTGATTCCATATTCCATGGAAAACTCACCTAGCAAGCCAGGAGTGTGTGTGTGCGCACCCCCCCCCCCTTGTATTGATGCAAAGATCTATGAATAATCCATGTGCCCATATCATCTGGCTCATCTCAATACAATAGTCTTTGAAGCTTTCATACTTCCAATGTCTGACTCCCATAAATGCAGATCACATTTACAAAGTTGATACAATAGTCTCAGCGTTATGCTGGTGTTCATCATCTCTCTCACAGGCAGCTCCATTGACATCGAGGGATCAATCTGCTCCAATTTGCACTGGGAAAGAATTTGACTGATATTGTTCAGCTATTTTAGGACTGCCACAAATTCTGAAATCATTTTGAGTCTCTTAACACATCAGTTAGTACCCCACTCTCCCCAGCACACCCTTTTTCAGGACCCAGTCTTTCTGCTGCTATTGCTATTGATTGTCCTGTTCTCTAGTTGGCCCTCAGCATCTTGATGTGCAGTATACAGGACGAAATCCTGGTCCCAATGCATGGCAAATCTCCCATTGACTTCAGTTACTCTAGAATTTCACCCACAATCTTTATGATTTTAGATTATGGAAGTTAATGCTTCCCAAATTGGGCCCATTATTAATTATGTATTATTTATTAATGTTGTTATTACTATCACAATAGTGCCTAGATGAGGGTCTTCACTGTGTTAGGAGCTGTACAGACACACAGTAAGAGACAATCCCTGTCCCAAAGAGCTTACACTTTTAGGGTATGTCTATACAGCAAAAGCTGTGGCTGGGCTAGTCTACCCAAGATAGCTTGAATCAGCTAATATGGGTAATGATAAAAGTGAAGACAGCACACTACGGGCTTTAGAGTCAGCTATGTTCAGTAAAGAGCAGATCAGATACTGCATTGTTGTCCTAGACCTTTGGGAGGTGGTAAACTGGGCAGAATGATGGATTTTATTACACCAGGTACTACCAAGTGCTCTAATCTTTTTAATTTTCCACTTTTTGTAAACACCTTCTTAAAAGCTTAAATTAAATTGTATTCCTCTGCCAAGCTCCCCATTTGACATTTGGTTCATTCAGATGGCCTTGTGAATCTGCACATTTTATATAATCTGTATAAAGTATTGTGCTTTCTCCCAATCTCGTAGCAAATGTTTAATAGCAGAATGCTGTACTAAGAGCTCATATTACTAAAACTTTATCAAGCCATTTGCCAAGACACTTAATTCTCCTCCAAATCCCTCCTCAAAACTCACTTTTTCTTGCCAGCGTTCCACAACTAATCTCCATTCTGGCATGACCTAATCTTACTGTTGTGCCTGATCACAACAAACAAAAGGCCCAAGCACAGCCCCCCCACAAAGAAATATCCCAATTTATTTAATTGGGGTAGGGTTTGAAATAAAATGGGCCATGGTTCTACCACCCAAACCCCACATTAACCCTAATATGGTCTCAGTTTCTCTCTGAAGAATTTAGAAGGTCCTGTGTCGACAGGAATAGAATTTAAGGAGGGACTCAAAGTCTTCAAAATAAGTGATTGGGATTTTGGGAATAGGGTTCAGTGAATGAGGAGAATGGGACTTATTGCTCATGGGAATACAGCATGAGAAAGGCTGAGACCATAGATGCTCCTCAAGGCAGAGATTTTGGCCGCACTGGAGTCGATGGGAGTTTTGCCTTTGAGTTAAATGGAGCCTTGACACAGACATTAATTGATCTATATTAACACAAACATAATAATGTTTAATAAAACATTATGTACTCATTAAAGAAAAAATTAGTCACACCCCCCTTCCCCCGCAACCACTAGATAGCAAAAACTCCATCATCTCACTCCAAACTGGAGAAAATGTTTGGCTGAAAGGAGGAGCTAGTCATTGTACCCTGAAGGCCACCAAATGGAGGCTCTGGTGACCCACTCTAGCAGGTGAGTTCTGCAGCCACAAGCCCTACACGGAGGCCACTCTTCTTCAGGTCTCTGGACTCAAAGAATGATGTGACTGTGTAAAGAAAAAACTCATTGCAATGCATATGTAAAAGGTCAGAGTTACAATGGGAAACCTACTTTGAGGCATGTACCAGCCCAACAGGAACCTGACATCAGTGTAATTTTTTGCATGTCACTAATGTATTATGTACACGTGCACTATGTACTCATTCTACGGCAATCTTTTACATGTGATATTTTGAAATTATATAAGAATTTTGGCTTAAGAAGCAATTTAATTCCCTTGTTTTCCTCTTTGGTCTTCTTCAACTCCTACTGATGTGAATGACAGGACTGTAAATGACCCCAACGTGAGCTGGATCAGGCTTTTTGTCTGGGGCTCTATCTCTGTCTACAGATTAATAGGGAGGAGTCAAATGTTGTTCACTTGATCCATAAAAGCCCTACTAAAAGGTAGTCTGTACTTGTCTCTGTCTGCATACAGCTTTACATCAAGAGAGAGGAGAATGGCAAACCATAGGAAGAAATTCACTGATCTGGTGGATAAGGCGATTGCTCTTGGTGACACAATGGACCGTGAAGATCTGCTTTTTTCTTACAAGGGGATACTCTACCCCACAACTGTGTGTAGTCCTGAAATATTCAAGGCTCTTGAGTCCTTTGAAGCCAGGTAGGAGGATGTGATCCTAGCAGGGTATCCTAAATGTGGTGAATATAATTTGTTTGCTATGGAAATTTAAAGTGTAATATAATTATAAATAACCAGGCTGTAGTTAAAACAGTGAATGGATTATTCCAGTTTATGTTAAATAACCTTGATTAGGAAGATGTGGCAATGGGAATTATTCATATGAATGAGAGAAGAAAAATGACATATTCCTTGCCAAAGAAATGCCATTGCTATTGTTATTGTCAATGTTACAGTTAAAATTTTAAACGCACAGGTTAGGAAAATCAAAGTAATGGTTGGCACAGCAAACATTGCTCACTTCTGTGGTGCCTATATATTGTTTTTAGTACTGTATAAGTTGTTACATCTGAAACATTTACAAATACGTATTTTTGCATAAAATTTAGCATTTGGTTTCTCATGTGGCAACATTCTTTAGGTTCTTTTAGTTTCTTCCTATTAAAGAAATTGCAGTCTTCTGAAACTTCTTGGAAAATTGAAATGTTAGGATTATGAAATCATGGAAAGTGAATTAGTGAATAATTCTCCATGAATTCTTGTAATTTTTTCTTTCCCGAGATTTCACTCAATCCTAGTTGGGTGATGAAACTGAAAGTTATTCTATATGAAACTTTAAAGGGTAGAATTTATTGCCATAGGAAATCATTGAAGCAAAGAGTTTATGATGATTCAAAAAGGGATAGGACATTTACATGGAAGACAAAAATATCTAGTTACCATAATTGTGATACAACTTTTGGAAGAGATATTAAATTTGATGATTAAGGACTTAAGCCAATCTCTAACTATTAGAGATGAGAATGAAACATAATGTGGAAGGCAGATTATCCCACATCTGCTCTACTGGCATTTCTCCCTATTCTTCCAAAAATTCCATGGGTGTGTGGATAAACTGCCATTAATGCAACAATAAAGATTGAGAAATCCAGCACCCAAATGTCAGGAAATGCAAGGATAAGGGTGAGAACTCATGCTATGCTCTCTTACACTTGATGCATCAAAATATCACTTTCTACCAGATAGTTTTACAAAGTGGATTTCTGTGTACAACTTTACCTACCAGTATAATAAGTTACTATAGAGCAGAATTGTCAGACTTGGCTAGATTTTTAAAGTCCCAGTCAGATCTTTAGAAAAGGATGCATGAAACTTTCACCAGAAAAAAAGAAGAGGAAAACTTCTCTTATAACTACAGTAATCTAAAACTACTGAGATAGGTATAAAATGGTCTCTGTTCTCCATTCTGTTGGTTTCCAAGCCTAATTAAAATAAATGTCAATGGTTTTAATAATTCCCAGATACTGCTTCTACTGTATAACATGTAACCAAGAACAGAAGTTAATGGAACAAATTCAATCCTGACGTAACTTCACTGACTTGGAGTCATATCAGGGATGGATTTGGCTTAACAGGAGTTTTGACAAAGTAACAATAGGATCAGCTACAAAGTACAATTCACTGCAGAACCAGAATATTTCTTGTTGATTTGGACTAATATTCCTGTGTTATCTAACTGAATAATTTTGCACATCTGAACTTCATGTATGGTAAGTGTCATGCTGCTGAGGCTGTGCGCGTCTCTGTCCCCTGTCTTGTCTCTCTCAAGACAGGTTGTTCAGGTGTTAGGCTTTGTGCCCTTTCCTGTCTCAGGTGTTGAATTTCACAACTTCCCCACCCTTTGCTGGGGATCAGGGTTCAACGCCACCTCTATGCTAACCACTTATTATCATGCAGGTCCAACTGGAAACCTGAATTTCTTCCCTTTGGGAGCCTGTGACCATTGACATAATGACCAACTGCCTTCTTAAAATCAGTATGTTTATTTGCAGTGGAATAAGCATTAGAAAAAATATTTCAAAACAACAAACAATTTATATGCAAATTTAGCCTCACATTATTTTTCACGTCACTACAAGCTAAGTTAGACAGACTTCTCTTATGTTATAGGAAAAGAACAGACCTGAATTATACTCTTTTAGGAAGCTCTGGAGCTCTTGCTATCAAGTGTGGTCCCAGTTTGTCAGCCAGGCCCAGACATAATTAATTTAGCTCCTTGAAGCTCATTGATTTTTCTTGTCTGTTAGTTAATACACTGTGTACAAATCTTTTCAATTGCTGTATATACATTCAAATCTGAGAAATTATTTTTTTCAAAGGTTTTAAAACCAATTCTGTGTATTTTTAAGGTACCAATTGGGTTGGCCAGATCTTAACTGACTTGGTAGCAATATCCGCAGAGAATAATGAAGATGAAACAAATAGCCTGAATGATGAGGAACTGGAAGAATTTCCTTACCTTGAAGTTGGAGATGCTGAGAAATATCAGGTGGGAACTGAGGACCATCTCCTCAAAGATATTTAGGCACCTAACTGCCATGGAAATCAGTGGGAGCTAGGTTCCAAAATACCTTTGAGGATCTAGGCCTGAACACTTACTGAAATCGCTAAGATGTACTGTTGCACATATAATTGATGACAACATGGTGTGTGAAATACCCATTGCAAAGAAAGGTCTCTGTCCAACTGCAACAAATGCTGTGACTAGAATAAATCCTGCATGTGACACCCAGTTCAGGGGGAAATGCTGGTAAATGGGCAGTCAGAAAGAGTTGAGGAGAATGCAAATTAATAACAATTACATGACACATTTATAAAAACTCAATAATATATTATTCCAAATAGGGTGTAAGGAGGAATCCCATACAAAGCAAAATACAAAGACCATGGAATAGAATGGAAATGCAAGAGCTGGGGACAGGCCCACAAAGGTTCTTAGGTGCATAAGTCCCAATTTTAGGCTCCACTGTGATCCACAAAAGTCCTGATTGGCTGCCACCTAACCCCATAGATGTCCAAACTCACATCACATAAGTTTTTGCAGTAAAAGTTTTATAGGTACCTACATTTCTGCCCCTGGGCATGTGCACAGCTACCTCCCTAGGCATGTCTATCTTCCCCACTAATTCCTGTGAAATCCACAGTTTGGGGAAAATAGGTCTTCCTTTGCCTAGCTGGTGCGCTGAGTCCAATCCGGCTGACATGCTCATGAGGCCACCTAGATCTACCCAAAATGAGCAGTGGAGGAGCGAACTGCCTCCCTTATACCCTTTAGCACAGCAGAATATGGGAGACCCCTGGTTCAAATCCACCTTCTACCCAATCAGGAGTAAAGGATCTGAACAGTGATCTGCCACCTCTCAGATGAGTGCCCCGACCATTGGACTATGGGATCTTCTAATGTGGGCCTCCTTCAATCTCTCCTACAGAAATGGTTCCACTTTAATTGACTAATTAAATATTAATTAGGTGAGAAAAAGAAAGTCACTCCATAGTCCACTGATTAGAGCACTCACATGAATGGTGGGAGTTACTTGTTCAAATCCATTCACCTCATCAGGCACAGGGGGGAGGTGAACCTGGGCCGGGGGAGCAGAGGAGAGGTCTGTCTCTCATATCCTCAGTGAGTACCCTCACCACTGCACTAAAGATTAAAGGGGGGTGTTCTTTATCTTCCTTGTTTCCATCCTGCATCCCCACCCGAGTTGTTTTATGTACATCTGGGTTCTCAGGACACATTTCTGATGGCTCAGAGTGTGGCCACCAACTCTTGCTAGTGGCCGCTCTCTCACTTTTCCCTAAAATACTTAATTAGTTTTAGGAAAAACAAATAAATTGCACATATATACGTCCTAATCATTGCCCTTTATTTATTGCTAGCTAGTAAGTCCATTATGAAAAGTGATATTAACAAACATACAAGTATCGCTTTTCACAGCAGCCTTACTCACCCCTGCCAAGCCCAGGAACAAATTAAACCCTGGACAGGGGTCCGGGGAGGCAGCGGGGGGGATGGAGCCTGAAGCCCCACTGATGGAGCCTGGGGCCTGCTGCTGTGCAGCTGGAGTCTGAAGCCCTGCGGCCAGAGCCTGCCACCCTGCCACTCCAGGGCTGAAGCCCAAAGCCTGAGCCCTACTGGCTCCACGAAGGAAGGAAGCTCACTGGCTACCCGCTCCTCCAGCATTGTGCCCCAGGTGTCTCCAGAGGGGGGCAGGGCCCAAACCCTGCTGGTAGCCCCAGCAACCAACACCAAGGTGGGGCATTCAGGAGTAACAGAGATGGAGGGGGGCTGCTACTTCCCCCCACCTTCATAGCCCAGGAGGCTGTGGCCATAAGAAAAGCCCCTGGTGGCCGCAAGCTGCCACGGTGGCCACATTTGAGAAATGCTGACTCTGAGCACACCTCCCAGATCAAGACCAGCATATTGTCAAGCTGTCTGGAGGGTCTCAAGAGCATAAGTCCCAACCTCAGGGCACATTGTTAAGATTCAGAGCACAAATCCAAAGCTAGTTGTGAACTCTATACTTAGATTTCATCAACCAGATATCAAGTGTGAACTTCTCAAGCACTACAACAACCTTAAAATGGTGCCACAGAGAGTCCCTGTGGGCACTCCCATCAATCTGGCCACCTAGGCAAGCTTGCCTTGTGAAACACAGCCGCTTACCCCAAAAATCACAATAATATTCAGATTATTCCCAGTCTCAAAGGACCGGTCACTTACCCTCAGTCAGTTGCTCCTTAGATCTCACACCAAAGAGAATGCTTGTAGATAATCCTACAATAAATATAATAAAGATTTATTAACTAAGAAAAAGAGATGAGAGAGTTATTTACAAGATTAAAGCCGGTAAATAAGGTGACCAGATGTCCCGATTTTATAGGGACAGTCCTGATATTTGGGACTTTTTTAAATATGGGATCCAATTACCCCCACACCCCCATTCCGATTTTTCACACTTGCTATCTGGTCACCCTACCAGTGAATGAATTACAGACTTAGGTTCCAAAAGGTGTAGAAGCTTCTATAATAAGCAATCTCTATATGTCCTTTAGGGCTAACCCAGGCTGAACACTGCCAGCATCGTATGTGACTTAGGCAGAGGAGTGCCTATCTTTTTCCCAGTTTGTGGATCACTAGCAGAGATAGGCTCCTCCCTATAGCCTGGACTTAAGCACTATCTCTGAGGGCTTAGCATACGTCTTCCCACCTGTGCCTCCCATTGGCTAATTTAGGTGGCTTCTCCCCAGCATGCTGGCATGGCAGATTGCATTGTAAGGCACCTGTCTCTCCCCATCCATTGTATAGGGAGCCTCAGTTGCCTAATTCAGGCTTTGTAGAGCACAGTGCAGTTCCTGTGATTTTCTAGGGACCTAAAAATCAGATGATGCAATACTGAGCATCACAATGACTAAGTCTCTTTGTGGATCTGGGCCTGGGTACTTAATCTTAGATGAAATACCTTTTGCACCAGTACCAGGCTGATTCAATCCATCACTGCTCTGCAGCTCACTGCCTCCAGTCTGTGCGTTTGTTAACATTTTCATTCATGTACGTAGGTTTTTTTCTGACATGAGCTTAGTGCTTGTGAAAGATTAAGTTAATTTGTCCAGAAAAAAGATACAGCTTCTGCAGAGTTACTGAGAGATTCCCTACGCTGTCTTGCCAATGTGCCTTAGTCGTGAGCTAGATGAGCTAGCTCTAGAGGAGACAGAGTAACTCCATCCCCAATACCTATTCAGTCCTTGGCCTTTTTGCTGAGACTGTAAACAAGGATACCAGTTACCAATGGGCACGCTTCGAAAGATACAGCCAAGAGGAGTCAGAGCTCAGATGGTCACCCTGAACTTTCTGGCTATCCCTTTTTTCTAAGTTCCTCTCTTCTCCTTGTCCCAACTTTCTCTCCCCCTCACAACCCAGTCAGAAACTCTTTCCTTCTTCTGGTTCTCAACTCCCTCTCTCTTAGTCACAACAGATCCCCCCACATTTGTATAACTCCCCTTTTTGACTCCAAACAACGTCCTTTAGTGCTCATCTCCCTTCTCCCTCATTCCCCAGTTAGTTTTTGTCTCTTACTTTTAGATGTGTTCCATCACATAGAGGGAAGGGTGAAATCATATTTCACTTTATCTATTGGGTACAAGCCAGGTCTCTTCCCTAATCTACTACATTACATCTACTATATTAGAGACACTCATCCCAGAAAAATCATAGAACTCCTAAGACATGAAAACAGCTATCAGCTCAGCAGAGCTTTCCAAAGCTGCTGATACATCAACAACGGGGTATTTTTCTGAGGGTTACAGAAAATGTGATATTACATTAATTGTTTTGTCTGCTTTTCCTCGTTTTTCAATTTGTGTTAAAGCGGATGGAGAAATTATCTTCTAGAAGAGTTACATTTACTCATCTCCGTCCGTGCAATCTACCTGAGTCCATCTTCAAAAATAAAGCCAAGGTGAGTGCTCATTTAAATGTCTTGTAGACATATGCCCTTCAGGAGAATTTTCAGGTCCCTTTAGACTTCCATTGTCATTTTTAAAGTCTACATAATAGACACAGAGTGCGCAGTATAGCTGCTTTTAGGGCCTAATCCTCTGGTACAGCATAGCTACTTCACATCACATCACAATGAAGTCTGAGAGTGTATCCAGCCCCATAAAGATCACTCAGTAGAAGAGGGATCTTCCACTGATAGAAGAATTGCTACTCAATCTACTGTGGGTGGTCTCTCATTTTGGTGTCACTAGTGGGTGGGTCTTCGGTGAGGATGGAGCTTGAGTACCACCATTTATTTTTTCCAGTGTGACCTCTGACTTTGCTCCTGTAATTTTTAATCCAGATTATTTTAAGAACATTCATTAACCCAAATGGGTGAAGGCGTCTTGTTTCAGACAAAACATATGCAGGTAGTGTATAATTAATTTGGGGAGATCAGGACAAGTACACTTAAATGAATGTAGCCAATAATCTTTGAAATCTAATGAGAAATAATGAAAGAATTGCATCATTTGCATATAGGATTAAATTGTTATTTTTGACCTAATATATGAGGTCCAAGAAATTACCAATATTATAATTAAATATTATTATTTTTCTGATACTGAAGTTTTGCTATTTCTTGCTCCAGAAATATATATACACACATATATATATATATATATTCATTTTCTAGATACTGTTGCTTGTTCGAAATCCCAAAGACGTATCCACATCTTTTTACCATTTTACCAATGGAATGTCTCCACTTCCCTCTTATGAGATCTGGGATGAGTTCTTCACAGTTTTCATGACTGGAAAAAGTACTGTTCCTTTTTCTACCTATCACAGTTATTCAATGTATAGATTAAATCTGAAAATATGGAATTTGTAACCCAGATTCATTATGCTTTTTTATTTAATTTTATCAAAAAAATGACAGAGATTAATAGAAGGATCTTTAACAATTTAGACAATCTTCTTTAATAAGTGGCTCATTGTGGAAATATATATCATTTTTATAAAAATCACTGAGGACAAGGAGGAAACAGTCTCACAGGAGCAATCTAAAGTTTACAAGGAAGCCCAAATTGCTAACCCAGTCTTTTGGGCCCAAGGCTAAAGTTCTGTGAACAGAGTGAACTGGAACTCCCCTCTCCCTTCACTGGTAGGTAAGGTTTTTGAGGCAGATATCTCCAAATCATGTCGAGGGATACGTTTTTAATTGCCTTGTAGGGGAGTGGAAGGGGAATTAAAATAAAGACCCTGCCTATGCCTTCAGCTGGGGAACCCTTTTCCCCATTTGCAAAGTCCACAGATGTGACTCTTGTTTTAGTCTGGCCTGCCACAAATCAGTTTATTAAAAAGTGGCTTTCCATTGTTGGCAAATGAACAAATAGCAAATACATTTTTAAAAGTATCACAATAAATAACCAAAAACGTTCAAACCCAGGCAAAACAACCTAGCTGCATCTCTCCCCTTATTTTATAGTTAAGGGATGACAATTAATTTCCAATACAAAGTGTCTGAGGAATAAAAGGAACATAGAGGTTTCTAAGTAAAACTCCTAAAATTCTGGTACCCAGAACTAGACTAAATCCTATCATGTCTTTAGTGGGCTAAGTAAACATCAAGTTCTAACAGTCTTCTTCAAGAGTACCATGAGACTATGCTAGCAGAGGGGTCAGTCTGAAGTTCTAACTCTCAGTCTAGGTTTTAAGAAATATACTGTCTTCAGCCATTATTCATGTTAATAATTATTAATTTATATGATTTTTTGGTGTCCTTCAGTGCCTTGGGGCTCCTATTTTGACTATATTTGTGAATGGAACAAGCATGCTGATGATGAAAATGTTATGACAATAACTTATGAAGAACTGAAAGAGGGGAGGTTACTGAAGAAGTGTTCAGGTAACAGTTATATGGGTTGCCTTTTGAGTGAATTCCAAAGCACCAACAGTTTACCATATGAAATAGAACTAGCCAAAATGTTCACCTACTTGATTTTTGATAATATTTTTTTGCTAAAATTTCAATGAGAATAAAAGGAGCATTTTTTTTCATGATCCGCCCCTCCACCCGGTTTTCTGATCAGGTCTAGTATGAGCCGAAATCTTTTTAAAGCCTAATTCCCAAATAACTGATATGCATATTCCCATCTGAGTAGACATTTAATTGTATAGGTGTATAGACAGTATATTGCAGGGGTGGCCAACCTGAGCCTGAGAAGGAGCCAGAATTTACTAATGTGCATTGCCAAAAAACCACAGTAATACATCAGCAGCCCCACATGAGCTCCCCTCTTCCCAGCATTTCCTGCCCACTGGCAGCTCCCCTCCCCGCATCTCCTGATCAGCTGTTTCGTGGTGTGCAGGAGGCTCAGAGGGGGAGGAGTGAGGGCATAGCAGGTTCAGGGGAGGGAGTGGGAAGAGGTAGATTGGGGGCAGGGCCTGTGGCAGAGTCAGGGGTTGAGCAGTGAGGACACCCCGCTCCCTCCCCTGGGCACATTGGAAAGTTCGCATCTGTAGCTCCAGCCCCAGAGTTGGTGACAATACAAGGAGCCGCATATTCACTTCTGAAGAGCTGCATGAGGCTCCAGAGCCACAGGTTGGCCACCCCTGGTATATTGTGACCTCACCTATGTAGAAACTAAATTTATCAGCTTTGTTCACACTGGGTACAATTCACCTCTATACAGAGAGCCAGCATAAGATCTGTGCACCATTTCAGTCACACTGAAGCCCTCTAAACACACTACAGGAAAATATGGAACCAGCTACTGTAAGTGGAAATGCCACAGAAATAAAATGATGCATTTTATTTGCATAACATCCAATGTGATACCTCCTCTTTCCAGAACAGGGCTTTGGGAGTGAAAAAGATAGCTGAATTCTTTGTGTTGCCCCTGACTGAGGAACAACTTCAAGCGGTTGCAGAGAGAAGCAGCTTCCAGGCTATGAAAAAGAATGCCCACAAAACCCTTGGTGCATTGGGAAATGTTCTCTTCCGCAAAGGTGAATTCCTAAAACGTTCTGAAGATGCAACAACCAGTCTCCCAGCAGCTTTGGCAAATCATCTCCTACTTCTTTTTTGCAGACATAACACTAGCATTTATTATCAGGAAATGCATTTTTGATAAAAATATTTAACACCCATGTTGCATATCAATTAACATTTAATCAGAAATTCCCTTTAAAAGGAGATTGTCAGAAAAAATCCTTTAGATAACTTTGGACACCTGCCTTTGGACATTTGTGTTCCCTACCTGCTACCCCTTTTGCCCCTGCCAAGGCTGACCCTCTTGAATTTGGGGTGAGGCGAGACAGAGAGTGTGGGAATTTAGCAATAAGTTGTTTCCTCCCCTATGGTCAGAAGGATGTAGGGCCAACTGCAGAGCTTGGATGGTACTGGAGACCCAGCATCAGCATTTTCTTTTTCTTGGTTTTAAAGCTAATCCAATTTGCATTAGGGTGTGTCTACACTGCAATCAGAGGTCTGACTGCATCTCAGGTAGGCATACTCATTCTTAATTTAATTTAACTAGCATGGATAAAAATAGTAGAGAAGATGCAGTGGCATGGATCTGGGCATGGGCTATCAATATGAGTATGTACAGCATTGCAGCTTTGTATTTCCACAAATGCATTAGCAGCAAGAAGAACACCAAGGACATGAGAGGCCTCTTACTCAATGAGGGAGGAAATCAATAACCAAAAATGTGGAAATGGCAGAAGTGCTAAATGACTTTTTTGTTTCAGTTTTCACCAAAAAGTTTAGTAGCTATTGGCTGTCTAACATAGTGAATGCCAGGGAAAATGAGGTAGGGTCTGAGGCCAGAATAGGGAAAGAATAAGTAAAAAATTACTTAGGCAAGTAGGATGTCCTCAAGTCTCCCGGGCCTGATGAAATACACCCTGGAATACTCAAGGAGCTGACTGAGGAAATATTTGAGCCATTAGCACTTATCTTCAAAAAATCATAGAAGATGGGAGAGATTCTAGAGGATTGGAAACGGCAAATATAGAGCCAATATATAAAAAGGGGACTAAGCACAACCCAAGGAATTACAGACCATTCAGTTTAACTTCAGTACCAAGAAAGATAATGGAGAAAATAATCAAGTGATCAATTTGCAAGCATCTAGAAGATAAGATGATAAGTAACAAACAGCATGGATTTGTCAAAAACAAATAGGGTAACAAGCCTGGTGGATGGCAAGAAGCAGTAGATGTGGTATATCTTTGATTTTAATAAGACTTTTGATACTGTCTCACATGACCTCATAAACAAACTAGGGAAATACAACCTAGATGAACCTACTATGAGGTGGGTGCATAACTGGTTGGAAAACCACTCCCAGAGAGTTGTTATCAGCGGTTCATAGTCAAGCTGGATGGGTATATCAAGTGATGTCCCGTGTGGATCGATCCTAGTTCTGTTCAATATCTTCATCAATAATTTAGATAATGGCATAGAAAGTACACTTATAAAGTTTGCGGATGATACCAAGCTGGAAAGGGTTGCAAGTACTTTGGAGGATAGGATTAAAATTTAGAATGATCTGGAAAAACTGGAGAAATGGTCTGAAATAAATAGGATGAAATTCCACAAGGACAAATGCAAAGTACTCTGCTTAGGAAGGAACAAGCACTTGCACACATACAAAATGGGAAATGACTGCCTAGAAAGGAGTAATGTGGAAAGGAATTGGGGGTCATAGTGGACCACAAACTAAATATGAGTCAACAGTGTAATACTGCTGCTAAAAAAGCAGAGATCATTCTGGGATGTATTAACAGGAGTGTGGTAAACAAGACACTGGAAGTAATTCTTCCGCTTTACTCTGACCAAATACATCCTCATCTGGGGTTTTATGTTCAGTTCTGGGCACCACATTTCAGGAAAGATGTGGACAAATTTGAGAAAGTCCAGAGAAGAGCAACAAAAATGATTAAAAGTCTAGAAAACATAACCTCCAAGGGAAGATTGAAAAAAACTGGGTTTGTTTAATCTGGAGAAGAGAAGGCTGAGGGAGGACATGATAGCAGTTTTTAAGTACATAGAAGATTGTTACAAGAAGGAGGAAGAAAAATTGTTCTCATTAATCTCAGAGGATAGGACAAGAAGCAATGGGCTTAAATTGCAGCAATGGAGGTTTAGACATTAAACATTTTGGACATTAGGAAAAACTCCTTTAAGGTAGGTAAGCACTGGAATAAATAGCGTAGGGAGGTTGTGGAGCCTCTGTCATTGGAGGGTTTTAAAAGCAGGTTAGACAAACATCTGTAATGGATGGTCTAGAACAGGGGTTGGCAACCTTTCAGAAGTGGGGTGCCGAGTCTTCATTTATTCACTCTAATTTAAGTGTTTGCGTGCCAATAATACATTTTAACGTTTTTAGAAGGTCTCTTTCTATAAGTCTATAATACAGAACTAAACTATTGTTGTATGTAAAGTAAATAAGGTTTTTAAAATGTTTAAGAAGCTTCATTTAAAATTAAATTAAAATGCAGAGCCCCCTAGATTGGTGGCCAGGACCCGGGCAGTGTGAGTGCCACTGAAAATTAGCTTGTGTGCCACCTTTGGCACTTGTGCCATAAGTTGCCTATCACTGGTCTAGAATAGTACTTAGTCCTGCCATGAGTGTAGGGGACTAGTCTAGAAGACCTCTCAACGTTCCCTCCAGTTCTATGATTCTGTGATTCCTGTCCCTTCTCTTGGGAGGGCATACTGCATTGCTACGGCTGCTGCTGCAAATACCAGTCTCACAGGGGGAAGTCAAACAAGTTATTCCCCTTTATTTGCTCAGTGCTTCTTCACTAAATTGTACTGCATGAAGTCCTGCTACTTACTTCATAACCTTATATAAGGTGCATTTTCCTTTTTATGTGCTACACTGTATTAGTCAATGAAGCTTAATGAAATGGACTGTATTATAGCAGTTTTACACTGCAGTAATTCCACTGACCTCAGTAGTATTACACTGAAGTAACACTCTATCAGGCCTTGTGTTTAAAAGACATAGCAACACACTCCAGTTAGTGAAAGTGATCAAAATGACTGACCTTTAGAAAAAATAGAAATGCTAAATTCCTCATTTTCAAAATTTTTCTTCATGTGTTATACATATTAATACATATATAAATGTTGCTTCTTTGTAGGTGGCGTTTTTGACTGGAAGAACCTATTTAACGAAGATCAGAACCAAGAAATGGACAAAATGTTTGAAGAACGTCTAGCAAGGACTAAGCTGGGAGCAAAGATGAAGTATGAGGTGTACTGCAAAGTCTGAAGACTAAGAAAATATTGTTAAAGCAACAGTTCCCCATAATTCTATCAGATCAGTTGCATTACATGCATGAGAAAAATAAATAAGTGATCCAAACTTATCTGAATGTTTGTAAATGATAACAAGACTCCAGCAAGCTTTACAGTGACAGCAAATTCTCAGCATGCTTAGACTGCATTCCTTTAGTCAATGCTATTTTAATTGGTCATACCCAAAATAACATTACATCATTGCTCCAGTACATATCACTTCGAAGAACCTCTCTCCCCCACTACCCTCTTTCCCCACTACTGTTGCTCCATCTCCCCCAACTCTATCAGTCTTGCTAAAATATTTAACAGCATTTGGTATGTGGAGACATTTTCAAAAAATATTTTACTTGAGGCATCTTCTCCACAAAGGCATTTCTACCAAACACAGGGACTGATTCAACCCCAGCTCAAGTCAGTACAAATATTTCCATAAGACGACCCATAATAAGCATTGGTCAAACAGAAGGAGAGAGAGGGAGTAGTTATTAAACTAAAAGAAGCACAATATTTTCTTAAGGCTTTTAATCTTTCTGAAAATAGAATCTTAGTTTGGGACTGAATGGCTTTGGGAAATTTATGACCAAATTACCTGCTGGTGTAAATGGGGAAATCTCTGTTTGGCCTTGTCTACAAGCTAACGTCAACTTTCTAGAGTTCGAATTAAGAAAGCCGATGGTATACATTCGATTGTGTGTGTCCCCAGTAAGCGGGCTAATTCGGCGGATCGCGTTCATAGTTCTGCGGCTAGTGTTGACTCCCAGAGCAGTGCATTGTGGGTAGATATCCCACAGTGCCCGGAGTCCCCGCGGCCCCTTGGAATTCTGGGTAAAGCCGGCATTGCACGATGGGTGCAAAAACAGTCTTGCGGGTTTTTTGTTCGTGCTTCCTATCACTCACCCCTCCCTTCTGCTGGGAGGATTTCTTTTAAGATAGAGACACTGTTGCAGACACGCTTGCACCCCAAGTCCTCAGGGCACACTAATCATTAAAAAAAAATAGCTTGTCAAGCAGGCACTCCATTTACTAAGGGACACTCACCAGGGCTGCTTTGCATGCATTCCCCATCCAGGATACCTTCCTGGGAGGGTTGGGGGGTTACCGGCTCCAAGGCGATGTACAGCTCCTGGCGTTCAGGGAGATGGGTGTCTCCGCTTGCCTGTTCTGTAGACTCCTCGCCATCATAGTTCTCCTCCACCTCATCTTCTCCGCCCAGCATATCCTCTGCAATGTTGACAATCACTCCATCAGTGGAGTCCACAGAGATGGATGGGGTAGTTGTGGCGAACCCCCCTAGAATGGCATGCAGCTCAGTATAGAAGCAGCATGTCTTGGGCTGTGACCTGGAGTGTCTATTGGCTTCTTTGGTTTCCTGATAGCCTTGCCTCAACACCTTAATTTTAACACGGCACTGTTGTGCGTCCCTGTTGTGGCCTCTCTCCACCAGGCCCTTGGAGACTTTGGCATATGTATTGGCATTTCTTTTTTTGGATCACAGTTCTGCCAGCATGGATTCGTCTCCCCACATGATGATCAAATCCAGCACCTCCACTGCGGTCCATGCTGGGGCCCTTTTTCGATTCTGGGACTGCATGGTCTCCTCTGCTGGTGGGCTCTGTGAGCTGTGCAGGAGATCTCGCCATGCTGGCCAAAGAGGAAGTGAGATTCAAAAGTTCCCCGAGCTCTTCCTGTCTAACTGCCCAGTGCATCCACGTTCAGAGCGCTGTCCAGAGCGGTCACACTGTAGCACTCTGGGGTAGCTCCCGGAGGCCAGTAACATTGAATTGCGTCCTCACTAACACTAGTTCGACCTGGAAACGTCAATTTTCCCCTTATTGGGCAGGAGTTTAGAAATCGATTTAAAGACCCTTTTAGGTTGACCTAAATGAGAGAATTGCAAAGCGGAAGGCTCGATTTAATGCAGATAAATTCGACTTTATAGCGTAGTGTAGAGAATTTGGCTGCTAGTATCTCAAAATACACTAGGTTGATTCTCCTCTTGGTTATATGGCTGTCAATCAACAGCAGCTCTATTGAAATTGGTGAAGTTACACAGTATAAAAAAGGTGCGAGAGCAGAGTAAGGCCCTGTACACATTTTCTTGTGTGTCATTCTTAACTTTTGTTTTTGTTATTGCTGTATCTATAATACAATCAAAACTATAGTCTACTAATGACTTATATGCTATTTCACTGATTCTGTTGGTCTCAGAGACATAGAACTTGGCTTGAGATTTTGGGGTACCCCATCCTGATGTTCAGGGTCACTAGTGGGATAGCGGCATTCAAAAAAAAGGTGTCTGAAGTGTGTCTAATATATAATGCACTAACCGGCTATGGTAACAATTGCAACAATTGAGTGAACAGGGAAACTGAAATACCCCGCACCCTCGGCTTTCCATGCATTAGGCAGGGAAAAGCAAGGACACTGGAGCTCCCTTGGCCTATGTGGTACTTATTATATGGATAAAGAGAGGACTTTAGTCTCCATAGCTGTAAATTCAGCATCTTTCCTAAGCACTAAAATTCAACAGAAAATTTGTTAACAAGAATAATATTCCAGGCATGCTGACCTGATGTCAAGGTAAGGCATTTGTTCAAATACTGGAGCCAAGAACACCTACAAGAGCAAAGAGATGATACAGGCCAGAGTATGGTGAAATAGCGATCAACTTGAATAAATGCCTATTGTTCCCCTATGGAAAAATAATTTCAAACACACACATATTCAGTGGGAGTATATAGGAAGCAGCAATGCTGAAGGGGATTTAGAAATGAAAGTGGACAGCAAACTACCTTTCAGTTTGTAATACTATACGGCTGCTTTGAAATGGTCAGTACAAGTTTAGGGTGCAAAGAGAAAATAATAATGAAACAAAGAGGTGATATTTCCCCTCTGTGTGGCTCTACTTGACTGTGGCTGAAATATTGTGTCCAGTTCTGAGAACTTTACTGCTAGAAAGATATTGACAAACTAGGTGCAGTTCAGATAAAATCAACAAATATTATCAGCAGGGTAGAGGGGTTAATTTATAAAGAAGAATCAAAGAGTGAGCCAGATTATGCTCTTGGTTACACCAGTTTAAATCGGGACAGAAGCCAAAGGCACAAGTCAACATCAACAAGAATGATCTTTTATTATTCACAGACAAAAACAAAAAAATTTTGTTAACTTGAAGTTAGGGTTGCAAAGTGAAACAGAACTCAGCTAAACTGCAGAATAACAATACAGCAGTTTAAAATTTCCCAGATTTTGAAAATATGAGCCTAAATCCATATTTAAGCACTGAAAATTAGGCCTGATATTCAGAATTGCTGAGTACCTGGATGCTCTCCACTTGACTCTAATGAGAAATGCTTGGTGTTGAGTTTGACATTTTGGGATAGGGCTATATCAAATTGTGAAGTCTGTTTTGGGCCGGTGTTGAAATATTGGCACTACAGTAATATTAGTTCAAACTTGCCTGTTATGCTGCATTTCAAACAGCTACCCTTACACAGGCATAAAATTGGTGTGAGATCAGATTCAAGCTTTACACGCATTTGAGTGTCATCTTCAGCTATTGATATTGCAACCGCTATAGCTGTAATACAATCAAACTTTAGTTAAGAAACAGTCTTTACACTATTTCACAGACTCTCACTGCTTTTTCACACAACCCCAGCAACACAGCACCCTTTAGGGGACAAATTCTACTTACCTTATTCAGATGAGTAGTACCATTGACTTCAGGGCATGAGTCAAGGCAAGTAAGAACTGGATCTCCAGCAATTTTCACTTAGTTATATCATTAATTCTATCCCTTAGTTGTGTAAAACCACTGGGACTCAAACTATATCTGTATTAACAATTGTTGTGCCATGTCATTTCAAAACAAGATATAGATCCTGGCATGATGTTTTGAAGTATGCTGTAAGTGAAGGTGTGCTTGTAGCACAGAGAGGCACCCCTCATGCTAGTTTTAATGTAGCTAGTAACCTGGTAACAGTAGCAGAGCAAATATGATGGCACAGGCTTCGGCATGGGCCAACAACCAGAGCACCTAGCCAGGATTCCCAGTGGGCTTATATGCTGGTTGCTAGCCTGCGCTGAAGCCTGGGCCACTACATCTACACAGCTCTTTCCAGAACTAACTAAATTAAAACTAGCATGATTATGCCGACTTGTGCTACAATCACTTGCAGTGTAGACACACAGGAGAGTTGATAGCAAATTGTACCTCATTATATATTGCAAAATGGCTCATGCAAAAAGCCAGTGCAATTTTACACTACATAGGGAAAAGGCTTACTTCCTGAAGTAAATTCCTCTCCAAAGGAAGGCATTCTGGCCTTGCACCAAAGATGTTGTTGATATGTGTAAAAGAATATATGCAGCATAAGAAAAATGTAGCATAACAACAATAGACTGAATAAAATGTGTTTTCAAATGGATACCTAAAATTTGGCTCCTGAATCCATATAATAACTATTTAAATAAATGGCTGATTTTCAAAATTGTTGAGTATCGGAAAACTTCCCTTGATTCAGGAGGGAGCTGCAGAATGCAAAGTGCAGTGCGTGATTCTCCGCAATGCTTATAGTTCCAGATATCTAGAAAGTTCAGTACAGTAGTCCAAAGTCCCTTTCAATCTCAAACCCTCCAAATTAATCAGTAACATTTACCTTCATATACGAGGGAATGTCATTTACCATTAAATTACACTGTACATCACTACCAGAATTGTTTTGTTAAAAGACCGCTTGTGTCTCATTCTCAGAGTAGAGAGTTTCATAAACATGGATAAGAACAGGAACAAAATACTTGAATATTTGGATAAGGTATTAACTGATAGCGAAAAGGCAGCCCCTGAAGACCTGCTGTTTTCCTATAAGGGAATTTTGTACCCAGCTACTGTTTGCAACCCTGAAACTTTGCAAGTTCTTGATTCTTTTGAAGCCAGGAGTGATGATGTGATCCTAGTGGGATACCCTAAAACTGGTGAATATTACTAGCTTGTTACAAAAACTAAATGTGAAAAGTTATACAGTCGTTATGAATGATCAGGCAGCATTTAATACAATGATTATACATGACTGTAGTTTATAGTAAATGCTGTTCGTCATATTGATACTGTATTAGGGATTGTTCAGAAGAATGAAGTGAGAATAATAATTTCAGCCTTTAATAACTGTCAATTTTTTTTCTCCCTTTGAGTATTTACATTTTAAGTAACTATATGTCCAGTGTTTATCAGTTTAGAGAAAATGTTTGCGTGTGTCTCATTGGAGACCTGATTCAATGCAATGACAAAGCTTTGCTAATATTTTGCTTTGTGATGACGAATGAGCTGAGAAGACAGCTTAATTGTCAATTTGATTGAGTTAGAGGGCTGGCCGTTGAAAACCAATTCCTTCATTTATTAATTGAGCAAGTCTCATATGGAAAAATTGACACAAATTCTGCTATCAGTTGCTGTGCTGTAAATCTGCAAATACTCAGTTAAAGCCTACAGAATGATCTCAGATTTACACAGCTGAAATGTGAGAAATAACACAATGTGACTCATAGTATGAGAGTATCCAGTTTTCACATAATAGGATTTCTTCTTTTTAGAAGCCATTATTGCACATTTTGATTTTGGTCGAGCTAGTACTAATGATTTACCCTGGACTGGGAAGTAGGAACACAGTCAGTGACAATGCTGGTGCTTGCATTTATCTAAGACCCAAATTCACTCAAAGAACATGGTTTTTAACGTAGTGATTTATAACCTCATTGTTAGTTGTGCTTCAAAACCAGGACTGTTCCGGTTTGTTGACAAATTATTTAGCCCAATCATTTGACACTTTTGTTCACTCATAGCTTGTGTTAGTTACAACAACAAAATATTTCTGTATCAAAGTAAGATTTCAGCTTAGTTAGGTACTATCCTTGAATGATAATGTTTTTTCTTTCACAGTAATTGATACCATAAGCAGATATTTGCAACTAAATACATTCAACACTTGTTGTGACAATTTTCACTTCAGTAGTCATTAAACCAGTTTCTGTCTTGTTTCAGGTACTAACTGGCTTGATCAAGTCCTAAATGACATGGCAATTATAGCTGCAAAATATACAGAGGAGGAAATTAATGAGAGAAATAATATTACAAATGAATTATCAGTATTTCTACGTCTAGAATTTGGGGATGCAGAGCAATTTAAGGTCAGCATGGGATGATATTAGAAATGTTAATATGAACTGTATGACATATCTAAAAATTGATAAACTGTAATGGCCGAATTTTACAGGCTATGGAGGACTCTTACCTCCCTCAAGGTGTGATCAGGTCAGCACAATCTGAGTGCAGTGCACTAGCTTAGCCAATCCATGACTGGAAACTATGGAAGTTCAGACAAGGGGTGGAGAATTCATGCAAATAACCTTCTCACCATTGATTTTCCTTAGATTCTGATCTGTTGCCCTCTCTGTCCTTTGCACTACTGCTGTCCTCAAAGAGCTGACTATGTGGAGAGGAGAGATTTGAGAGCCTCCACACCAAAACAGGCAAAAAGCAATGGAACTGGGGGTTGAGGGAATATTCTGTTACCCCTCTTCATTTAATGTTTCATTGAGTCTCCCATTCTGATTGCTAACAGCTCCTTTTGTAACTCTCAGCCAGCTCCAGGGTTGATTTTCTGTCCCACGGTTTCCCAGGATTTCACTCAGTTAGAGAGACCCTTCCCCTTATTTTGAAGTTACTGTTGGAGGCAATGGGAGGGCACTCAGACTCTGTTTTCAGAGAAAAGGGTAGTAGGGAATTGTTCTATGGCTGCTGCTCACGAGAATCTTCCCCTTTCAATCTCTGAACTGCTCCGCAGATCTAGGTAGATCATGAAATGGGAGGGCTCCATGCTCAAGGCAAGATCAAGATTTGGTATTGTGTTAATTTATTTCAGGAAAAGGCCATTAGATAACACTGAATGGTGTTCAGTATCAGTGGGGTAGCTGTGTTAGTCTGTATCCACAAAAGTAAGCAATTTTCCCTCTTTTGGCGCTGACACCTCCTCATCAATTACTGGGAGTGGACCACATCCACTCTCTGACTGAGTTGGCCTTGTCAACACCGGTTCTCCACTTGTAAGGTAACTCCCTTCTCTCCATGTGCCAGTATATTTATGCTTGTATCTGTAATTTTCACTCCATGCATCTGAAGAAGTGGAGGTTTTTACCCACAAAAACATATGCCCAAATAAATCTGTTACTCTTTAAGATGTCACCGAACCCTTCATTGTTTTTTCTGAATGGTGCTAGGGAAAGTGTTCCCTCTAATTTTTCCCATCCCTGTGCAGAATGAATTTTGTTACGTGCATCTTATCAAGGTAATGTGTGAATGTGTATTACCAGTAGAAACAAAAAATCTAGGTATAATATATATCTTTAAAGAGTTACTATAGGGATAATTACTTCAGCCAGGACAGGTTAGGTATTTTAGAACTTACTATTCAAAGAATTAAATTTAAGTTTAAGAGAGAAATAAAAATTATGAAATGCATAGACCCATCAAAAACTCAAATAAGAGCACTTTGAAAGAAGTATCAAGAAGTAACAACAACAACAATAATACAAGTACGTGTTGGGAAGAAAGTGTGAAAGACAGAGTGTGTGTGAGAGATAGAGACACACTCTGTGTGTGTGTGGGGGGGGGGAGATGCTTTGCCCCTTTAAGTACACTGCCCTTTTAAGTACATTGATACCCACGAGTCCAAAGCCTGCTTGTTCAGACACAGCAGTAGCTGCCTTCAAGCTCCCTCCATCCCACTCCTGAGCCCTGTCGTGCTCCTCCTGCTCTGTGGAGATGCAGTACAGGGATGGGAGGGGGACACACTGACATCAGCGCTCCCTTCCCCCAACTCAGCTCAGCAAGCAGGGGTCTCCTGGGAGCAGCTGGCCCGGGGCTCCAAGGCAGAGGGCAGGAGTGGTACGGCAATGAGGGGAGCAGCACCTGAAGTGTGCAGCACTTGGTAGACTGCTGAGCGGCCATGCAGCTTAGAGGGAACTTAGATTAGGGCCATAGTATTGCACCAAATTACTCCAAAAACTAGAGCAGACTGAGGCAGCAAACACAGCAGGGTGCTAACCCTAGGACCATGCACAGCTCTCCCACAGAAGACAGCAGTAGTAATCCACCCAAGAGTGAGGGTGAGGAGGGTTGTGAAGAGAATACGGATACTTTCGGGGACACATGGTGAAACTCAGGGACCATATCAACTATCTGGTTGGACCTGCCCCAGAACCTCTTCTTGGCACCGTGCACCTACTGCTGACAGCATGACCAGTCCATAAATCTGGTGGGAAGCTAGAACTGAAGCAGAGATATTTGGATCTATACTTCCTCTTGGTCTGAGGCTTTTCCGAGCAAGAATGGGCAAGAATGCACAAACATTTGGGACAAACATGCAGATCATTGAGTAAATACTAAAGGATAGTGGGAGTATGAATGAATAAAAATCACTGGATAAATATTACTTCCTATGTCATAAGAAGGAGTTTCATTCACTGTCAAATACAGAGACCAACAGGAGCAAAAATTCAAGAGATAAGTGATTAATCCTAGACGAACAACCACTAACTCCAGTACAAAACTCATGGAATCTGCAGCTGCTGAACAGCTGATTGATATGCCATGTACACTCCCTGTAGACAGAATTTGTGTGGTATTATTTTATTATTTCTGTAAGTAACTGATTTTATTGCCTGACAAGTATGTCATATCAATGACTTCAAATGCCCTCTGTTTCACCAAAAAGCTCCAATAACACAAGCAATGCAAACAGCTTCATGCTGTCCTGTCATTGAATCTCAAATCCTAACCAAGAAGGCTCTGCTGTATTAACGGGGACCTCATCCTGTCTCCAGGTCCATTATATGCTCATTCAGATTAATCTGAATTGTTTTGAAAAATAACTTCTTTCTCCCTTCAGCTTTCTGCATTTACCATATTCCATCCTTCTCCACCTTTCCTTCTCTCATCCATCCAAAACATTCCCAACATCAGCTTACTAGTCTTCAAATAATACTCCTGCTCCCACTCTCACGTTGTCTCTCCTGGATCCCAAAGTGGTAGCATGGTTAGTCTGTAATGGAGCCAGAAAGGGAAGAACCCAAGATTCCTGACTGCCAGTATCATATGTTAGCATTTCACTTTATGAAACTGAAAAAAAAAAAAGGTTTTGTTTCAAGATTTAGGTTGGTTTTTACTGTTTGTTCTGGATTTCCGATCTCTCAGGACATTTGGACAGAGCAATGATGATTTTTGTGACATGTGACCGGTCCTTTTGGTACTTTTGAAAGATATTCATTAGTCACAAATAATAAAACCAGGCTCCTATATAGACTTTTTAATCAACAAATCTCAAAGCACTTTACAAAGCAGGTAAGGATCATTATCTCCATTTTAGAGAAGGTGAAACTGAGGCACAAAATGGAGAAATGACTCATCCACAAACCCTCAGGACTCCTGAGTACCAGCTCTATCCATCTGCTTGGCCAAAAATGCACTCCTGAGATGTCAGTAAATGCACTCTTAGTGCGAGAAAGTAGAGGGTGCTATTGCAGATGTGTTTGCTAGTTCTGTTTATCTGAATGTGTAAGAGTTAGGTTTTGGAGAACAGGAGAAGTACTTATTGTCAGCCATTAGAAAATGAGCGTATCAATGGTTCTACCTAAACTCAGCTGGACTTCTGATAAGAACAGGCTCCCTATTTCTAGTCGGGCTGGAAATACTTTTAGAACAGGGTCTTGCATAATATTTTCTCTGGAGGAGTATCATACATGGTACCACATTCACTAGAGGAACATTAAGAATTGGGAACAAGGTAGTTAAAGTTTGAACGAAATGAGAGATTTAAGAAGGACTTGGAGAAATTAATATAAATTTGTCTTAGATTCTGCAACATGTTAATGGTAGTGAAATAATCACCCGCTAGATTGGCAGGAAAGAAATATTATTTCCTGCTAAGTCTAGTTTTTTAAAACAAATAATTCTTAAAACAAAAGCCTCTTTAATAGAAAGTGATTTAATTCTATGTTTCTTTCCCATTTTATTTAAAGAGGATGAAGAAATTACCTTTCAGAAGAATCATAATAACGCATCTCCCTCCTCAACTCCTGCCAAAATCTATCTTCAAAAGCAGGGCCAAAGTGAGTCCTCAGATACAGTATTATAGAAAATACCTACTGTAATGTCATTTCAGACCAGTTTGGATTTCCTCTATGTTAATCCTTGGGCCTTGTGTTTTCTATGATTCCACTGAGCTTTTTTGGTGGTGAAAATAAGATTTCTGTATGTGAACTGATACAGTGTTATATACTGAGGCAGCAAACCGCAGTTAGAATAGCTTTAGGCTGGGAGTAATCTGGTCCCATTCATCTACCTTGTGAATTAACACTGAAACCTAATGCTGACAATTTAAGTGTTTGCTGTTTCTCTGCTGTCATTTCAGCAGAAATAGCATTCTAATGAGCTTTGCCATTTCTTATGTTTCAAATAAGCTAAAATTAATTAAACTGATTCTACTGATGTTGTGATTGTTAAACAAATATAACTTTTTTCATACTTTAATATTATTAATTATTTGTATTACCATAGTACCAAGAGTCCTAGTCATAGATAAGGATCTCATTGTGCTAGGAAAAGTACAAACTTTTTTGTATTGACTTTCAAGTTTAAACAAATAATTCATTTACTTATGTTTTTTAGATACTGCTGCTGGTTCGAAATCTAAAAGACACCGCTGTATCTTACTTCCATTTTTACAATGATATGCCTTCAGTTCCCTCCTTCAGCTCATGGAATGAGTATTTTGCAGCTTTTATGAATGGAAAATGTACACACTGTTTTTCTGTTTTTTGGCTATTCTGATTAATTAATGGATTGGGAAAACTGGGCACTGGGACTGAGGAACACAGAGGGCAGATTCTGATCTCCGTTGTAATATTATAATTCAAGAAGAACTTCATGGTCTCAGAGTTATTCTAGATTTATAAATGATGTAACTGAAATCAGACTATGACTCCTACAAATCAAGAGATAATTCATTTGCTGACAATAACTCTCTGTGATTGAGTAAATCATGTAAACTCTTATGGCCTGACCACCATTACCCTGAACTTTATATAGTCTGAAACACATATTTAGGAGATTAAATATTAATTATATTACTGAAAATGGTAATACAGTACTTATTAAACTAGGTATAAGCATGCTGGCCTAGAAATCAAAACCCATTTTTCCAACTTAAAACAATGTTCCCTCTATACTTTTATTTCTGATAATCTATGCATAAGCTGAATTCATTTACTGGGTAGAAGGCTACAAGTCCTCCCACTGGTGTTAAAGTAGGGAATAGAGGTCAGCTATATGTTTTCAACTAATTGTTTTTTTGGGGTCAAAAATATTTGCTGACTTCAGGCTAAATTTGATAAATAGTTTTATTTGGAAACAAAATATGTAAACAGAGGAAACATTTTGTTTCAATGATTCTGAATCATTTCATTTTGACTGTTTCAGTTTGAAATGTTTTATTAATTTTTTCTATTGAAATGACATTTTACTTTTAAATTTGATAAGTTAAAATAAACTGCAAAAAAGGGTATGAAGACTCCAAAACATCTGAATGAAAATGAAAAACTCAAAATAAAATCAGCGTCAAGTGAAACATTTTGGTTGATTCTAAACAATTTTTTTTCTATTTTTTTGACTCAGCAACAAAATAATTAAAATTAAGAATTGTTTTTGGTTCAAATCAAACTAGATTCTTTTCTGGATTTTTTGGTTCACTGTCTGAACCAAAAAATCCATCACTCACTCAACTGTAATAGGGAACAGTGCAAAGGAGAACCTCCTTTTCGACTCAGCCAGCAGTCAGACAATCTGTCTCTATGGCAAACAGGAGTGCACTGGAATGTTGAACTAGCTAACTTTCCAGCTAGTACGCTATGTCCCTAAGGTGGTAAAGAGGGTGTTTATTCCTTTCCACTTAGCAGATGTGTGCTCTTCCATTAGTGGGCAGTACTAGCTGTCAAACTGAAGGAACGTGTATTGCTTCTGTTCAGAGGAGCAGTTGCAAAACATGTTACTGTGGTCCTCACCTCAAAACCCTGTTTGACTCCATGAAGTCAGCCTAAGCCTACAAATGTACTCCATGGCCCCGTCTCAATTCATCTTTACCTCATTATTATTGAATCATTCTGATTTTCTGTTTTTTTCCTCCAGTGTGCTGGGGCTCCTATTTTGATCATTTAGTTGAATGGAACAAGCATATGGATGATGAAAATGTTATGGCGATAACCTATGAAGAGCTGAAAGAGGTCAGGTTAATGCTGTTTAAAGGAATCTTTATTTCATACTGAAAGAGTGCATAGCTAATAATAGCGCAGCTACTAAGCTCATGCAAGGTCTATAAAATTCATTTTGTTTTTGATAGAAACAGACAAAACAGAATTTTGTGTGAAAATTTAATCAGAAATAACATTCTATAATCTGATGTTTCAATGGAAATTTTTTAACCTGCTTTACTTAAACCCTGTGATGAAATGAGTGGGATGCAAATGTCATTTGGTCTTGGTGAAGACCTCTGAGCAGAGTGGAATTTCACCCTCTGTAGCAACCAATGTGCCAAGAAACTTGAATCTGGAACAAAGTCTTTGGAATGAATAATGCCTACATCTAACAGTATCCACTTCATGGGGAAATCATTACCAAGAGCCAACGTCAGCCTTGCTGTAAGCAGGTGTAACGCCATTATCTTTTTAATGGATTTGCACCCACTTACACCAGGCCTTCATTTAGTCTTAATTTTTTTTTAACATATACCGTTAACATAAGCCAGTGGCCTAATATTCAGAAATACTGAGTTTATACAGTTCCCACTGGTTTCGCTGGGGCGTGTGGGTACGCTGCATCTCTAAGGCTCAGCTTGACAAAGTCCTGGCTGGGATGATTTAGTTGGTGTTGGTTCTGCTTTGAGCAGCAGGTTGGACTATATGACCTCTTGAGGTCTCTTCCAACCCTAATATTCTATGATCCTCATATGATTTTATCTACAGTTCCCCCAGAGTTTTGCTGGGGCGTGTGTGTGCACTGCCTCTCCAAAAGTCAAACCAAACATCTTCACAAACTGGCCAAGTTTTTCAGTCCTCACTCAGTCAAAACTTTAATGGTCTATTAGTGGGAAATTTTGCCAAAATGGAGGACAATAAGATATGGCCATATGTAACCAATGTGAACTAAAATGTGGACTTCTCCAAATCTCACACAAGTGAGTAGGATGGGATTGTATTCTACATAATGAATTAAAATCTAATTTACAGTAATATGAAGTGTGTGAAGTACTGACAAAAATCCACAAAGCCATCTAACAATAATTTCCATTAATAAATCAAGGCTATCTTTAGAATGACTTCCTATTATAGCCAGCTATTACGAAGCAAATGGAGAGTGATCATGGGGAAACCTATTATACAACTGGTTAGTGTTCAGTGGAAAAGTTGTGTTTGGTTTACAGTCTGATTATGAAGCCAATACCCAACCTTGCTGAAGTGAAATGAATTCACCTGAAATTTCACAGCTGCAATAAAGGCAGGGCAGATTTTTTTACCAGAAAGCTTGCTCCAGATTAGCCAAGGTGTTTGGGAGATGATTTTTAAAAAATAAATAAATAAAAATAAGGTGAACTAATTTCTTCAATGTCTGCAGTGTGGTACCTTGGCCTCACACTAAACCTATTTAGAAAAAAAATAATACAATCTCTCTCTCTAAGAGATTGTCAGCTTTCCAACAGAAAATGCTGATTCAATGGACTCTATGTATTCTATGGGAACGTGTAGATTGCTTCTACACTTTCGATGGAAACCAAGCAGGCAGATGCAGAGATGGACTTCCAGGCTTCCCAGCTCCCTAAGATACCAGCAGTGGCAGATTAAGCATAGGGCCAATGGGGCACATGTCCAGGAGCCCAGGTTGATGGGGGGACCCTGGAAAAATGGCCACCCCAACCTTTTACGCCCACCTGGTGCTCCTGCTGGGGAGGGGTGGTGGTGCAGGGGCTTGCCCCACTCCCTGGCAGGTGCACTGCACAGGCAGATCAGGTTGGGGTACCAGTGCAGGAGTGCCAGGCAGCACAAGGAAAGCTCCCACGCTCCAACCCCATTTCCCCAGCAGGACTGCCTGGAGGGGGGCACTGCAGGCAGAAGGGGTGTGGAGAGCCCCCACTTGCTGTGGCCTATGGCCCCGCAAAACCATAATTCGCCTCTGGCCAGGAGTCTGGCTGTCTGGCTACCAGGGTCGCCTGCTACATGAATGGACAGGTGGGCAGGTGGGCTCCTAGGCTTCCTGAGCAGCTGACTTCTGAACCCCCTGGACTACTGGGCTTCTGTGGCTGGACAGATCTGCAGGCTGCCTGCCAGGAAGGCGATCTGCTGGGTATCCCAGTGATCATATTTCATTCTGGAAACACCACAACATTTCCACTATAGGAATAGGTCAGCATGTCCAAAACAAAATATCTCAGAATATCAGTTTTTGGCCTTTCATCCCAATTCTGGATGAAAAGTTCTACAAATTCAATTTTTTTTTTGTGGGATGGAAATTCTGTTTCCTGGGCTGTTCTGAGGGGCTGCCTTATTTGAGTATCTTAATTCATTCTCCTAGTTTTCCTCTTATTATTTTTAGGTCCACTATTGTCAAATCCCCTTAGAAAAGTTCTTTCTGCTCACTATTGTACCTGTCAAAATGCACTATCACTTGGTGTGTGAAGGATACAGAATTCCTTATTCAATCGTGTCCTTATTTGCACATTTCTTAGCAATGCTCTTTGCTTCAGCACACCTTACGTATATGAATATTAAAAGGTACAAGCTCTTTGGACTCAATTATTTATTCAACAGTCCTAGATAATATTATTACTTACTTGTATGCACAGCCATATATTCAAAGCACAGAGCCCAGACTTCATTCAGCCAAAGTATCCTACTTGCATGAGTAAGGAGTTCAGGACAAAGCCCTCTGTACAGAATCTACCTGGATGTTACACCTGTTGGAATTTCTCGTGATGCAAAATGAAGTAGTTGCAGATTTTTCACAGTAATTCTACTCTGTAAAAATATGAACCCTTCAGAGATACTGTTATAATCACTCCACAGGTACGATGCAAATGGAGTGGTGTTTCAATAATATTCACTCTTCTCTTCCTTTTTTTCAGAATCAGACGTTAGAACTGAAGAAAATAGCTGAATTCTTTGGGTTCTCCCTGAGTGAGGAAGAGATTCAGACTGTTGCAGAGAAGAGTAGCTTCAAAGCTATGAAAGAGAAATCCTCCAAAACTCATGGACTATTTGGGAAAATTCTCTTCCGTAAAGGTAAATTTCTGCAAACTCCCTATAGATGATCCCCAGGCTCTTGCAGTGAAGTCATTGGCCCAGCACCTTTAGCTGGCTGGGTGAATTGAAGGCGTAGGTTCTGAGGAGGTCTTGGCTCCAGCATCCCTATCTTTTAGGGCTGTTGTAAAAGCCTGGGCCTCTGTGACATCACAGGCTTGACAACTCTACCTTGCTGGTGAGAGTTGAAGGCACAGTCCTCTGCAAGGGTTAGTGGCACAGGACCTCTGTCTTGCTGGGATAGTATCCAGGGACCTTTTATTGCTGGGTGGATGGCCAGGGAAAGGCCTCTCTGATGCCACTGGAGTAGCACTTATAGCCCCCACTGTGATGAGCATGTAACATCCACCTCCAATCCCAGGCCAAAGACAAAATCCAGATTGCATCCAACTACAGGTGTTGAGCCAGACTGTCCTTGGGTTAGTGCTACGGCTGTCATTGGTGGCTGTGGAATCTTGGGCTAACATAGAAGTGCCACAATCAGTGCAGAAGTTGAAATTGCCTAATACAATTTCTGCAGTGACTCTGGTGAGACTACTGGTTAGCTCAGGAAGGTACTCCAAGAATCAGTGAGGTCAACTGCAGCTCACATTAGCCTGGGGCTCTATTATCTTTCATTGGGATTTCAGTGCATCCCATCCATTGTGAGGGGAGATCACATCTGTCTCTCCCTCAGCCTCACCACTGGCCCACCTCTCCTGATGTGTGGATCACATGGGCTCCAGAGAAAGAGGAAGATGTTGTGAAGACGGTTCACCCCACCTTGCACAGAGAATACATCAGATTCATGCATGGAGGTTCCCGTCTGTGGACTGTGAATCATGGGGGCATTGTCAGGCCCTGAGTTAGGATCTCTGCTTGCCACAGGCTGAGGGTGGCACACAAGAACAGAGCTGCTAATGGTGGAGTGTGCATGGAGAACCTTATGACTTACTCTACATTTGTTTAGGAATAAGCACCAGGCCTAACAATATACATGCTTAGTTTACTGCTTCCACATCACTCAAAGGAAGAAAGAAGTGTTTGTGCTCAAAGCTTGACCCACTGTCATAGTTACAGACATGCTGCCCCAGGCTGGCTGGGCCTGGGTGTACTGTCGGAAAAGGAGAGAGGGGTGGACGGGAGGTTATCCTGTGCACAGGTGGTCAGTAGCCAAACATCTCTGGCTTGCTTCTGCTCTTGGGAGGGTTTTTATGCCCTGGGGTTTCTTGGGGGCGTCCCTTTCAGAGACCTTTGCTCTAGTCCAGACTGGCCTTCTGTGGCTTCTTCAGCTTACCCAAAAGACACCGGCTTCAGAGATACTACAGTGGCTGTTGTGTTTCTCTTTGGCCTTCGCTGTCTCACCCTGTAAGTGTATGCAACTGATTTTTTCATTTTCACAGCTGGTCCAGGTGGAATTCAAGCCCCCCCTCGTCTGGCAGGCAGCTGGGAGGCAGATTTGTGTTGTGGCCTTGGACTGTTTGCCATCGGCATCTTATCTTCTAACTGAGCTAGCTGAAGTGCTGAATTAACCCGTTCTCTGCTCTTTTCTTCTTCTCCCCTGCTCTCTTGGCTTCTAATAACCTGCAAAGGAAACTTCCACTCCCATTCACACCTTTAACTTTTCCAAAAAGCTTTGTGCTAACTGCAACAGCATTAGCAATGTATAATGCTGATCTACCACGCCCCCGCACCTGGGAATTTGAGGGAGGTCACCACTGGGGCATGACAGTATGACCAGAAAAAGAAGATATACCAAGAACTTTACCTGCATTCTTTTAAAAAAACCCTACATCTTAGAAGTGGCTTCTCTAATTCACTTCATACATTGCTGAAAAATTCTTCTGTGGTCACAAACCTCAAATGTAGATTCGCAAGAAGAGAGGATCAATTCTTAGGGCTATAGATGGGGGACTGAAGGTTGTGATGTGCAAAAATCAGCCTTGCAATGGGAAGCTAATTACAACTTCAACCAAGGAGTGATGATCCTTTCTCTCTAACAAATGATTATAATATTTTTTAAATATTTTCAGGAACGGTTGGTGACTGGAAGAACCATTTCTCTGATGATCAGAGTAAAGAAATGGACAGAAAATTTGAAGAGTGTTTAGCTGGAACAAACCTGGGAGAAAAGATGAAATATGGGTTGTATTGCAAGGACTAAAGAGGAAAACGTAATGCAACAGTTTCTCTTAGTATGATCTGTTTGTTTTTGTACACTGGAAAAATCATCGAAACTTCTGTGTATCCAATTGTAAATAATTATGTTCTGGACCTTAATACCAGCACAATTTATGTCAGATGTTTCCTTTAAAGGTGATACCTCACCATGTTTAATAGAGTTTTTATGTATGCATATGCCCATTGTATGGTATTGCCTTAGAAAGGAGTCCTAGATTTCATTATCATCTATACTATTCTGAGGCAAGATCAGCCAGAACACCATCAGTTATTTAACCGCTCTGTCAAAAACAATTTTCTTAGAGAGCCAATTCTGCCCTGAGAAATTCCATGAAGTTCAAGGGGGTTGCATTTGATGTAAGTCAGTGTAGAATTAGGCTGAGTGACCAGATGATCTAGATATGCAAAAGTGATAGAAATTCCACCAAATAGATTAGTTTTTGGTCATTAACAGTGACTTGAATCTGGCTATCTTCTGCTGGAATAGGCTGATTCCCTCCAGGATAAATGTTAGCCAAGCAGCTTTTCTGTTTCCATTTTTCTGCTTGTATTCATTATTTGTCCATGTCCTTTTAAATTTGAACAGTGTATTAAAATGTTATTAATTGGTTCATCTTGTCTCAATTAGAGTTGGTTGGAAGCCTGGTTAGGGTTGCCAATTTTGTCTGGACATATTCCTGGAGATTTTATCACATAACGTAATCTTTAATTAAAGATTAATCTTTAATTCCTGGAGACTCCAGGACAATCTTGGAGGGTCGTCAACCCTAGGTTCAAGATAAAGTAGCCCTGGGATTTGAATGATTCATGGTCATAAGCTCTATGCAGAGTATCAAATGTTTGTATCATTGCTGCAAACTAACTGGTGCAGTCTGGAAGCTGTGGCTGAGATTTTCAAAGCCAACCAGGGCAACTACACTGAACTTAATGGGAGATGAGTGGTTAATTCTCCTACTTGGCCTTGAAACTCTTGGTCTATCTATTGTACTCTTAGCATAGCAACAGTTTTCTAGCAACTGCAACTCAGCTCCAAATCCTTGGCATGGTTCTGAGGCGTGTGCCAACCTGGGAAACATGATTCTGGTGGTGTAGGGTGCTGGAGTTGGTGAGAGACCAATGGACTGACGAAAGCATATTTGTGGCCGAACGGCATGCAAAATAACGTGCATGTTGGCTGGTATGACATAGCATAATTATTTGGGCTCTTTGTAGGATCTAAAGATATTAGAACCAGCAGCTCCCTTCCCCCACTTCTCATTTCAATTTGAAAATAGACCTCCCGGGAAAGCTTTATTTACAGACCAAAAAGACCCCATTATTAATTGCGGGGGCGGGGGAATAAATGATATGTATATTATGAACATAATCCTGCAGCTGTTCCTTCTTTGGAACTCACTGTGGACAATGAGGCATTCCATACAAAGTGCCTTTAGGATCAGACTCATAACATCATAATGACACTGCAGCTGGGAGTGTGTCTCCTGGAATGGGCAGACAGACATGTACAAGACCTAGCAAGCTAAAAATAGCAGTATGCACCTTGTGGCAGGGTCGATGACTCAGGTTAGATGACTGAGTGCAAGTGTGCCTGACCCCCTGGGTCTGAGCTAAATTAGTTACCCCAGGCTGTTGCACAGGCCACAACATTCTCCCAGCTATTTTTAGCATGCTAGATCAAGCAGAGCTAGTCTGTGTCTGTCTATCCAGGCAGGTTGGGAGAGACAAGGTGAGTGAGGTAATATCTTTTACTGGCCAACTTTTGTTAGTCATGCTGTCTCTCTAATATCATGGGACCAACATGGATACAACACCCCGGATTGGGAAACACGCTCCCAGCTGAAGTGTAGACATAGCCTAATAGTCTTTCATGGAACCATTGAGCTGACTTCTCTTCTCATTAACAACCATTCAGGGATGTGCTATGCTGAAGCCAATGATGTCATGTGAGTGAGGAAGAATCAGGCTCAGCATGTCAATAATAAGGAAAGACCTTCTTGCATCCAATGGGCTCAATTCAGATTTCACACTGCTGAAGCACTGTAGGCCTCAATGGAGCTCTTCCAGAATTACACCAGCATAAGATAGAGCAGAATCAGGCCCGATAATTTGATAATTTTAGCATCTTTGAGCCAACAGGTGCCTCTTTGTGAAAGGATCTGAGAATAACATATTTTGCAAATAAAATCATTGTGATGTGCATGGAGTTCCTGTGAATCTCAGGCAGAATAGACACACTCTTCTCTTGTATTAGGATAAAACTAGTGACTGCTATAAGAAGGGACACTTACACAGAAACACACAAATATACATATTTCTTGACCATGCGTATGACCCATTTACGGACAAACCTGGAGGACGGGGGGACTCATGTAGATATCTGCAAGCAAGGAGCATTGGTAACTCCTGGCATGCAGATTGTTAATAGATGCAGCACAGATCAGTTTGCACTTGGAGCATGGTTTTAAGCGTTGGGGGCCTGATCCTCTGTTGCTCTGAATCTAGTGTAGTCATTTACATCAGGGCAAAGGACTGCAAATGCTGGTATTCTGATTTAGTTGCATTTAACATCCACTCTACACTCATGTATATGATTGCACATGGTGTCAGGCAACAGACAATCAGGCCTGAAGAATCTACAATAGATAGGTAAGAAATTTGAAATTTTCCTGTGGGCTGATATGGGTAGCTGTGTTTGAATAGCCCCAGTGTCTAATATATACTCTCTGGTGAAGCAAGTGTTAGTCCTTCACACCTTTCTAACGTAGCTGAAAAGATATTTTAACAGTATATTGCATTATACTGGCTAAATAACCCTTGAGCTACCAGAGATAAAAGCCTTCTGAACAATATAGGAGATAAAACCAACATGGAAGATAAAACTGGAGATGGCTTTACAATCTAAATAAAACTGTAATCCCACCATATCATAGGTTACCATACATCTGCATGTCTTTTGTTGCAGTCTGTCATTGACTAAATCATTCAGGGGCTCATATAATTTCCCTCACACTTGTCCTCAAGTGTTTGAACAGTAGGGACCTGTTCTGTGCCAGCCTCCCCTTCCCAGAGAACAAAGGGTCAGTCTTTCATCAGGTCATACCAATGCATTTACTTTCCCTGAAGAAATGACTGATGCTTGCATTCCAGATTAGGGGAAAATTGCACAATTCAACCTGTATGGAGCATATACACACACACACTATGCTGTCATAGTGAATCCAGGCAAGAAGTGGGTTGGAGAATATTACTTCAATAATAACTCCTTTGCTGTGACTGCTTGCACTAGATATTACACTACCCATCATCATCATCTGGAAAAGTCTCTCTGAAATCCTTTAGTATACTTACAAATGCATGTGCAATTTAAGGCACCACAGTTAGTCTGTGTTGTATCCTCCTTAGCAGGAAATTAATCTTTATGATCTCTAAAATTGGTTTAGCAGAACACCCCCCAATCTCTGTACCATAGAAGGACTGAGTGCAGCCTGTGTACCATACATTCTAAGGAGAAAAACCTGCTCCCTTCCCCAGATACAGAATGCCCCAAACATTTTGGAAGTAGTGCAATTCCACTGTGCAGGAGAGAAGGGAAGGGATTTGGGTAGCCCACCCATCACTGAGATTTGCTTTGCAGAGCTCCCTGTGCTGTAGGAAGCAGAGAATACTAGGTTGGGGGTGGATATGTTAATCAATAGAAAGTTTGCAGGCTGATATTCACACACCTTGTGTATGCTGAAGCATGAGGATATGTCTACACAGCAACTAGACACCTGCGGCTGGCCCATGCCAGCCAATTTGGCCTTGTGGGGCTCAGCCTGGTGTCTGTTTTATCGTAGACTTTTGGGCTCAGGCTGGAGCCTGGACTCTAGGATGCTCTGAGGTAGGAAGGTCCCAGAGCTCGGCATTAGATGGCCCATCTTATTTCCACTGAAGCGCATGACAAAGCCCCCGTGGACTTTGAGGAGGTTGGTGTGGCTGAGTGCTTTATTGCTCAGATCCTAGCAAAGAGGATCCACAACTCACCCTCGGCAAAAGAGAGTGGGAGTGCAGAGGCCTTGGCCTTTGCCCCCTCAGGGACATGGTGTATGATCCTTGTCCCCGCAACCACCACACAAGTGAGTTAGAGTATGATGCCCCCTCTCCCCACAAGCAGCTGGTGTACAACCCCCACATGCATGAGTAGGAGGAAGCAGTAGCCCAGAGCTGCTTTATTTGTATCCAGAACTGCTTCTCCCTGTCCCCCACCCCATGTACCAGAAAGAACAAGGTAAATTATTTTCAACCTATTTTTTAAAATACTTAATACAATGTTTCTTTTACCTCTGACTTATCAGTAGATGTGAACTTCCTCTTCACACAGTGGAACAACAAAGTTCAATGTTTGTTAAGGCTCATCCTTTATCATAATCCTTATAGGTATCCTTGGGCTCACAATAAATTATTCACTGCTGTGGCCCCAAACAGCCACCAGAGGGCAAACATCATCTATTCATTTTCAGAGTTGGAAAAAAGAGGAGTCTAGCCCTGGCCCCGGCAGTGAGCCTTACCCAGGTGTGAGCCCTGGAACAGGTGTTTTGGATTATACTGAAATAGAATGCTGGGATAGTTTGGGTAAACATGCCTTCCCAAGCCTATTTCTCTGGGCTCCTTTTGTACTGTCAGATTGGAAACTACTTCCCGCCCCACCTCCCAGCCCCCACCCCCAGTTAAACTCAAACCAGATGGTACCCCTCAAAGTGAACAAATGCCTCTTTCTTTATTTAGCAAAAGGATAATCTGGATGAAATGTTAGAAATGCAAAATACAAAAGTCAGATGATAACTGCGATTCCACAACAATGGAATCAATCGCATGACCATGGGAAAGGCTTCCTCAAAGAGATTGTGGTAACAAGCCATCAGACTTGATGTCTTTAGTGGAAAGAATTAAGGGGTATATTTTTCATTACATTTTTTTGTCAAACATAGTAATTAGAGATCTACACTACTTTGCGTGTGTTTAGTGTCTAATGTTTCTTTATTAAAGCTTTGATTTTTTTGTTTAAAGAATCAGCTGTCAGCAGAAAGTAGAACATAGTCACCATGTTTGGTAATTTGCAAACTGATTGTTTAGAATGGCTCTTGATGGCATTTTCTTATTGTTTTCTGGAAAACAAAGGAACTTGGGAAAATAGGATTTTCCATACAAGAACAGATCCAAGAACCATCTTGTCAGTTATGTTGCCAACAATGGCCAGTCCTTGATGAATGAGTGGAAAATCCCAGCTACAATGCACCTAACTTTGCATTTGTGGATTACAGTCTGGAAGAAAGAAAAAAAAAACGACCACAACCAATTAGCTTGTGCTGTGTAACATTAGATGATAGAAAATGCAATGCTTTATATTTCTGCCTCTTAGCTCACCCTCAGACCTTCATTATTTTTAAAATTAAAGTACACAAAATTGGGACTTTAATAAGACTGAATATATTCCTTTCAAAATCAGAGTGTTACTCCTGATGTCACCCACTAACTGGAACCTGCTGCTTGTCCTATGGCTAGGTACAGAACGGGGCATCGGAAAAGTTTTTCACTCCCCACATACTCCACATGGAATTTGCCTCTCCATGGCTCAAATGAACAGTCCTTGCCACAAGTACATAGTCCTTAGGACATGATCCTGAGTATCTCTGAGACAAAGTCTGACAATCAAAAGGAACTCTGCTGAATTATTTGATTCTTTGTGTGTGACTATGTTTATTTAGTTCTATACTACTTTGCACTCCAAAGGCACTCTCTGAAGATCTCAAAGAACTTTCCAAATATCAGTGCAGTTATGCTCATGGCTGTTGTGAAGTTAAGTATTACTATCCCCAGTTTACAGATAGAACACACAAAAGTTAAATAACTTGCCCAACATGACAAAAAACTTGTGGCACAGCCAGACTGACTGCCCCTCCCCCAACCAGTAGATCTACGCTTTAACCACCAGACCATCTTCTTTTGTTTCCCTAAATACCACTTTGTGGAACTAGTGTCTCCATTTTGAATGAAGCAGTGACAACAGTCAGTATTCAGTCTGAAAATAAAAGGGTTCTCCTTATAGAATATGTCTGCCATGAAAAGTGCCAATGTGAAAATGGAATTTTCTTGCTCAACAGATCTTCTCCCTTTGGGTATGCAGTAGAAGTGCCAATCTCAAGCCTTCCAAAACCATGAGTCAGGTCTCAAGAAATCATGGGATTGGCTTAAAATCATGAGTTTTTTTTAAAAAGAAACACAACTAAGTCTGTGGCTTTTTGTTTGCCTTCTGGTTTCTGAGTGTTTAAGACTCACTCGGGGGCACATTTTCCAGCCTTCGTCTGCAACTACGAGGGCTAGAAGCATGTTTATTTTTTTAAAATGCAAGATGAAATTCTCACATAATCACTTGACTGAGGGAGCTGGGCCTTTAAGAAAATATTGTGAGACTCACAATAATATCACAAAAATTGACAACACAGTGCAGTATCACTCCTGCTTTTTGTACAAAGAGTCACATTTTACTACTGCCAGTCCCCGATGGAAATATCACAGAAGAGAGCATGAACTGGATCTTTTCCTGGGTCATGGATCATTAACAGAGTTGGTAACTAAGAGAATGTCTATACTATCCGCTGGGTCAGCGGGCAGCGATCAATCCAGCAGGGGTTGATGTATCGCATCTAGTCTAGACGCGATAAATGGACCCCCAGGCGCTCTCCCGTCAACTCCTGTACTCCACCATCGTGAGAGGCGCAGGCAGAGTCAATGAGGGAGCGGCAGCAGTCGACTCACTGCAGTGAAGACATGACAGTGAGTAGATCTAAGTATATCGACTTTAGCTATGTTATTCACGTAGCTGAAGTTGCGTAACTTAGATCATTCCCTCCTCCCCAATGTAGACCAAGCCTAAGTTTCATTAGAAGGGCTATCTCAAATTATGTGCTCAGTCACACCTGTGCAACACTATAGAAGGGCAGAATCACGCAGGTGGAACCCAGGGCATGATTCTTGGCCATTTAAGTTGCACATGTTGAAATGAAAGCAGACTTTGGCCTGCCAAATCTTTAGGTATGTGATGTCACAAACCAGAAAGAACATTGTTTGGCATTCAGAAGACAGGTTGAGTTTGTTGTCCATTCAACACCCTTCACTCCATCTTTTTCTTTAAAAACATTGCAAATTTGATTTGGAGCCACTGAAACACAGGAAGGTCACAAACCTGCAAACATTCATTCTCTTTAATATTATGTATGTGAGTAGTCCCACTGAAGTGACTGGAACTACTCATGAACTTAAGGCTGTATAATCCTCATGCTTTCTACAACAGCATTTGGTTTTTAAGTCCAAAGGCAGGGAGAGGAGCAGAGGGAAGGAGACATGGATTTTTGTCTGAATCCAGGACAGGGCAACTCAGATAGAAGGACCCAGAAACATCTAGAAATAGGTGTTGCAGTTATTAGACATGCTCAGTAACCGTTTCAGAAGCTGTATAGTTTCCAGTAAGGACAAACCATCTTGCAGGGCCCTCACATATTCACCATCTGAGAGCAGAGCCAATCAGATATTAGAGAGGGGAATGTTGTAGACACAGAAGGTAAAGACAGCCCTGTGGACTCTGGTTGATCGATGCAGAGCCAAGAAATGTGTCTGTTGTAAGACTTGGATCCCAATACCATGTTGGATACAGGTGTTTGTTGTGTCTGTTCTGCCCACAATGTTAAGAAATGAGGAAACCAGCTGAACACAGCTGGGCTCCAAATAACCACGTTTATTAACTATATGTAAACATACATTGTCTAGCTACTTATATACACTGCTGCTTTATTGACTTCTGGTTGTTAGTGCAACAGGAGACAGGGAGGCCTACTAGAGGGATCACAGTCTACTTAAAAGGATATTTCCCAATTCCTATACAATACAGAGTTAGTCCCACTTTACATAATAGGGACACCTTCAGTTGAAGTAATGAAAGGTATTTTATGGACCCAGAGGGAGAGTTGGAGGGGAGCATTTGTCATACCTTGAGGCTACAGAGTCTATTGAAATAATACTTGGCTTTTAGCTAATTACTTCCTAATAAGATTGTGTCTGGGTTAAAGAGAAAAGGATTAGAGCTCAGGGAGGTGAGAATCTGTAGATCCATTTCTGACTTGGTTGCTTTTGTGGGGATACAACGGAGCCCAATGGAGTAGAGTAGAGTAGATACAATGGAGCCCAATGGAGTATGCTGATCCCAATACTTGTACCACTTGGGATACAGGCTGTCGATTGCCTATTTTACCAGCTACTGAGAAGCCAAGTCAACTATTAACCCGAAAACTGAAGCACTGCTAGCTGTGAGAATCCCCAGACTTTTGTTTGCTGACAAGATTGCAGTGTTTGAGAAGAAAGAACTGAAAGGGTTGCTAGTCTTCTCATGCTCTCAAGAGGATCCAGGTGACAGATACATTTTAAGGCCACACTGTAGAGAATTTCTTCTCTAAAGAAGGATCAGAGGGAATATGTGTATGTATGTATGTATATGTGCTAGCATAACAGAAGTGTAAATGTTCCTTTGGAAACCTCCATGAAATATACATAATGCAAACAAAGAGGTGAAAGTCTGTATAAGGAACACCAGTAGATTTTCTACTTAATAGCTTTTGTTTAAAAGTTTATCATAAGCATTCCAAATACTGTTTACAATGCTTTTGTGAGTATCAAAGGTTTGTTTCCTAATCATTATGGGGTACTGGCTTGGAAGCTGTCACAAGCACCTAAATTCAGGGTTTTGCAAACAGTAGCCCTGAGGTTTAACGCCATGTAATTCTTTCTGAAAAGTCTTGAAAAGGCAGAACTCTGGTCTGTGCTTCAGCAAAAAGTTAAGCTGGAGTGCAGGAAAAGGGAGCGTGCTAGAACTGTACATAATTTAACCCAAGTATCTATAACACAAATAGCACCCACACAGATACTACCTCTTACTACATTTGCATGAGTGTTTGCAGAATGATGCCCTGTATATGGACCATACAGTGCCCAAATTGCTGTGCATATACTATTGTTTTCTAATTTTAGTAATTTTCATAGTGTTGCATTTTTGCATGGCACAATAGTGAAGAAACATAAAATAAATGAGAGCATATGTACTATTGCCCTTTTAAGGGAACACTCACTAGATGGCACTATAGGCTAAGGTAAAAATCTGCATATTATTAAGATTAATTTTGAGAACTGCATTAGTTGTGTTCACTTTCATGGGAGAAAATTTTCATTTAAAAATAAATTGGAAATAAAAAATAAAAATATGTTTTTGGTTATGGTACAAAGCAGGGGTCAGCAACCTTTCAGAAGTGGTGTGCCGAGTCTTCATTTATTCACTCTCATTTAAGGTATCACTTGCCAGTAATACATTTTAACATTTTTAGAAGGTCTCTTTCTGTAAGTCTATAATAGATAACAAAACTATTGTTGTATGTAAAGTAAATAAGGTTTTTAAAATGTTTAAGATAGTTCATTTAAAATTAAATTAAAATGCAGAGCCCCCCGGACCAGTGGCCAGGACCGGAGCAGTGTGAGTGCCACTGAAAATCAGCTTGTGTGCCACCTTTGGCATGCTTGCCATAGGTTGCCTACCCCTGTGGTACAGAAACAGAAGAAAGAGAAAAATAAGTTTCTCATTGGAATGATATGCTTTTTTATAGACTACTCAGTGTTTCTCAACTACCAGTTCATGGACTGGTCCCAGAGATCATCCTGACAGTTTAGGAAGACAACAAGCAAGTCCCTAGTATCAAAAAGGTCGAGAAACAGTGGATTACATTTTTATTCAAAAGGATCACACACAATTAACATTGCAGATATATTATCTATTCTAGGATCACCTTTTCTGATGGGCATTTGCAGAGTTCTCTCTCTCCGATTTTGCACCCCTCAGTTTCATTGAGACTGCTTGCATCAATAGGGGTTGCTTGGTTTACATTCATCAGTTAACATGTTATTTTATTAAACTGTATTAAAAAAAACAGTATGAAAGCTCCATGCAACCTAAGGTCAGAGGGGTGCACAGGACTACAGTGTTCCAGGATGTAACACAGGCACAAGAGTTAATGTGTGTTTGGGGGAAGGGGCGTACACCTCTAATCACCCCACATTTCCCTTCTGGTCCCATCTTTCTTAAAATAAGCCTTGCTAATCTTGCCCCCCACTAATCTCCTCTCCTTCTCTTTCCCACAATCCAATATAGTTTTGTATGTGCTCGAAGGTGAGTGGCAACATGGAATAATGAATGTAAGAACTATGAACCATAACTTCTTGTACACAAAGCAAACGAATGGGCAGAACCATAATTTCTTTGTACACACAACAAAACAAATGAATGGACAGTATTTATTGCCTAGATTTTTTGTTAATTCACCACTTTGTAATGGAGACAGGCAGGGCCTTCTCCAGACACCAGCCGAGGAAGCACATGCCTGGGGTGGCACATTGTAAGGGGTTGCATTCTGTTAAATCTTGGGGCGGCAGTTTGGGCAGGTTTTTTTTTTTTTTTTTTTTGGCTTGGGGTGGCAAAAAAGGTAGAGCCGGCCCTGGAGACAGGCAGGAAGGACAAAAAGCAAAATGTGATTTTTCTTTTGCTTTCTTTTAATAAATACTGGCTTTCTGTCAGTCATCCCCATTAAGCCTTACATGCATTCTTTAGGGAGCTCTTGCTGTGCTAGTTGAGCTCAGGTGAAATGTAGAATTTTGTATCTCCTTTTGTATTTATTAAATGTGTACACACAGCCTTTGGCTGTACAAATTTGAAAACCAAGGAGCTTGTTGATCTATGTCAGCTCTGTGTAGAATCCCATCCAGAATAAACTAGACACATTTCCCACTGCTACCTCTGCAGGCAAAGGCTCCTGCAGATGAGACAGGTTCTCTGTCCAGAAGGTCAACAGATGCACATTCTGTCAGATCAAGAGAGGAAGCAAAATTTCACAGCAGAGAGAGTTCTCCCCTGGCAACTCCCTACCACCAGTGCCTACATCTTCAAAACTAGAGGTTGTTGGCAAAAGCAATCCAGCTGAGCTTGTGGAAAGAAAGAGAGAGGTGGTTTTGCTTTGAGGCAATTTAATATCTGATATGCTTTCTATCGGGGGGTGGGGGAGAGGGAGGAAGGAGGGCTTAGAGGCCTAGTCCCACAAATCTGTACTCACAGGAATAATTCTATTGAAACTGAAGGATTATTTACAGGAGTAAAGATTACATACATAAGGAAAGCCTGAAAGATCTGGCCATACATTGTACACTTGTAGGAAAAGGTCTATGATGATCTAGAAGGTCTTTTCCATTTCTGACTCCTAGGATCCCATGAGCCAAGTGGACAGAGAAAAGAGAGAAATGTTGGGTGCCAGTATTCCTGATTTACACCTGTGTGAGTGACAGGAGAAACTCCAGTTCCATCAATGGAATTATGTTAGTACAAAAAGCAGCATGAGAGGAAAATCAGGCTTCAAGAATGGTTGCATGATGGCCAAAATATTTTGGCCCTTATTCAATATGAGGTTAACTCTATTGACTTGAACCCACATACTGAATTTAGCCCACGATGAATGGCTGCTAGCAGGTAACAGAGCTGTGGTAGCTGTAGCTTTGCTTGATCAAGCCAAAAGAGATGTTGTGATATTTATCATATTAGCTCCCAGCAGAACAAACCATCAACTTTGTATGTATTCAAACCATAATTAAGGCAAGCTGGTATATGACAAGCAATTATTCATAAGCCATGAATAGGAAGATGTTGGGTAGACAGCTAATGTCCAGTGACAGCTTTTCCTTGTTGATGTTTTGGGAAAACAAAAAATTCATTTAAGGGTGAGGTGAGGTGAATTGGAAAGTTTTTTTTTAAAAGGGTTTGAGAATTGTGTATGAGCATGAGTGGAGGAGAGCATATGGTGCACACTGATTTATTTTAACCACATTGTAAAACATATTTTCCTCTTTTACCTACCTGTCAAGACCTTTGTTCAGGGTTACATTACTTCTGCCTGAGCTGAATAAATCACAAAGAATGCACAGCAGGTCATTTTCTTGTACTCCCCATATGGCAATGGTTACCAAACATTTTTTGTTAAATTGTTCCCTGGTGACTGACTGACATATGGACCTCCCAAGGCTGTTCACGGCCCTTCACTCTTGGTATGCTTGCCACCATCTCTTCTTTTGTCTTTCCTCTTTCTCCTGTTTTTCCTTTGTTCTCATCATGTTTCTCTCTCTCTCTCTCTCTCTCTCTTTCACACCTCTCCCTTTATCTGACTATCTTCATTTTTTCTCCCACGTTTTCTTCTCCATCGCAGCATAAATTTGCCTGCTCCTAGGCCACCTCCTGTTTCCAAACCCTGTAATGCTCAACACACACCCTGGGGAGTTTACCTTAGGAGGCCCGAAGCCTTTCCAACAGCAGATGGAGCAGCTGATGGAGAAGAATTGTCCAAGGTGGAGTCTGCTATCTACATTCATTTTTCCATTTCCCTGCTGGCTTCTCCTCTGGTGGGAAAAGTAGTAAAACTTGCCACCTCCAACTCCCCTTCTTTCCTGGGGAAAATGGGAACCCTGCTCTCAATTTTGCTAAGCAGAGCTAGAATCTCAATGGCAGAATGGCAATATTAGTTCTGTCTCCTGTCCTGGCTCTGCATAATGAGAAGTGTGGGTAAGAACTCCAGTGTTGTCCCACATTCACAACTATGGTCTGTGTTCACAAGCACATCCACACTTTTGTTTGGTTGGCTATGGATGCAGCCTCCCTTCAGAGACATTTCTTCATCTCCAGTCTCTATCCCATACCACAAGACAATGCAATCAGAGAGCATGCCTGGTTTGTGGAACAGCTCCCTGACGTACTACCCCTCACCCCCTGCAGTGGGTAGACTCTTATTTTATTTTTTATTAAAGTTTGAGTTTTGACACTACAATCAAAATACAAGGTTGGGGGGGGGACGTTGAAAAGAGTTTTAGTTAGTTTTCTCCCCTATTTTTGACAAGCTCTGATTGTTTGTAGAACTGAGCTAATATTTCACACCAACAAATGTATTTGATGCATTTAACCTTTTTTTTTTTTTTTTTTCCAGAATTTCCACAAGACCACCACAGGTTCCTCAGTGATAATTATTATTTGCGGAATATCGTTTTGAATGTTTTATTCTATGGCTTGATTGCTTCTATTCAAAATTTGAGCTGTGTTGCCTAATTGTTACTGGGCACTTAAGTCACATGGTATTATTTCAGTTCCCTGATTCACACTTCCCATGTGAATTGTTGCATGTGCACATTTACAATTCAGCCAGTGTGAGAATACTCACCCTGACAACTTTAAAATTCACTTTCTCTCCACATTCATGCCAGTGAAACTTGATTCTTTGAATATTTAAGGAAAGGCTTGCAATGTTTAAGGGGAATTTAAAAATGGCAGGAGCATAGTCAAGGTGAGTGCATTTCACATCAGTTACAGAAGATTTTTCCATTATTCTTCCAGCTCTTATATTCTGTCATTTTAAACATATTAACAGGTTTTTATACCCATCAAAAAGGAATCTAGTTGTAGCTAGTCAAACAAGTTCCAGACATAATATTCTCACAAACCTTTTCCAGTTTTTAATACTTTCATCCAGCTCATTCATATTGGAGTCAATGTCAGGACTAGAAAAGTAACTGTGGGTGTGAGATACAGGGATCATTACATAACTGAATTCAGTGGACTTCTCTAATGTATAAAAGTGGCCAAATATCTCTGTGACAACCACAGAGTTTCCCACTCAATCTCTATGCTTCTCCCATGATATCCTTTCTGTATCCTTGTCCTTCATCTTATCTTTGGACCTTCTACTGTGTACTTGTCTTTCCTTTCTTCTCCTTGTTTGGCAAATGGACACCCTCTCTTCATTCAAATTATACGACAGGATTGCCTGTGATAGCAGGGGACTGGACTCAGTGATCTGTGTTTTCCCCACCAGTCCCCAAATAATTTCTTAAGGAAACCACACTCCTGCCATAGAGCCTTTTAAAAATAATCCAAAGGAAAATGAACCTTAGAATAGCTACATAGTTTAGAGACTGGACTATCATTTGGTGGCTTGATGTATTATCAATTTTAAAAGCAGACAAATGGAGGAACAAATATCTTCAAATATTCATTTGAATCTGAAAGCAAATTTCAGTCAGTCTGAAAAGCCTTTTAGCTCTGGCTTTTTGTGATCTCCTGTGAGTTTGATAAAACTTGCAATCTTTTTAGCTTGCACGTTCACTGAGAGTTAATTTTGAAATTGGTACATTCAGTTGTAAAATTTGAAACTGACTGTTCAAAATGTGTTGGATAGTTTTATAAACCAACGTGGCACAAATTAAAAAATGCAAATTGTACAAATGAACTTGCAATTAAAAATCCATGCTGTGCTAGTTATAAAAGTTATCCAATCAGGGAATGGAAACAACAGCCAGTCACTTCAGTTTTACTCAGCATAGGTCATATAGAGATATATCTGCAAATTATCTGTATGCAGAATTATCTCCCATTTGCTTTGTTTAGAACTTTGCCCCCAAAGGCAGGAGTCTCAAAACATTTGGGTATATCACATAATGGAACGGGCAGGAGGGGTGGGGGGGAGTTCCTGAGGAAAGAAAGCTGTAGAAGGGTATCTGTCATCTGTCTCTTCTCTCTATCCCTTGCAGGACAGAGTGAAGGTAATACTCTGCAGGGATATTTCTGATAGCACAAGGTGCTTACCATTCCTGCCTCTAGGAGATTCATTACTGATGCAAGACAATGGTTAATGTAACCTACAGGCTAAGTCTGCTATAACTAGACGTTGTTTTATTGATGATCCCATTAATAGCCGGTGACAGCAGAGGGTGAATTTCCACAATTCACAGCCTTTTGTAAGACCTCTTCTGGAACATTTCTTTCCACTGTCATCACCCAGACTCCCCTTTTGACCTCTTTATCAGTCAGTGAGTGGTACGAGAGGCTTAAGATGCATACTCACAATGTGCACTTTTCACAGCAGCACACCTAGTGGGAAGAATTAAAATAGCCAAGATGTATAAAATAGACATCCTTCAATTGGTGTCTATTAAATAACTCCTTTAATAATACTATCATTTAGTTTCACATTTCCCTCTCATGGTTACCATGATTGCATTAGTGTTGATTTTTATAGTTATAAGGCCTGATTCAAAACTCTCTGAGGTCAATGGGACTCTTTCCATTGGCTTTGGCTCAGATCCTTAATGAGCTCATGGCAGGGACCTCAAAATTTTGTGACACCAAGGGCAGTGCTGATTACTTGCCAGGAGACTGAAAGAAATGCAGACATGCTTGCTTTGCTTTTCCCTTTCTTAATAGAAGAACAGAAATTGCTACTTGTATGAATTTACCAGCAACTGAAATCTGCAGTTTAATCACTTTTTATTATTTAGAGTATCAAAAGAGTGCTCAGTGGTACGCAAAGCATGGAAGACCTCATGGCAGTGAATAAAGGGGAACATCACTAACCAACATTGCTGCTATTCAGCACAGAGAATTAGATGTACATACAATGGCTAACTTGACTGCACTTTAGTCCCTGAAAGACTATCTGAGGACTTTGAAGCCTGCCAAATGTTTCAGAACCCTGCTGCTAGTGTTAAGCACAAAGCAACCCAAATAAAATTGTGTCACTGCTGGTGATTGTAACTGTGAGAACAGGAAGCAGGGCTGTTGCTCAGTGTGAGACAGGAGAAGTATGGGCATTAAAGATCATTAAACTGTCTCCTGGACTTATTGATTTTGCTCCTTTTGTTACCTCTTTCCCAACACCTTTGCAATAATTTGCAATATATTCTGTTACTCAGTTTGCTTGCATGTAAAGACTACATAGGAGTCATCATACCAGACCTGGCCATTTGTTCAGCTAGGTCAAACATCCTGTGTCTATCAGTGATTAATACAAAATGTACTTTCCCCCCTTATTTTCCAACAATAAATAACAATACTTAGCAATTCAGATATAGTGCTTTAGATATTGAAAATGTTTTAAAATTTTGGTGTTTTTTTCAGAGGACTCAAGAATTCAAGTTAAACATCTCTTTTCATAATTAAAATTAATCAATTCAGTTACTTTTAAGTCCCTGAAAAGTAAGCAAAAATGTTGCAGTCTTTCTATTATTTTTTTAAAGCCTAGCATAATGGAGAATGAATACATCACATATGGACATGTTTAGTTTTTTAATGTATATGTAAGGCATCTTTCAAGGTTTTGTTTTCATATCACAAGATGCTGAGTAATCTGTTTACTTAGTAAAATATGTAATAATCCCTAAAGACAACTCCAAAAGTGTTAGCAGTGTCAGGAATGATATATATTCTGACATCTGGTGGCGAACTATGGGAATTGCAGTGAATTATGGAAAATAACTTTGGGGCTGATCAATTTGCATAGACACACCCACTGCGCCTAGCCTGAGCCCACAGCAGCCCACACGGCCACTTCGGCTGATGTGGGAGCCCCAGTTTCTATGTTATTGGGGCAGGAAATATAAAGTGATATTACCCTGATTTTGTGAATGAAGGACTATGGACACGTACTTGGCCCTTGTTATGATGGAGGGACTCGCCATCATCTAGGTAGCACTCACTGGGCAAGGGCCATGCGTTTCAGAACACTCTGAGATTGAGAGAGGCTGGGGATAAGTACCTATGCCTTTTGGTAAGGGCCCCATAGCCCTATTGCACATTGCCTCTTTCTACTGTAGAATATCAGAGTTAAATTTTGCTTAGGAGCCTGGGTTCAGGCTACTGAGTTGAAATCATTTTAGGCTCATTAGTACACCTGCACTAAGGCTCCCCTGCTATATGCTGAAATCACTTAAGAGCTGAAATTGCCGAAGAGCTAAAGAAATCACTGAGCGCTGTCTCAAGTTGGGAGGCCTGAACATAGTGCGGAGTGGCTGGTGCAGCTGAGCTGTCTGTGTGTTGGCTAGCAGGACAGCTAGCGGAGTGACTGGTGCAGCAGAGCAGTCTGTGTGTAGACTAGCAGAGCCATTTGTGCTGCTGATGGAGTGACTGGCACCGCAGAGCTGTCTGTGTGTCGGCTAGCAGGACGGGCTAGCGGAGCAGTTGGTGCTGCTGGCAGAGTGATTGGTGCAGCAGAGCAGTTCGTGTGTTGACTAGTGGAGCCATTTGTGCTGCTGACAGAGTGACCGCCACTGCAGAGCTGTCCGTGTGTCGGCTAGCAGGGCGGGCTAGCGGAGTGACTGGCGCTGCAGAGCGGTTCGAGTATCGGCGAGCAGAGCAGAGCGGATTGCGGTGAGGGCTGCAGCAGAACCCCACAGAGAGTCAGCGCAGTCGGCCTCGGACCACGTAAGGTGCCCCTTGCCCTACCCTCCATTTCCACCCAGGCTGGGAGGTAAGACTCTGCCAAGTGACTTTTGAACTCTGCACTGACCAAGAACAGAGACTCCTGGGCTGTTGGACTTTTGGGACTACTGAGTGACTTTTTGGGGTTGTGGAACTCAAGAGCCAAAGGGAAGGCCACGGCCTATTTGCTGGGGGGGGCTCCTGGTTCATGGTTTGGTTTATTAACCTTGTTTGTGGTGTTTCCCCAATATTATGCCACATTGGTTCTCCCTGTTATTAAAAGGCTTTTGGTACACTCAGACTCTGTGCTTGCGAGAGGGGAAGTATTGTCTCTTACAGACGCCCAGAGGGGTGGTATATGGTTGTCCCAGGTCACTGGGTGGGGGCTCGAGCCGGTTCTGTATTGTGCTATTGGAATGGAACCCCTGGATACTGAACCCGGCCCTTGTTGCTGCCAACTCCGATGGGCAGAAGGGTTACAAAAGGTTTAACGTGCTCCAGAGCACACAGAGTTTCTAATTTAATGTGACACTATGAAATCTGGGCTCGGCTGTAAAGCAGGATGAGCTAGGTTGGTCAAAATATATGAATGTATAAACAGTGTTCTTTTATAGCTAGAGTACCTGTTTAAAACTCCTGTGACTGCAGGTTAGTGGTGTCTAGGTCATTTAGCAGAGGCCACAACTTTATATGGTAGTGCAATGGTCCTCTCGTTAGGTGTAGGTGTGCGTAGCAGAGGAGGGCACTTTTGACAACGTCCCTCAGTTCCTTTATGTGACTTCCAGAAAGGAATTGGTGGGCCTGGTTGGCTCTTGAGTTCTGAGTGCTTGGGGTTGGCATTACTGCTCACTGAGTGGGAGGGGGAAGCCAGAACGGGTCTCTCTTTCCCCACATAGGCAGGTAGACAAGCATATGGGAAGGTTCTTCTCAGCAGCTCCATGGTGGGGAGGACACGAAACAGTTGCTCAGAGCACTTCCTGCTCACAGAGAATTAGATCCTGCAAGGTGTTGAACACTTTGGTCTCTTCCAGTGAAGCACTTAAGTATATGCTTAATTTAAAAACACAAGTCCTATTGAAGTCAAGCCCACAGAGACTATGATACAGATAGCGGTGAAAAGGAAGTGACCCTACAGCCTTTCTGGGGCAATGGGCCTGTCTGCAATTGTCCTTTTGGGTCCTAGAGTAAAATGATCACAGAGGTTCATAGGTCAGTGACCTGCTGCTCAGTCTCCAGCCCAGGCCCAAGCTTGTATAATTTGTCAGTGAGATGTTATCTTTGTTAAGCAAAGCTTGGCTTGCAGAAATGTTGTCCTTTGCAAGTGATGTCACATTGTGGATTGTTGGTGGCAAAGGGGACACTCCCTATGTTTTGTTCTCATCCCACTGTTTATGTCAGTGATGGGTTTCCATTTCCCCCTTATGCTACTGCTTAAAAGATTCCAATCCCTGGCTCTGCACATGTGAAAATGTATTTCCAAAGCAAATTACAAATGTGAGGGGCAATTAGAACTGACACTGTGGTGTTAGAAGACAATATAGTTCTTGCTCTTTTCAAGGCTCATCTTTCAGGGGAAAAATATCCCTTGCAGTCAGTTGAAGGCCAAAAGGATTGCAGAGGATGTGCCATTTCAGGAAGCTGCATATTCAGTATTCAGCAAACAAGCTAATCTCCCCATGCTACTACCCAGGACCAGTCCTGCTCCGTTCATTTGAGCTACACAGAAATTGTTACTTGTCCAGCGTCACATAGAGAGCCAGCAATAGAAAAGAAGTGGGCACAGAACCAGAAAGTTCCAATTCCCGGTCTCTTTAACTGACTAGACAAGCTGCCTCTGTTAGAAAACAGTTGCCCTCTGACAGAAAATGACAAAATCCCAGAAACATGTTATCCAACAATAAAAATGAGAAGTGGTGGGGTCACGTTGACAGACTTGTAGACAGCTTTCTTTATACAGAGTTTTATTGGATCACAGAACCAATCTTACAACAACCACATCCACAGCAGAGCTGCTTGAAAGATTTGCCTGATTTCTTTTTCCAAATTAAAAATGACTTTTTGGTCAAATTGAAAATTTGGTGGGAATTTTTCATTTTGGTTGATATTTTCTGTTTATATATGTTTGTACATGTACATATATGCTGGGCTGTTTATATATTTTTTTACATTTGGCTTTCAACCCTCCCCCCAAAATTTAAAGTTTTGTTTTTTCAGTGACAAAATAGAAATGTTGCACAGGAAATACATTTTTAAACAGTATTTCCCAGGAAAAATAATTGGCATTTCCTGACTAGTTCTTGCCAATAGGAGCTTCTCATATACTTCAACAGGTGCAGGATTGGGTTCTCTATAGCTTTGTAAAAAAAACAGACCATTTTGGTGTGTTTACGATAGCAGGCAGGAGAACATTTGCTGCAATGATTAAATCAGTGATAATGCACCGGTTTTGTAAAAACATTTCACTATTTTATTCCTGACCCTCACAACACCACATGCTTTTTTTCTCAAAATTGTAAATCTTTGCAGGTGACCAGCTCTTTTGTAGTGAAAATGACAATGGTGTTGAGCCAAAAAGCAACTGGACTTTTTGGTAGAAATGGAAGAACTTTGCTCAAGTCCAAAACCTTACATGCTCACAAACCCCTGTCAATTTCAGATTTTTTTTCCAGTGAATAATTTCATGCAGCTCCAATCAACAGTCTATATTTTAATTTATTAACTGAAATTTTCATGAACTGGAGAATATATGCTAAGACATGTCTACACTACAAAATTATGTCAACCTAATTTACGTTGTCATAAAGCCGCCACTGTTATTACTTCTTTGTGAGTATGCACGCTATGCTCCTTGTGTCGGCAGTGCACATACTCACCAGGAGCACTTGTGTCAATGCACAGTGCAGTGCACTGTGGGTAGGCATCCCACTCTGCAACTTGCCATCATCCAGCCCAGGGTGTTTTGGGAAGTTTTTGCAATGCTTAATTGGACCAAAACAAGTCACGTGGGGGTAACTGGGAGCAAGGGGTCAACTTGCCATAATGCTGTGTTCTCCATCCCATAATATTTCACACCTTCTTTTCAAAATCCCTGCAAACCCACTGGTCCCTCCTCATTGCCCACCCTCTCTGACAGAAGCATGGAGCCTGCATAGCTGTGCACTATTGTCATGAACAGTCCAAGCCCCGGGTGCCTGACCCTGCAGTATGTCCAGAGCTGCAAGGAGAACCACGGGGAACATGATGATTCCTGGGAGGCTAACTTGTTGTGGGACAGAGAGAGAAATAATTCAAGGTTGTTGTTGGAGGCCACGGAGCAGCTGCTTATGGTCTAGCACAGCACCAGTTCTGGGTCCGAGAAACAAGCACTGACTGCTGGGATCTCATCATCATGGAGGTTTGGGATGACGAGCTGTGATTGCAGAAATTTTGGATGCACAACGCCACATTTCTGGATCTGTGTGGTGAGCTCACCTCACCCCCCCAGGGCAGGTACACCAAAATAAGAGCCATATTTCTTGCTCTTTTGTATGGTGATAGTGGAACAGTGTAAGCAACGTGTGACTGTAGTTGTATCTCAAGGTCTGTTATCTAGTCCAGGGCCTAGAGGGTGGCCATATGAACGGCTGCAACTCCTTCAGGATAGGCACATGATGTGTCCAATAGTTTGCACCACACCACAGGTCATAGTAATGCAGAAGTATGGTTTTTGCCACAATCTTTATGTATCCCCTGTTGCAGCATCTCTGCCAATGCTGGCACCATTTTCCACAGGCAGTGGCTATTTTAGCTGATATCTCACTCCTGAGGGTGACAGAGGCAGAGAGAGCAGAGCGCCTGTTGGCATCCACATGCCGCTCAGGTTCATATGTTGCTAGCCCGTACACTGCAACGGTGCCTGCTGAAGTGATCAGTGAGCGCTGTGTGGGGAAAGTGTCCTACGGCAGCAGCAGAAATAAGGCAGCCCTCCCCAGAAACCTTTGGCAGAAGATTGCACAGTACCTCCACAGGCGTTTCTAGAGATCTCTACAAAGGATTCATGGGACATCCCGGTGCACATAAACTTCTCTACGAGGCCCCCTGTGGCGGGTCCCTGCTCCATAGCGCCCCTTGCTGGCAGGGGCGGGGGGGTGGCAGTGGACCCCAGCCACTCTAAGTCTTAAAGAAAAAGGGCAATATGGCCCAACATCCAGAGTCCATACAAAGGCTCCCTGCTCTTGGGGCAGTGTGGCCCAACGGCCAGAGTCTATGTAAAGGCTCCCTGCTCTCGGGGCAGTCTGGCCCAATGGCCAGAGTCTGTACAAGAACTCCCCGCTCTCGGGGCAGTGTGGCCCAATGGCCAGAGTCTATACCGAAGCTCCCCGCTCTCGGAGCAGTGTGGCCCAATGGCCAGAGTTATGTAAAGGCTCTCCACTCTTGGGGCAGTGTGGCCCAATGGCCAGAGTCTATACGAAGGCTCCCCGCTCTCGGAGCAGTGTGGCCCAATGGCCAGAGTCTATGTAAAGGCTCTCCACTCTCAGGACAAAGTGGCCCAATGGCCAGAGTCTGTACGAAAACTCCCCGCTCTTGGGGCAGTGTTGCCTAGTGGCTGCAGGGGGTAGGGGGACCCGGGCCTGCCCACTCCACCGGGTCCCAACCCAGGGCTCGCCTGATGGTGGAGCTTCCCTGCCCCTAGCTCGGCGGGGATCCACCCACAACACGCCGAGTGTGTGTGTACCTTTAAAAGTTCCCTGGGTCTCTTTCTACCCCCACTGCTGGGCCTTCGGCGTCCGGGGGTCTTCTGCTGCGTTCCCCTTCAGGGCCAATGTCAATCTGGGACTCTAGCGGCGTCTCGGCTGGGCCAGCCTCGGGAACCCAGGATGCTAGCTGTACCTCTGTAGGAGCTGGTAGCATGCATCCTTCCCCTCCGGCAGTCAGCCCCAAGTGAGCAGCTCTGCAGGCTTTTATACTGCTTCTCCAGTTGGAGCATGCCCAGCAGGGCTTCCGGGGCATGGCTTCCTCAGCCCAGAGGGAGGGATTAACCCCTGCTAGGCCAGTGCAGGGCCGCTCCGCCCCGTCACACTCCCTCTCCCTAAATCCGGAGGAGAACAAAAAGCAGATAGCAACTCTACCTCTCTTTGTTCTCCGACTACCACTTCTAGCATAAGTAAAATACAATAAAAAAGCAAAAGAACCAATACAAAATAAAAAGAACAAAAAGCAAAAGCAACACACTCCAAAAGATTCAAATGCCCCATTAAACCAAACTCAAATGCTGTCAAATTCTCTATCTTCCTTCCCTGGATGAAATCTGATGTCATTTCATATAGGAGTGTGTCATGGATGAGGTAGTAAATCATTCAATATGGGGATGCTGATTTATCTAATCTTTCAGTTTGAAAGATTACCACAATCTTTTAAATATCATTTTGAATCAACAAATGCTTGGCAGACGTGACAAATGCTGCCCATTTTGAGTTATTTCCTATTTCTTCTTGATTGTGCTTAAGTTTTCTTGAGAGATATAAAACCATGGGAGATGAAAAACTAGTGGTGTATAAAAAAATACTTCTGAGCTGGGGAGCATGCAAAAATCAGCTGCCAGTCTATGTGCTAGTAGCAGCTGTATATCCATGTCTGCAGGTATACTTCATTGCACAGCATTTCCAGCTGTGAAATAAAAGATGACTAATAACCCCGGGACATGCAAACTGAAAACACACATGCATGCGCGAGCATGCGCCCCCACACACACGGTCTTAATTTTTCAAATAAGATTATATTTAGTGTCTGTGACCTATTTATTTGTAGCACCCTCACCAACGAGGGCATCTGAGTGCCTTATCACAAACAAGGTGAGTGTTACCACATTTCAAAAGTCTGTACATATTTCCTAAAATACATTTGCTAAAAGTCATATTGTTGTGATTTTAAGAGCTGCTGTTTCGCAATATGCCGACACTAGAAATGGACGTCGTATGCGTGTTCCCTCCAATTTTTCCCACACATATGCACAGTGAGTTTTGTTACGTGCACCAGTATGGAAGCGGTGGGCCACACGTCACCTCCACATTGGTGCACATAACAAAATTCATGTGGTGGGGCTGAGGGGTTCAGAGCTGTGGGGGTCAGGGCTGGGGCAAAGAGTTGGAGTGCAGGGGTGTTAAGGCTCCGACTGGGAGGGCAGGTTCTAGGGTGGGGCCAGGGATGGGGCAGAGGGTTGGGGTGGAGGGGTGAGGGCTCCAGCTGGGGATGTGGGCTCTGGGGTGGGGCCAGGGATGAGGGATTTGGGGTCCAGGTACCCTGGAGCTATGCCAGGGAGAGAGGACACCCCCCTGCTATCTCTCCCCATTTCAGCACGTGGGCTCGGGGGGATAGGCACCTCTCCCTCCCGCAGCAGGTCTAGGCTGGGGCTGGGTTTGGAATGGGGGAGGGGAGCCCCTTCACCATCTGTAGCAGGTGGGAGGCTGAGTTGAGGCTGGGAGAGGGGCAGCTTACAGGAAATTTAGGTCATACATCACTGCAAATAGAGCCAGCCTTACCCTCTATGGGTGAGCTTTTGAAACAATATTTTACCCTCTCTCCCCTCAAAACGTAAATCACTCCCATCCACTGGAATGACAACACTGTAAATGGGGTTTGAAGATTTATGGGAAAGTTGGCAAGGTGATGCATTGGGGCACCCACAGATTATTGATTTATTTTATCTGTTATGTGCCTCTAGTTTTATAAATAAATGTTCATCACCCTATTTATCTGAGAAATTCCTCTTAATATAAAAAGAAGTTGAAAGAGGTGAGGGCTGGAATCTTCAGGTAGCTTAAAACTTCCTGCCTCAGGGAGAGTGCAGTTACCAGTGCTGGTAATATGGCTTTTTTCCCCCCTCTCAAAGCCTAATGCTGTCTCTTCCTTTTAGTAATAAAAAGACAAATACTATTAGTTCTGAAATACCCATTTCAACTGTCTTATTTCTTTCCATCTCAAAATGCATGAATCTAAGGGCTTGGCTACACCTGACATTTCAAAGCGCTGCCACAGGAACAATCCTGCAGCAGTGCTTCGAAGTGCGAGTGTGGTTGTGCAGGAGTACTGGGAGAGAGCTCTCTCAGCATTCCTGGTAACCCACCTCCATGAGGGGATTAGCTCTTGGAGCCTGTCCACACCAGCGCTTTAAAGCGCTCCGACTTTCTGCACTGGGGTGGGTGGGGGAGTGATTTTTCACATCCCTGAGCCAGCAAGTTAGAGAGTTATAAAATGTCAGTGTAGCCAAACCCTGAGTGAATGTTGTCTGGAATGATCCATTCCTTCTTGTCTACACTATTGTCTCACTTCCTTCTCTCTTTGGTATGCATAGTCCATCAGTGGTTTCTTGTAGGACTAATTACCATGCTAAAAGAAGAAAGTCCTTTGCAGGCGGACTAGCTAGAGAAAACCAAGGACTGAAGAGTAACATACTGTTCTCTCTTGTACCTCTGACAGCTTTAAGATCTTATATCTCAACTTATGTTACACTCCTAGAGATGACAGAAATTCCAGGTTTTTGAGGTCAGAGCCAGCCTTTGGGAGCTCTTGAAACCTGCAGCCACAGGCTCCCCGCACTTCCCATCTCATTTTGAACAAGAAATGTCAGGAAACATTTCAGCTTTTTCTCTAAGTTCCTGGCCCTTCTCTTAGTGAAGCTATCTTTAAAAATGTGAACTGACTGGTAGAGTGGAAAGTTTGTCACAAATTTCTCTGAAAGATTATGGATTAATTTCTGGCCCACCTTCAGCCACCAGAAGCTTGCTTTTGGGGTCATGACCACTGGCCCCTTGTCAGATTTGTGACTGGGGAGGGGAGTGCCACCCAGTTAGTTGCGGGGGTTCTGAAAGCTCCTTCCCAGACAGCTCCTCTCCTGAGTGGACTATGTCATCTCTGGCCAAAAGCTTAATGCCATTCTGGGGATGCTTTCCAGAGTATTTGTAGAAAAGTGTTCATTTCTACCTCACATTGTTAATTCTCTCTGTACTTCTGTAGAATAGCTGTTTGTAAAGGGTCTGAGACCCAGTAGCTTACAGATTCCTCATTGAGAAAAGCTAAGTTCTGCCTTCTGGAAAGGCAGTCAGGAATGAGTAAAAGCTTCAAATAGCAGAAGGAAGTAACAAGAGCCATTGTGAGCCCAAGGACAACTGAATGATCCTTGAAGATGCGAGAGACTGTCCTATCTGTATACAGCAGTTCAGTGTTTGGCAGCATCCTCACAATCTGATATTGAAGATGCTGATGTATCACACTGACACTGCTGCTGGGACAAAGTTTACACAAGCCTTTCTTGTCGACTACAGTATGGACGTGTTTTTTCAGTTGCACTATTTGTGGCGCCATTATCACTAGATACATTGATAGAGCAACACATGCTCTCATGACCAAGAGGGTCAGCTATTGTAATTCACTCTTTGCAAGGCAGCTCTGTCACCTGTAGCTATGTTCAGAATACGACGGTACATTTCCTTGCTGTTTTGCACTACTGTGATTATATCATGCCTGTTCCCATATTCTTTACACTGGCTTCTTATAAGGTGACAGATTGGCTTTTAGAAAGTCGCTATTGGATTTTAAAGACCTTACAGTTGACCCTAGTCTTTGATCATTCAAGATCTTCTCCTTGACCCTTGTACTGATAGGATTCTGGTCACTGCTGCCAGTTACCAAAATAAATCACCCCATCACTGGATCAGCATACAATCACACTTTTCCGATAAGCAGCCCAAGAGCATGGAACTTGTTTCCCTGGGAATCCGTGTTATTTCGTCTTGCCATACTTTTAAAAAGCCTCGTAAAACTTTTATCATTTTTTTTCAGAATGTCCATTTAACTGTTTCTCTGTTTGTATTTTATTATGTTTCCATTATACGGTATTTATTCATTGTGTATTGTATTTATTTTCTTTTGGGTTGTACAGAGCCCTGAGTGCTTTGGCAGGGAATAGATGTTACTTAAATAATAACAACACTAGCACTATTAAGATATTGTTTAGAGTCACAAGCTCTTGAACAGAGCGGGTGACAGACCTCTGTTCAAGATTATGGGGAAATGAATATTTCCAAATGATACAAGCTTTTCAAATAGCCACATCCCTTTGTAAACAGAAGAGACCTTGTACAGCAGTAGCTGATATCAGAAAGGGAGTATGTTCTTTGATTCAAGGGGGAACCAACCATCTTTCACAAAGGCAGCTATCTCCACATGAAAGAAGGAAAACCTATAAGTTAAAAAGCGGGACCATCTTAGGCCGAATTCTGCTCTCAGTTATATCACTGCAATGTAATGAAATCAATGGGATGGACAGGGATAAGGGAGAGCGGAATTTGTTTCTCTCTCTCTGAACTGTCATTTGAATACTGGCTACAGATGGGAGCAGCTGGCTGCAAAAGGCTCTGTGAGATGATTTATTTTGTTATGTGGTTTGCCTCTGTAACTAACTTTACTGTCAGCCCAACTCTAACAGAGCTTGCCATAGTATTAACTAGGTGTGTAAGGCATTTACACATCTGATTTTTATGGTTTGCTCTGCTTCTGAAAAATTGGCCATAAAACTTCTTTTGGTTAAGCCAGATGTTTTCAAAGTCTTACAAAGGCCTAGTTAACACTAGAAAGGGTTTGCTGGTAAACTTGGGCAAAAAGTTTTGACCAAAACTCCCTTTTTTTCTTTTTTTTTGGGGGGGGGGGAACAAATGCACTTGCAAGTCAATTTTGACATTTTCAATATTTAAATGTTTGGAAGTTTCAATTCAAAACTTTTGGTTCTGAAATCTTCAGTTTTATTTTAAAAATTGTTTTGTTTGCCCCCAAATATTTTTTTTAAAAAATAACTTGTTGGAACTGCCTGCAAACAAACAAACATAAAAATCAGTTATTTGCACAACATTATTTGCCGGTAGAGCTATGCCAGCAAAGCTCCTGGCCTCAGTGGACACACAGCTTATACTGGCAAAAGACCATTTTTGCTGGCACAGCACATACCACTTCCCAAAATGAAATAAGCTAATCCAACAAAAGGAACGTTTGCCCATATAACTGTATCTATGCTAGGGCTTTTTGCATGTACTGCTATGCCAGCAAAAGTTTCTAGTGTAGACCGTAGATTGGATCACCACATCTTATCAGAGCTTTTATCTCAGGCCATCTCCCGTTCCATGCAAGATCACCAGAGCCTTTTTGCCTCCCATTAGCAATCAAATGACATCCATGCAGGAAATACACCAAGGACTTACATGGGAAAATATTAGGATAGCATTTAATATATTTTTAGCTTATTTTTCCCTTTCTTTTTTCTATATTTCTTCCAATGCAAAGTATGTTATTCTTCCAGTGGAAACTAAACATTTAATGTAAGTCATCTCTTGCTCTCTTGCTCTCACGTGGCCAATGTTTATACTTCAAAAGCAAGAATCTTCTTTCTCATGCCATAGTCACTCCACAGAAATAAATACAATCCACAGAACACACACAAATCTTTGCTAAGGTACACCATTTTAAACACCTTATGGATGAATGTTTATGGAGCCTGTCAGAGATTTAAAACCACAAAGAGAAGAAAACGTGGAAACCAACCTTTTGTCTAACATCAAACCAAGCAGAGAGAGACTCTTGGCAGGTTGTTTATCTAAGCAGACAGGTCCCCATTCAATTGTTTGTGACCTTTTTTCCACTTACTGTTAACCATAAATTCTTCTCTTTGCTACCCACTTTTCCCATAACCATGGTGTGCTTTAGAGAAACACCCAGCCAGTTCCCCACTAACTCAACCAATAGCACAGGCCAGGCAGCCAAAAACTATAGCAACTTTCTGCCCTTCGCCTTACTTTAAAAGAAAATAAAGCAATAATAGTGGCTTTGCTCTAAAGTGGTAAAACATCACATACTTAAATTTTGACATTACGTTATGGGCCCTGTTAAAGGTCTTAAAAAACCTTGGGGCTTATCAGCATGTTCTTTTTAAAATTATGATTTGTTGTAATTAGTGTAGTGATTGGGATAATACAGGAGGCAGTAGGTGCCTAATTCAAAATCCAGTGATGTCAATGGAAAGACTCCCATTGACTTCACTGGGCTTTTGATGGGGCCCTAGAGTCTGAAGCAATTGGTTAAGCCAATTTAATGAATGAAATAGGAAATGGACAATATAATAAGTTCTGTAGACCACGTGCTATTTATTTGGCTATTATATTATTTTACACTGACCCCACATTTTTCTTTCATTGGGCCATTGATTTTTGTAAGGACCCCACATAAAAATTTCAGGGGGGAACAAGGAGGTTTGGGCAGCTGGATAAGGATAAGTTGGAATCTTTGACATCTAAGGAAATATGGGAGGCTGTTCGGAAATAAACACACTAACTCTTCCTGCTAATGAATGTAAATGCGATAAGTTAACAATGCCGGCATTTAAATAGCCATCTTTAGCTTTCAGAGTTAACATACCGATATCAACTGGGCACTTCACACCTCCCAGAGTTTTACAGGATTAGGCAGATTAATCTACCATTATAAGACCTACAAGCTTACTTTAAAAGAAATAAAACCTAGACTTTGTAGTGCAATTCTGTCAGAAGGGTTGGAGACTATAAATGGTGGCTATAAAATGTACAGAACCCAGCAGAACACTATACTTGAGAAAGAGAGGCCATTTTGGTGCAAATCCAAGTCTCTCTAGCTATATAACCTTTTGTGTTTCCTTTGACCCCCTCCCCTCCTTGCTATTGTGTAGTTTTAGAATACTCTGATCCTAAAGACATGTGGTCAGAATAAAGTGACCCAGTGGTGAGCTCCCGGCCCCTCCCCCCATTTTTTTTCCTTCTCACTGCACCAGAATTTCTCCTCGAGGATCCTATGGAGTCCACACTGCAGCAGCTCTGTTACCTTTTCAAAGGTTACAACCTGCCCTTGCCTTGCCTCACATGGTCCCTTCCCATCCCTTTTCAGGCAGCTAGAACCCATGGGGACTCAGTAGAGAACAGTGCCTGCACCTCCCCAACAGAATTATGACTAGCTCATTCCTCATCACTGCCCTTACACACCCTCAACTGAGCCCATTGTTTGCTGGGCACAAACATGCATTACGTTCCAATCTGGCATAGCAGATTTGTTTTCACTTTGTTTGGAGAGTTTTTGAGGTCAGGGAGAAGAAAATATAGCCCTACTGTCCTGTGTGACCATGTGGGTAACTAGTGTTTTGAGGGGGCAGGGCTAACCTTTGTTTGTTTTCCATACTTTTTTTTAGTGAATTAGTATTTGTGAAAGGTGCCAGATTAACAGCCCTGGAGACTGAAGCCCTCTGTTTATGCACAGAACAGGTACAGTATGGGTAGTAGCAATGGAAACTTCCCCACATTGCTCTGCCAATGTGCCTCAACCCTGTCCTGAATTGCTCTTACTGGTGAGGGTGTAGTTCAGTCCCTATGCCTGGGTAGTCCTTGGCACCTGTGTTGAGATTGCAAACAAAGGGGTCAGTTGTGGTGAGAGACTTTGCAAATGTCCTTGTCCCCAGGAGACTGGCTCAAGCCCATTATACATAAGGATAATGAACAATCATGAGATGGTAATGATTTTTACTAAAAATCTGGGCAGGATTTACATATCTGAAGCAGGGTCCAATTATGTAACATATATGTTAACATAGGGACTGAAAATAACAAAATATACAAATACATTGCACAACTACTTCATACCCCAGGTTTGGGGCTTCAGTAACTTTCTAGTACCAAAATGTCAGTGTAGTGGTAGCCATCTTCCTGCAGTCCCAGCTCACCCCCTGTACAACACTGAAGGGAGTAACATACGTAGGGTGCTGATGCAGTGTGGTGTTGACAATTGTCCTGTATCTTTACTGTGATCATCTGTATCCTTATATTCAATTCACTATTTACACTCCATTTAATACAAATTAGTTAAACTATGTCCTCCAAAAGATGACCAGCTCTATGTCAGATTGATGATGATCTGATAAACTGTCAGAAATCATTATATGAAATAAGCACATTCCACATTGTCTGTTCAATTTTTCTTATGTATATATCATTATGTAACTTACCATCTCAGGGTCAGACAGTCATCATTTTATTTTGTGTTTTATTTTTCCTCTCCCTGTTCCCTATGCAAGCTGAGCCACTCCAGTGGTATTCAGAAAGAGTATTACAGCTAATACCTTACTTCATGTAATGGTTATAATTTCCTGGATATTTTTGCATCATCTTCATCTTTGGTGCAAATCCAGGGGCTCTAACAGGGATTAATTTAGCCATATTAATAATGTATATAAATACATACATAGGCATCTATTATTACTTATGTTTTTAAATAATGTATCACCATAAATATATTACAATAATGTACAGTAGAACTTCACTTTGCTAATCCACAAATCTGATCCTTTTCAAAAACAAATAAAAATCTTGTCTGTCTCACCCCATTTCTCAGCACAGATTTAATAAGGGAGTGTCACAGAAATAATCATTCTTGTAAGATTTCATTACCTTTACAAACATGCGACAGTACGTCCATTAGCAGCTAAAAAATACCATAAAAAATAAAAGCAAATTGCTCATCAAAATAAGTTAGTAACCTACATCTAAGTTTGCATTACCCTAAGTGGTTGTGTGTGTGTTATGTTTGCCCAACCGCTAATTTGTAAAACTTGGTAATCAACAGAGTATCTTGGTAATAAATGAAAATAAATGAGATTCTACAGTAGAATAAGCATTCTTTTTAGATTGACAGCAAAATAAACCTTGGCTTCTTAAATTATCTCTCACTGCAATTTAGGGTGACAGATGTCCCGATTTTATAGAAACAGTCCTGATTTTGGGGTCTTTTTCTTATACGGGCTCCTATTACCCTCTACCTCCTGTCCAGATTTTTCACGCTTGCTGACTGGTCACCCTACTGCAATTCTTTTTGGAGAGTTGAGTGGTTGTCTTTTTTCAAACAAACTTTCACAGACTGTTAGTTCTGGGGCTGTAACAATGAGTGTATTCATTAAATCAGAAATGGGCAGAACAAGGAAATGTACAGATCCTACTGACACCGTTAACATTAACATACTCATAGTCCTTATGGAAATTCCCTTTGGGGGAGGAAGGGAGCTCTAGGGTGCAATAGCTTGAGGAAAGCAGGAGTTATACTATCAAAGGGCCAGATAAGTCTGAGTAGAGCTGGGACCAGTGCAAAGATAGGCCTTTGCTACCATGAGATATAGTGGTTCTGGGAGCCAAACTTCCAGTCACCCTCATTGTTGTTGTTGGGCGAAGAAGGCAAGGAGAAAAGCTCTGCCTCCAAGAGAAAAAGAATTCTCTGCAAACTGCACAAGTGGAAACTCAGAGTTTCCTGTCCACCATGCAGGAATAGCCCATGTAGGGGACGATGTGGCCCGTATTTAACAAAACGCTATATATTAATTCAGAGAGACAAGGTGAGTGAGGTAATATCTTTTAATGGAGCAATTTCTATTGGTGAACGAGATAACCTTTCGAGCCACACAAAGCTCTTCTTCAGGACCTGACCCAAACTGTTTCTCTAATATCCTGGGACCGACATGGCTCCAATTCTGCATACATACTAATTCAATCATTTCCCACAGCCTTTTCATTCCACAGACTACTTCATAAGAGAGATTCTTTCGCTGACCTACCTCCCTTCTGACACGCCACATCCCCACATTTGGGTCTCAGAATGTTTCATTGTATGAGTTATGAGCAATGTATGCGTGGAGCACTGGTGTTCCTCAGACCACTGTATGAGAACCACTGGTTTAACAGAAATAGCAAACTACCAATCAAACCCTCAAACAAGTCACATCTAGAGACACTGGGCCAGCTTCTCAGCTGGGTGTAACTCAGGGTAGCACCACTGATGTCAGGGGAAATAGACCAATTTACATCAGCTGGAAAACTGGCCTGTCTACTTTTACAGCATTGTAAACAACCCAGTTGCTGTATGTATATGAAGTAAAATCAGATGTGTAATGACTGGGCTGGTTATCTCTGATGCACATTATGACAGAATCATAGAAATGTAGGCCTGGAAGGGACATCTAGTCCAGTCCCCTGCAGTGTGCCAGGACGAAGTATTATCTAGATCATCCCTGATAGGAGTTTGTCTAAACTGTTCTTAAAAACCTCCAACGGCAAAGATTGCACAACCTCCCTAGGCAATTTGTTCCAGTGGTTAACAACCCTGACAGTTGGGAAGATTTTCTTAGTGTCTAACCTAAATCTCCCTTGCTGCAATTTAAGCCCATTACTTCTCATCCTGTCCTCAGTGGCTTATCATCCTCCTCATTATAACAACCTTTTATATACTTGAAGACTGTTATTGTGCCTCCCCACCCCCATTAGGCTTCTCTTCTCTGGATTAAACAATCCCATATTTTTCAATTTGTCTTTTTAGATCATGTTTTCTATACTTTTAATTATTTTTGTGGCTTTCCTCTAGACTTTCTCCAATTTGTTCACATCTTTCCCGAAGTGTGGTGCCCAGAACTGGACTCTATTCCAGCTGAGGCCTTATCAGTGCTGAGTAGAATGGAAGAATTACTTCTCCCATCTTGCTTACAACACTCCCGCTAATACATCCCAGAACAACGTTAGCTTTTTTTGCAGCAGTATTACACTGTTGACTTATATTTAGTTTGTGATCCATTATAATCCCAGATCCTTTTCTGCAGTACTCCTTCCTAGGCAGTCATTTCCCATGTTGTATTTATGCAATTTACTATTCCTTCCCAAGTGTAGTACTTTGCATTTGTCCTTATTGAATTTCATCCTATTTATTTCAAACCATTTCGCTATTTTGTTAAGATCATTTGAACTTTAATCTTGTCTTCCAAAGTGCATGCAACCTCTCCCAGCCTAATATAGTCCACAAAATTTATGCATGCACTATCTATGCTGTTATCTAAACCATTAAGATATTGAATAAAATCAGACCCAGAACTGGTCTCTGTGGATCCCACTCAATACGTCCTTTCAGCTTGATAGTGAACCATTGATAAGTACTTTCTGATTATTCTTTTCCAACCAGATGTGCACCTTATAGAAGGTTCATCTAGGCTGTATTTCTCTAGTTTTTTTATGAGGTCATATGAGACAGTATCAAAATCTTCACTAAAGTTGAGCTGTATCACATCTACTACTTCTCCCTATCCACAAGGCTTGTTACCCTATCAAGAAAGGGCATTAGGTTGGTTTGTCATGATTCATTCTTGACAAATCATGTTGATTATTACTTATTATCTTATGTTCTTCTAGGTGCTTACAAATTGATTTTTTGATTTTTTGCTCCACTATCTTTCAGGGTACCAAAGTTAAACTGATTGTTCTATAATTCCCCAGGTTGTCCTTATTCCTCTTTTTATAACTAGGTACTATATTTGCCCTTTTCCAATCCCCTTGGATCTTTCCTGTCCTTCAGGAATTCTCAAAGATAATCACTAATGGCTCAGAGATCAGTTCAGCCAGTTTTTTAAGTATTCTAGAATATATTTAATCAGGCCCTGCTGACTTGAAGACATCTAACTGGCCTAAGTAACCTTTAACTTATTCTTTTCCAATCTTAGCCTAAGATCCTAGCCCATTTACACTGATGTTCATTATGTTAGCTGTCCAGTCATGGCTAACTTTTTTGGTGAAAACTGAAAAAAAGGCATTTATTACTTCAATTATTACTGATTTTTCTGTTTTTGCTTCTGTTATCCCATCTGTTATGGGGCTTCATGACAGTGCTGTAAAATTTAATAAATAATAAATAATAACAACAATAAAGTCTACTACCCCAAATTGACTTCCATACATTACTTAAAATCAAGTGGCTTATGACTTTGCTAACAGGTGAACATGTTTTTCATGTTTAGAATCCTCACTACATGTTTGCCAATGAGATTTAAACAAATCTCCATGTCTTAGAATAAAACACATACACAACAGTGAAGACACCATCACAAATACACACTGATCCAGGTATCATTTTGGAAATTACATTCAACGGTGAAAATTAAATGACACCAAATAAAAAAAATAAATTGGGCAGTGACATTTATTTATGATATTTGGGATTTTGCACTTAGAGACTGTAATTTTTACACATGCCTAAATAGTTAGATCTATTAGATTGGGAAACCATCTCCCAAGCAAAGTGGGAGATGCCCCTTGCTAGGGAATTTTAAAAGGAGCCTGGAAACAGCACTAGAAACTGTATTTTAGAGTACTGACAGAGAAATGGACTAGAAATGGGTCTCTTCCATCTTTGAATTCAATGAGTAAAATCCTTGCCCCGTTGAAAGCAATTGGAAAACTCTCACTGACTTTTGTTGGATGGAGATTTCACCCTATATCATGGCAAATAAACAATACATAGATAAATGTGATATTAAACAGAGAATTTCTGATAGCACATCCTCTGCTCATATGTCCTGTTTATACCACATATCTTTATGCATCTCTTGTTCCATCAATGTTGACCTCAGCACTAAAGGAGGAGAGCGGACCAGAATGTTAAGTGTGTGGGCAGCATGGGGGGAAATGCTCAGTGTAATTGAAAGGTTTCTTTATTACAGTATCACCTTTCATTACTTTTCTGGCTGTATGAATTGCATCTGTGTGGTCCATGCTGCAGAGTGCTCCTGGAAAATTGTGTGTCTGTTGCCATTTTTAGCAGTAACGATACAGGTTGATGAGGCTATTCAGTAGTATGGACCAGACAAAAAGATTTGTTCATACAGAGAAGAAGGCTGTGAAGAATGACACCTTTCTTTAAAGTTTGTCAGGCAACAATTAGAATTTGGAATGTTTCACACAGTTCTTCCCCCTGCCTCCCATGATTTTTAAATCATTCATTGACTGATTTTTCAGAGCCTGTGACTGACACTAAGCACAGTGAAGTTAAGTTTGCACACAGCTGCAATGAAGGAACTCGACTGATTACAAGGGAGTTACACCAGTTTTATCCTGGTCTAACTGAGAGAAGAATTTACCCTAGGGTGAACATATTAGTGGTAACAAAAATGCGACATCTATCAGAAAAACGTAGCAAATATCCCATCTCCCACTAGGAAATGAACAATAACGTCTCACACTGTTGGCAGAGCACATATTAATAACTCTGGTGTCATATGGGCCAGTCCTGCCAGTTCCTGAGCAGCACCAATGAGGTGCTGTGTGCCTTCAGCTCATATTAACCAAGCAGGATCAGGCCCATAGCTTTATACTAGGACATCACAGAAGTGTGAGAAAACTTAAGACAAATGACAGATTTTAATCAGTACGAATTCAGGGGTTAATCACCTAAAATCTAAAGGGTGAGAGTTTCAAAAATACCTAAGTGTCTTAGAAGCATAAGACTCATTGAAAGTCAATGGGATTTAGATATAAAAGGCCTTGATCATACAAATACTTACACACAAGCTTAACTTTGTTTCCGTGAGTGGTCCCATGAATTCAGTAGGTGTGGGAGCTGGTGCAGGCTCTAGGGTGGGACTGGAGATAAGGGCTTTGGAGTGGAGTTGGGGGTTGGGACCGGGCTCTGGAAGGGACTTAGGATGCAGGAGGGGGTTCCGACCTGGGGTAGGGGGTTGTGCTGCAGGTGTACGTTCGGGCTCCAGTCGGCGGTGCAGCAGTGCACTGCCATTCACAACTCCATAGTCCAAACTACTGGGCAGTACAGCCAAGCCCTAGGTTCCCAGTTTTGCACTGAGGGCCTGCACTGTTGCACGGCCCCCAACCGAATCAATTAGACTCTGAGCACAGTGGTCCATCTGCATGATTTCAGTGCAGCATTGGGGCCCAAGGTATTTTACTCCTGTGATTCTTAAGATTTAAGAAGTGAACAATTGGTTCCTTTCCACACTTGGAATTGGTGGATTTCCCATGACCCTATCACCATCCTCCATGGAACACTGCTATAGAATTTAATACAGAATGCTAAACTTTCTATAGGTTTTTATACCAGCCTAGAGAATTCTATAGTAGGAGTATAATTCCTTATTATCTACATGGACTAATTTAAACTGTCTATAGAAAGACTTTCATGCTCTTCTAAACCCTATCACATTTTACGGCATTTCCTATAGAACCTTATTGGTTTCATTCCTATTACATTGTATAGGAAGTGCCATAAGGGATCACGTGTGTAAGCAGCTTGCATTTCTTTGTAACACTTTCTGAATGGGCAGCCCAGAAGTGACGAGAAGGACAGAAAAAAGCATGGTCTTGTGGTTAAAGCATAAGATAAGGATTCAGCAGCTCTGGATGCAATTGAGAGCTGTGCAACTAACTGATTTTTTGATTCATCTTGGGTCGACTGGAAACTAACGTTTTTTAGTGAACTGTTTTCAGTTACTTATAACTTTGCTTGTTTGGGCTGAAATTTTCCATGTCGGGTATCTGACTCAGCCTGAAGTTATTTATTTATTTATTTACTTTGAAAATTTCAGCCGAAATGGCTCAGCCCTTTCCAAGGATTCTGGTGACCTTTTCTTTGAAAAAAAACTTTAGCACCTCCAGTCATTGGAGCAGGGACTTGAAATTTGACAGCAGTGGCCTTTGTGTCAGGCCTTTGTATCAAAATTGCAGTTTGAATGTGCTCTACTTAGATTTTGGCAGCTAAATTCCCTGAAGATTCTGTTTGCACTGAGCATGCTCCAGCCTGGGGCTGAGTGGGAATTTCCCTGCAATTGCAGCTCTGGGCTGCTACAGGTTAGGCTGGTTCTGGACATCCGAATAGAAAGCAGGAAACCTCTCTCTCCAGGGATCCCAGAGACTGCCTGGCTGGGCCCAGGAAGTGTGGAGGATGAGGCTGTCTGATTCAAATGTAGAGGGGACAAGTGCAAGAGTGGTGGTGGTGTGTGTGGGGAGGGAGTTAGGAGCTAGAGCAATGGATTGGGACAAGAAGTCAGGGTGTGAGATAGGGGGCAGAAACTGGAACTGAAGTCTGGCAGCAGGGAGAGAGAAATTGGGGCAGGGAGCTGTGGGAGATGGAGACAGGAATTGCAGGCTAGGGTGGGGAGAGACTGTAACTGTCTGGGCAAGGAGACTGGGAGACAAAGAGGGAAAGGAGAAGGGGCAGGAGCCAGTAGGTGGTGGGAAGACTGAGAATGGATAAGTAGCCGGAGGAAGACTGGGACGAGCTGGGCAAAGGATTCCAAGAGGAGTCAACATAAATTGGAGAAGGAACCCAGAGAGGGGGATTGGAACTGGGAGCCAGTGCTGAAGGGGAATATGTATACGAAACCAGGGCTGGGAAGAAAGACAGATTGGATGAGGAGCTGGGATGGAGGGAACTGGGACTGGCTGGAGAAGGAGACTGGGACCAGGAGAAGGTATGGAGGGGTCAGACTAGGACTTGCTGGACAAAGAAACTGGGACTGCAGTCAGAAGCCTGAAGAGTGGGACAGACTTGGTCAGGGGTGGCCAACCTGTGGCTTCGGAGCTGCATGCGGCTCTTCAGAGGTTAATATGTGGCTCCTGGCATAGGTGCTGACTTTGGGACTGGAGCTACAGATGCCAACTTTTCAGTGTGCTGGGGAATGCTCACTGCTCAACCCCTGACTCTGGCATTGGCCCTGCCTCCACTTCACCCCTTCCCCAAAGCCCCTGCCATTTCTCCCAAGCCTGCCATGCCCTCGCTCCCCGCTCCCACTCCGAGCCTCCTGCACATGCAAAACAGCTGATTGCAGCAGGCAGGAGGTGCTGACTGGCGGGGCTGCTGGGGATGGGAGGCACTGGGGAGGCTGCTGATGTATTACTGTGGCTCATTGGCAATTTACGTTGATAAGTTCTGGCTCCTTCCTAGGCTCAGGTTGGGTACCCTTGGCCTAGGTGATGAGAATGGTGTTGGGAGGAGGAGCCAGGGGTGGGAAAGAGACAGGACTGGGACCGGAAACAGGTTTGAAGGGACGATACCAGAAGGTGTCATGTAATGGCAATACATGAGGGCAATGCGCAGAAGTGTCTGTGCCAACTCAAGCACTCTCCACTCCTGAGCCTGGAACGGAACCCAAGATTCCTTAGTATCACCATTGCTCTGCTGTCCGTGTTATCTGTGAAGCCCATTGGAAAGGTGTTTCATTTCTCTCTAGTGTTGGGCCACACTGAGGATGATGACCTATTACTGCTATCAGTTACTCCATTGGCTTAAGTGGCAGAGTTCTTTGTGGTTGCTCTAAAGGTGCTAACCCTGCTGAAGACCCAAATGGAAGTCAAGATGACACATGATGAAATTTGTGGTTTTCAGTTTGCTCTTTAAAAAAACCTAGGAACTCTCACGCACAAAAACTTGATTAGAACACTATTAAGATATCAAAGTCAAGCACTCACGAGTTAGGAAACATCAGAGTTAAGGTTGTCTGTGCAACTAACTTAGGCTGCATGTGCATTATAATACATTCTTCAATTATGTTATCACAAGCTTTTCCCCCACAGCGCTGCCTCATTTAGTGCATGGGATGAAGCTGTTCTGAGGATAAATAAGGGCTGAGTAGTATGAAGACTGGTGTCTGTAGAACCTCTGTCTCATTTGTTGTAGAAGCAGGAAGGTATGCAGTATATAAAGCAGGAAACTGCAAGAAGGGAAAGAAGGGTCTCAAGGTTAAAACAGATGAAGGCTGCCCTAAAGAACTGGAATCTATCCCCGCCTTTGTCACAGAGTTCCTCTGTGATTCTGGGCAAGTTGCTTCAACCACATTTTTCACAGACAGCCACTAGTTGTATGGGCCTCATTTTCTGGATGCCTGACTTGGAACTCTGAGACCTGATTTGCAGAAGTGCTGAACACTCACAGCTGCAACTGAAGTCAGTGGGAGCTGAGCTTCGAACATATGAAATGGTAATTACTCTGAAAAATCAGCTCCTTAGTGTTTCATATTGGGCACCTAACATTAATGGATACTTTGCTATGCCCCTGTTCCCTATCTTTAAATGAAGCTAATAAAACACACACATCTCATAGGGAAGCTGTGAAAACAATTCTTCTTGTGAAGCCTTCAGACACTAGCATGATGACCACTAGAGAAATGCCCATGAGGATATTACTAATTCTGTCTGCAGAGCAAAGTTTGAGTGATGTGCAGTAAACAGGGCTCAGAGCTACACTCTGAACAATGGGCAGGGGGAGAACATTGAATAGCTGCTCATTAATTGAGAACCACCTGCCCTGTGCACTGAATGAGGCAGTGCTTTGCGGGACAAAAATAATATGTGAAAATACCATTCAAGATCATCGTAATACCTAGGCAGAAGGGGACAGAAATAAATTTGCACACACATTCTTAATTTGGGCATTTCATAAGGTTTGAGTGCCTGATTTTGCAACTTTATTAGTGCTATTTTAAGGTAGCTCTTTTGTGTCTAATGGGCAGGTACAGTGCTTAGAATATTAAAGCTCCAGATGCTAACATAATGACAGCAATCATTAGAATGGGCTTATTGTTTCAATTAGTGTCTGGACCATTAAACCAAGGCGATACCTGCAGCTGTAAAGCTCAGAGAACTGCTGCTTGCTATGGGATCACTCCATTACAAAGAAAGATGGTGTTGAACAGTGTCTTGTACCCAGTTCTCAGTAAGGAAACCTTTGTTGGCTTTAGTAGGAGATAATAAACAACATTCCTTGATGCTATTCCCAAAAGATAACCTACAAGAATGCAAAGCTAACGCTCTGTTATTTTAATGTGATCATCAGGCATTTCTTGAACACAGACGGATAACCAAGCAGCGATACTGTATTTCCCCCAGAAACACACACCAAAATCCATGCAAGAAATGTTTGGGCCAAATCCCTTTTCCCCCTCTAGGGTACAAGGCCTTTCAAGTAAAATGACAGCCAGTGCCTCATGGTGCTCGAAAACAAGAAAGCTTTGGGTTTGTGCGAGCCAGCCGGATTCGTGCCTCCCACCCCCTTAAAAGCCAAGGCTGAAATATTTCAGCAATGTTGAACTAAAAACGGTGCTTTCCAGGGTGCAACCTACCGAGCAACAACAGAATAGGCCAGTGGCTCTGAATCGGACAATCCCTGTGCTCACCTTAGCCCTCTGCCTGGCGCTCATTAGTGAGTATAAACCAACACACACCCGCTAGCCTAGCGGCACATGTTGCACAGGCTCCCAGAAACAGCTGCAAACCTCACCGCTGAGCGGGGCCCAGGAATAATAAAGGCTCCGCGTTCCTTCCCCCTACCCTCTCATTTCCCCCTTAAACATTATTTGCAGAGGCTCTGGCGGCCACGGGGATGCTCGATGTGTGTCCCCTGGAGCTAATCAATCAAGCCGCGGAGGATCAGCGAGGCTGGGAGGCGAAGCTGGAGGCTGGGCGAGGGAGACGTGAAAGGCAGAAAGCAGCGTCCAGGAAAAGAAAAGATCTGGGGCGGTTCACACCACAGCAGCGGCTCGCAGGCTGGGTCCTGCAGCGCGAGGGGCCACGTGCGGCGGCGCTGCCCGAGGGGCAGACCCACAGGAAAGGGGCAGGCTTGTTGCCCTTCTCTCCTTCCTTTTCATTGCCCCGGGGCTGCGGCCGGCGACCCTCCGCTGCCAAGGGAGGGGCGGCCAAGCGCAGCAGAGACGCGGGGCCGCATCCGATCGGCTCCAGGGAAGCCGAGAAGCGGCACCGCCCGACCCCGGAGCTGCAGGCGAAGCTGCCCCGCAGCGCCTCCCGCGATCTCAGGGGAGCCCGCAGCAAGGCGGGGGAGGCGGCTCCCTGGCCAGAGGTGGGAAGCGCTCGAGCAGCCGGGGAGGGAGCGCGCTGCCCCCCAGCCCCGCACTTCAGGGGGTGGGGAAAGCAGCCCTGGGCAAAGGGACCTCCCCGCAGGAGAGACTGAAAAGGAGCCAGAGAAGAAGGGGGAGGGGGGAGCGAGAGCCCAAGGAAATTCCCCCTCCTCCCCCGCCAGCAGCGACTTTGCGGCTGTCCCGGCTCCGGATGAGGATGCGGCTCCCGCTGCTGCTGCTGCTCCCGGAGCTGCTGCTCCTGGTGCCGGCGCAGAAGTTCTCCGCGCTCACGGTAAGGCAGGCGCGCCCCTCAGGTGGGCTCACCAACCAACCAAGGACAGGCCTCGCGCCTCGCCGGGAGGGGGGACAGTTTGGGGGCGCGTAGGGTGCGCCCAGAAAACACCAAACCCTGGACCTGATCTCCGCGCCCCGCTTAAGTCAGGCTAATGCGGAGGTTGAATGAAGCGTCCAGGTCTTAGGGGGTGGCTCCAGGTGACGGCCCAGGGAGGTTCTAACTTGGTCTAGTTCCTGAGATCCAACCTTCCCAGCCCGTCCTATGTGGACAAGGACTGATGGGTTGCTGTATCTTTCTGTAAGGCGGAGGAGAGAGGACAGGAGACCCCTTTCCAGCTGACAGGCCCTCCCCGCAGAGGTCAGGGAAGCGGACTTTAAATAACTTGCATAAACACGGGACTGCATTTGTGTTCACCTTGCCTGTAAAACGAGCGCTGGTTCGAGAGACGCGAGCTGGAGCAACTAATTAAGAAACTGGAGCGTGCATGATTTCGAAGGGCAAAGCGTGCGAGTGAAAACGATATAGTAGCAAGTCCCTTCAGCGCTAGAGTGTAGTCGGAGATCAGGTAGGAAGACAGGTTGAAGAGTTGCGAGACAAATTTCTCTCCCGTTGCTTGTAATATGCTAAGTAACTGTTTTGCTACTGAAACGCTTTTCCGGGTCTCTCCGGGACAAGATAAAGTGATGGTGGGGGAAAGAGGAAATAAAACCTCTCCCTCTTCTTGTATCTATTTTAGACTGCAAATTCGGCAAGGGTTGTCTTTATTTGTGTCTTGTACAACACAGGGGTAATACTCCATAAACATGTACCATTTGCATTTTCTAAGGAAAAAAAATGAGCTACTACAGTGTAATGGAAGTTTACTGTGAGTCTCCACAGAACTTTAGTCTATTGTTATTGCCTTTATTAGACTGCAGTGCAATAACATTGCACAGAAGGCTGTATTTGGAAATGTGTAGATCATCTTTGGTTGACTATTTATTTTTTTCATTATAAAGCCTCATCAAATGGCCCTCCTTGGCTATTCTAGGGCTCATGATGCTAAACATGGGACTATGTAGAAGGATAGTTGAGCCAATTCATTAGGATTGCTAAATAAGCCATAATCACTTCTCTAGCCAAGACCTGAGGTTTGCAGCTAATTGCTCAGCACAATCATCTTGTAGAGGTTGCAGTGTCTGCAAAGCTATAATTAATGCAATCTGTAGAAATAAAAACATATTCATTAAGTGTGTTTTAAAATGAGTGCTTGAATAAACAAAGGGCAGAATACCCATTTTCAGGCTGTTTGTTTTGGTAAAGGATATTCAGTTTGGAGGTTTGCAAAGGGAGATGTATTTTATTTTTATCTTAGACTTTTAGACACTGAATGTTTCTATAAAATAGTGAATGTTACACAGTGATATTTTCAGGGGCTTAGGGGTGTCATACCTGAAATTCTTCATAAGAGGTCTTGTCTCCCTGTCTAATTTCTTGAAAAGTATTTGTAGATTAGTAACTGCTACCTGAAACCACAAAGCTCACTCCAACAACTTTATAGTGCAACACTTTTGCAAGCACAGAATACATGAAATCTAGTGGATTTTATCTAGTTTACTCTTGGAATACCATAACACCACTTGGAAAGACTGGCTTTTAAACTGCCCTCTCATGATGAGAGGATTTTTGGAATAAAAAATAGCACAAGGTGATTTTTGGCACTGAATTCCAAGTTTGATTTCAAGAGCATGTTAGACGTTGAGCTGGTTGGTTACATGAACAAGGTTTACAGAAACCCATACTTTGTTTTCTTTCCTTGGCCCATTATAAACAGTTTAAATGACTGTGAATTAGAGAGGCTACCAATCTTAGTTGTTCCATGTAACAGTGACTTCAGTTATATAACACCTTTCAGCACAAAGGATCCTAAAGTGTTTTACTACAACACACACACACACACACAGCCAGCCACTGAAACACAACCATCTCTGGAGAGATGGATGGTATAATTCTACTGAAGTGGAGGAAGCAAAAGTTTGGCCCAGAAGACTGGAACTAACCCCTGTCTTATAAAAATGTAATATGTCCATACAAGCAGATAGAACTTTGGTTTCACATGAAAGACTTCCCTCCTCGTAAATAAACTGTATTTATATACCTTGGAAGGATGAAGAGCTAAGTCAATTTTGATGGCATTTGAACATGTGCTTCCAGAGGGGTACTGAAGTTTGCAACTTGATGCTTAGGTTTGATGCTCACTGGGGCTTCCTCACTGCTGACAACCAGCTCTCGTATAGCTGCAACAGTTGTAACTCCTGTAGGCAGTGCACCTAAGCCAGTTCTTCACAGCACTCCCTGTGGATGTGGTCTCACGGAGTTGGCCAGAAAACATGTTGTCGTTTACATTAGAAACCTTTAATCCATAAAGTAGGTAATAAACACCTGGATGCACATTGTCCGCAAACAGAAAATGTTAATCTTATAAAAATTTCCCATAAAAATAAACCCTGGCTCTTGAGTTTTGGTATCGTGGGGTGGGGAGTGTTATTCCTACAAACTATTTGGAAACATTCCTTATTAAAATGGAAAGGGAAGTATCACAGCAACAGGTAGCTCAATACTAAATCATTTTGTATTCTTCCTTACACTCATGTGGCTTGTAGTTCACGGGGTGTATCAATACGAGAGTTATTCTTCTCCACAGTTATGTGTTCTTCATTCCTTGTTTCCTAATACATTAGGGACATTGACTTCCCTGAGGTACTGACACAAAGGGATGCAGTTTCATCTCTAACACTTCTGTTAATAGGAGTTGCGTGTGTGAACCGAACCTGGAGTATTTGGGTCAATACATGTGTGTGGACAGGAGTGAAGGGAAGTTTTTTTTTGTTTTTTAAACACCTACTGCATTATTCTACAATGCTAGATTATCTTTCCCTGCATATAGAACACCCATCTCTTTTCCATGTGGCAAATGAAAGCTGCCCGCCAACATCACGGCTGGGGGAATAGCTAACGGAGGCCAACATTTGCAGAAGTGTAAGTATAATCTAATACACCATTGACCCAAGTTTCACAAGAACTGAGTACCAACAATTCCAAATGAACTCAGTAGGAACTGAGTGTGGTCAGCACTTCTGATAATCAAGCCTCAGGTGTTTTAGGCAAAAATTAGAGTATGCAGAATCAGTGACCAGTTTAAAAAATGTGGCTCCGTGGATTGGAAAACTCACTTTCTCTCATTCAGATTGTGAGCAGCTCTAAGGCTCTAGATTTAGAAGAGAACTTGACAATGTTGAGGGTCAATTTTTCTGTTTGAATCTGGCAAAACAGGAGTTCAGAGCTTTTTGTTTTAACTTATTTCCTTGGTAGCCCTAGAAGCAGAGCAAAAATTGCTTTCAAACAAGAGTCTATTGTCTGCTTCCATTTAATTAGGAATACATTCTTCAATTAAAATTCCCTTGGGGGAAATAAAAAGCCCAGGGCTTAAATTAAATGGAAAAAAATGATTTTGCAAAACTTGAAGTTTCACAAAACCGCAAAGGGAAAAGTTCTAAAGGTTTCACACAACTCATAACTCCAATGGGTTCGCCAGTCCCGGGTAACCAACCTCATTTGTGGCTCCAGTGCTGAGCCACAGTTGGCCTCTAGTCATTGTGTAACTATGTGGCTTCCTACTGCCTTGATACTAGCAGCCAAACTGATTTCTGATGTGCACAGGAATCAGAGACTCCACCACTGCATCCAAAGTTATAATCTGGTCCTTAAAATTATTTCAATCTTGCAGAGCTCTTGGCTTCTTCTTGTTCTAAGATTGCCTCTGCCAAGGTTTCTCCTGAACTCTTATCTCTTGTGAAGCATCATGTTGCAATGCCAGCTGAGTATGAATAAAGTGGGTAGGGGATATCTATTATATTAAAACACTGTCAACTACTAGCTGAGCCACTGGGCGGGGGCGGGGAGATTTTATGAACAAGCATTGGCAGAAGAACATTTTTCATTTTGGGAAGTGGGGGTGGGAACTATTTCATAAGTACACTATTTTAGGGGACATCTAGATAAGCAACTGTTCAATGTGGAGAGGCTGTAGCCGGTTTAGCTCCCTCTCCCTTTGTCAAGCACCACTATACAAAGTCCTTCTAAAAAGAACTAAACTTTGTTCTGGAAACAATTCTATGAAACGACAGATGGGATTCTGAAACTCTTGCAGTACATTACTAGAATATTTTCATGGTGTATTACTTTCATTATGGCATATAATATTTATTTAGCATGATAAATCTCATATCTATATCTATTTCCTTACTGAAATATATTGGTAGATGAGAGAACAGAACTAACTTGGCATGATTCCAGTAAGGGCAGTCACGTATTATAGATCAAGGTACTTCTGCACTGAAATATTTAAACTAGAGAAAGATGGAGTGTGCATTAAGTTTTGTAACACTTAGATTACTGTATTGATCCTGAACTGAAAACAGGGGGGCATCTTTTACACTATGTTTTTAGAACTATCAGTGCAGCTTCTATCTCAGCTGGAGTTGTGTGTGTGTATTAATAGGATGCAAGTGTTTCTTATTTGAAAACGTTTGCATTGCTCCTAATGTACCACAAATATTTAATTTTATGCCCAAAAGGCGTGCAGAGTCATGTTTGTCTTTCAATCGAATATCAATCTTAGATCCTAGCAGAAGAGAAAATTCTTGTTTGCATCTGGAGAAATCTCTTACTGAAATGTACTCCTCAGCCTGTCAAAAGTTTCTTTCATCAGATGCTGAATATTTCAAGGAACAATTGTTTTCTTTTTCTCCCTTGGCACAGGCTTCATGAGTATTCAATAGCATTTAATGCCCTGGATAGGTTCCACAGCACTCACCCGTATAAGATAGACCACTAAGGTAGTTGAGTAGAAGGAAGCTAAACACAATCAAAGCTTTCCAAGTTAGAGACCCATTTGGATGGCGCCTACAAAACTCAAATATTTGGAAAAGTTACTTTAATTGTGACTCAAAACCAAGACCATAAATAAAACTGTAAGTGGCTCCAGATCCTAACAGCATTGTTAGAGCAAACGGGCATTGATGCAACAAAGGATACATCAGTTCCGAAAATAAAAAACACTTTCAACAATGCTTCCCCCTACAATAAACTGTCAAGACACTTCTCATTGTAAAAAGAAACCAACAGGGTTATTAAAAAAAGGGTCAGAAGAACTTCAGACTGTGTGTTAGAAGTCATTTTTATGCACGCAGCCAACAAACTCAGTCCCATTTAATGTGACGTGAATGATGTAGATGTCAGGTTGACTGCACAGTGGGAGTGTTTTAAAACTGAAAGTGGGGCGTAGAAATGGTGGTTTACAGGAAGAAAAATATACATAGGAAGATACATTTATGAAAGGCCTTCTGGCCCATTTTGCTGCCTTCATTCTTTCCCTGTCCTGAGGGGAGTCCAAGGTGTCATAGCGCTAGTGTTTTCTTTTTAACAGTGGGCAAACCTCCAAAGCTTTGGAGGTTCTGTTCATTTTGGAGGAACATCCAAAAATTTAGATACTTATTGTGACAAAGCTCTGTCCTTATCTTCGTGGATCCTGTGTTTCCTGGAGGATTTTTACTAGCCTCAGCAGCTCACTGTGACCCTCCACGGAGCCCTTCTCTCTCTGGAGACAAGGTCACAGTCTATTGAGCCATTTTCATCACAAACCAGTGAGGAGAAGCTATCCTTCCTGGCACAGTCTCTATTGTTCCCAATCTCAGAGACTAATTAGGGGAGGCAGAAAGTGGGGAGCCCAGGCCCGCCCTCTACTCTGGGCTCCAGCCCAGGGATCCTAATAGTATCAGCTAAGATGGCTGATCTTTTATCCACAAAACACAATACAATTCCCTGGGCTACTTCCCCACAGCAGTCCCCACTTCTTCAAACTCCACTTCACCCCTACCTCAGGGCCTCCTTCCTTCTGTATGATAAGTTGTCCACCACTCAGTCTCACCAACAGCATAACTTCCTTCCACAGCTCCTGACACCCACAACCCACCTGACTAACTGGGAGGTTTTTATCTGGATTCAGCCAGTCCCTGATTGGCTTCAGGTGTCCCAATTAGGCTAGCTGTTTCTACTCCTTTCTAGAAGGTTCTTAATTGGCCCCAGGTGTCTTGATTGGTCTGGAGTAGCCTTTGTTTGGCTATCCAGGGAATAGGGACCTGCACACCCTGAGACTAATGTACCTGCCTTCCAGCACTCTCCTATATCCTTCTGGTCTGACTCCGTCACATTATCCAAAGCTTATCTGAACCTCATTGGTTTGGAAATCAGTCTAGAAATCTCTTCAGGTTCTGGCTTGCTCAGGAGTTTGCTAGTGTTTCCAGTATTTTGGCCAGGCCAGAGTCACCACAAGAGCAGCTGTTTTCACAATATTTTGGTATTTCACCGTTCTGTCATGCTTAAGACCAGGAAGCAGAGAGGGGCCTGAAAATTAATAACCAACCTAGGAAGTCAAGAGAACTATTTTTGGATTGCAAATGAAGGTTGGAGTTTGGTTCAGGAGTGTTGATTTTCTATCTGAACAGCTTCATATGCTCTGCATAGAGCTGTGTGGAGGATGGTAATTGTGTTTCACAAAGGAGTTAGGGATTTCAAAATCTGGTTTTATTCTGATTAGGAAAAAAACCTGCAAGTTTTGAAATTCTCTGCATAGGAAAACTGCAAAAATATGTTTCAAGTCAACCATAACCTTTCATTTTGATTTAGACTTTTTGGTTTTGTATTATAATATATAAACTAAAAATGTTTTGAAATAACAAGTAGGTTCAAAACAAAAAAAGGAAACATTTTTAACTATCATGTCAGAATAGGATTTGCAATACTGTCAGATTTTTTTTTTTTTTTTTTTTTTTTTTTTTTTTTGAGGGGAGGGGGCTCAAAATGAAATTCCAGCAACATTGACCCAACTTTGCAAAATGTTTAGATTTCTACAGAATAGCTATTCTAATGGACTATGGTTCCATCAAAGGTTCTCTGGCTAGCTCTGATTCCTGACCAGTACCCACCCTTTCATTTCACTTGCAAGACTGAAAGCACCTTCCACATACTGACACTGATTAGTGGCGCCAAAAAAGAAAAAGTTTAGGAAAAGTTTTCAAATCTGTTATATGTTGACTTGACATGACATAATAAAGACAAGGAAAGAGGACTGAAAATGCAGCAAAAATTTAGAAATATTTGTGTAGATTACAGATCAGCAAACAACCCTAGCTGGCTACAAGGTCAATAATGGCTGGAATGGGGGCAAATTCTCAATGTAGACAAGACCAGAGAGGCCCCGTCTAAGAAAAGAGGGTAATGGAATCTCCATGACCATTCATTCCTTGGCCTTGCTGTCAAGGTTATCCATTAACCATGTCAACTGATATTGTGTTATGTGGCCAGCTAGTCACTTGGTATTGATCTGAGTTGCCTAACATCACAGCCCCAAATAATAAATATGCTTCTGAGAAGAATAGGTAACACAGCACCATTCATTGGCACAGAATTACTAGGGGAAGATGCTTAGTGCCATGGGTGCAATTAGCTGCTTGAAATTTTAATCAGCATTTGAGAATAGATTTTTTTTTGCAAACCTTAAACTTAAATAAACAAACTGACTTAATCTTTTTTTTTTAGTTTTTAATTTTAGTTTTCAGAGATGATGAATTGGTATTTTATGAGCTGATGAAGATTCAGGATAGACACAGCATCACAGAATCATTGTTAGGGCCATGAGGAACGTAAGTAGAGCCATACTGGGCCAGACCAAAGGTCCATCTAGACCAGTATCCTGTCTTCCAGCAGTAGCCAATGACAGGTACTTCAGAGGGAATGAACAGAACAGTTAATCATCAGGTGATCCATTCACTGTTGCCCATTCCCAGTATCTGGCAAACAGACTAGTTACACATCCCTGCCCATCCTGGCTAATAGCCATTGATGGACCTAACCTCCATGAATGTATCTAGTTCTTTTTTGGACCCTCGTATAGTCTTGATCTTCACAGCATCCTCTGACAAGGAAAACAATGACTGAAGGTTATCCATGCTAGTTCACCCTTGGAATTCCCTTATGTATTGCTCTGCCCAAAAGTTCACTCAGGAACATTTACCTAGTATCTACTCTTGTGGTGGGTAACTTGCAGCCCATCAGGGTAATCCACTGGTGGGCCAGGAGACAGTTTGTTTATACTGACCGTGCACAGGCACCGCCGCCCACAGCTCCCAGCGTCCGCGGTTCACTGTTCCCAACCAATGGAAGCTGCGGGAAGCGGCGGCCAGCACATCCCTGCCAAGATGGACCAGTGAATCAAAAGCAGAGTAGCAGGCTGCAGCACAAAAGACAGCTGCATCTTGGTGTGAGGTGTGTGTGTGTCACTTTAGGAGTTTCTTTGTTTTCTACTCCTATCTAGGAGGGAGTAATGGAAAGGGAGTCTAGGGCTTAGGCCCCCTTTAGCAGAAGAATCTGAGGGTCTGTTCATATTCTGGAGGAGTTGGAGAGACAAGCAACACTTCCCATTTACAACCCATTGTACCTTAATCCACATCTGCAAAGAGAAGTGAATTTACCCAGTGCACATATACTGAACTGTCTCAGTGATAGGAAGGTGCATGTAACCAGTGTAAGATGAGTCATATTTTCTGAACACTGGATGCAAATGTTCAGTTGCCTACATACCAGATAGGCTTTGAGATTGGAATTAAAATTCTAAAATAGGGAATTTTAAAAAGTAGAATGTTTTTTAAAGTAATGCCATTGTAATGTGTTTAATACGGACTGAACTATGCTTTGTTTGCTTTTCTCATTTCTTACTTTAATATGAATACATCTAGTCTCCTTTTTGAGTTTTGGAAGTGAATTTAGTGCTTTTGAAAGAAAAAAAGACAGCACTTAAGCCAGACATGGCTAAAGAAGACACAGTGGAAAGTTTTGGTAGACAGCTCCAATAGTGGACTTAAATCCTCCTCAACAGCAGCCCTGCTATCCAAGTCTCAGATGACACTTGGACTGCCAAATACACTTGGTTGTGTAATTTTTTAAAAAATGCACAAAAAAATAAGATCTTGAGAGCCAAAGCATAAAAATCATTTGTTCCAGGAAACCAAATAGGAATCAGACAGTTCCTCCTACAGTGTAGGGTTAGTGCATCTACATGGGGCCAGATTCCAAACACATTCACACTAGTAGCCACTGCAAATCCAAAGTAACTCCAGTATACTGTCTGCAGGGTTCTATTTAATGAAATACTGCTCTGTTGGACATACTGTGTTGCCCCAATGGTGCTGCATAGTCTTGGTCCAGACAGAATGTGCCTATTACATGTGCTGAGATTATATAGGAGATTAATTATCTTGATCATTTTTTAAAAAGTCACAGTTTATCAAATGTTTAGATGAACATTATCCAATCAGTTCTAATTACAGTACATAAACTATAATACACATTATAAAAAAACAGTACCCTTAAAATGTGCATAGGGATTAAAAACAAAGAGGACTGTGATTGGAACATATATGTGTATGTGTTACGTTGATTATCTCTGCTATATTTGATAGGATTTCTTTTGGAGGTAGATGTCAAAGACCTTAGAGATTCAGGATAAAATCCAAGTGGAGTATGATTTTTGCACACATGCCTACATTCTAAGACACCATTTACCCTCTTCTTACCCACTGCCTCTCAATATAGCCTCTCAATCACTCATCTAGCACCCTAAAGGGCAGGCAGGTCACACAATCTTCCTTTGAAGCCAACATCTATGGTACTTCATGAATCAGCCACTGGAGGGAACCCAAGAACAACACTGATCAGCTCAGTCATCTGCGGGGACTGACCGTGTTAAAATTCCTCTCTCCACCATGCAATACGAGTGCCAGAAACATATCTCGCTGGGAATCTCAGTGCCCAGTACTTGCACCTCCACTTGCCATCAAGTGGGACACACAAAAGACAGTATCAAAGGAATCTTAATGTGGACTTTCTCTCTTTAAATAGAAGCTCTTCTGTAACTTTAGTCCTACAATTCTCCTGACCACGAATCATTTATAGTAATAAGAATGCTAGGGTGGCATAGAGGAGAATTATGGTCTAAATTGGGAGCTGTCCCTTATCCTGTGGTACATTTTGAGGTGTTCAACCTACTGAAGAAGCATTTTGCTGACTCATAAAATGTTTATTGCATGCATCATTTGGCATTCGTTTTGAAGCATTACTTACAGGACTTTTAGTGAGCGTGGCAAAAGAAAGAGAACTTATTTTCCACACTGCATTTAATAAGATTATGTTTCAAGCAGCATCCTCTCTGGAAGGCAGGTTTCTAGCATGTCAAAATTTTTTGATGGATTTCAGCCTGAGTGGATTTAGTTGCAAATCTGAACTTTGCACAGGAGGGTTTATCTTTCCATCACTTTTCCAAAGAGGCATCATAAATTACATTTCTGGAAGAAACAAAGCCTTTAGAAAGAGTTCATCTGGTAAATTCTTCCTCTGTTTAAGTTCTCCTTCCCTGTTATGCCATGCTCTACACAGATAGCGACATAAGCATATGCTGAAGGACTCTCCAAGCAATGCCTTTGTCATTACCTGATGATAGAACTTCATGACACAATTAGAGGGCTTAGTCAACATACAAACATTGACAGTGCTATTTCCTTCAAAAGAGGAAAGACAAAACTTAATGAGCATGATTCTCCATTGTCCTGCACATTGTCCAGTCATTCACACCAGTACCAAATGGGTGTAAACCACTTCCACCATTCTGATGTGGTAGCTTGGCACTGGAACACCTGCCCTCACAAGGTGCAGGGCAAGAGAGAATCAGATCAGGTCATTTAACACTATATGGCAGAAACAGAATTGATACCAATAGTGAAATAGTTTGAATTATTCTGCTGTGGATTGGTTTGTGTGTCCCTATGGTTTGGAACAGACCCACAGAGACAGCATGGTGGAGCTGGAAGTAGGGCTTCCAGACTGGTACAACCCCTAATGGAGAGAGTGCCAAAAATCAGCAGACAAATCAAAAGCAATGCACCCATTTTATTTTCAACCGTAAATTAATGCAAATCTCAATCCTTACTGGTAATAGCCTCATGTCCTGGACAGTAAGGAATTTACAAGAATCCCAGTGGAAGAAAGACCAGTGTTGTGGTCCCTTTTTGCCAGTTAGGAATGCCATTCCAGACTCTACCATGTCACCAGTCTCCTGCCAATGACTGATTTCCTCCGTGCTCAAAGCAACAGATTTGTTTTTGGCCAAGCCTGTTATAGCCACTTCTCTTTCACCCTTGAAAACAGAATATGAGGTTACTTTTCCCATTTAGCAGCCATCACTGGTATTTTTATTTCCTGTGATGAAGTTTTGAATATAATGTAACTGATGGTGAAATGGCTTATACCATATGATAAAGGATTTATTGATGGAACACAGATAGCTAAACCAAGTCTAACCTGAGTCCCTACTAGTGGTAAATCTACCTGAAGTGGAGGGGCCAGCAGCTCAGACAGCCTGTAACCTCTAATCCCCTGCTGGTCTGCAGCAGGCCAGTGCAGATGAGGTCTACCCCAGGAGTAGATAGTGGCAGCTTCTGTTATTGGGCCTTCTACAGAGTCCTGGCCAGATTTTAAGATTGCCAACCATAGAAGAACTTCCAGGTCATGGGGAAGCAGGCAGAGAGGAGTGCAAATTGCCCACAGTGGTAATTTCTCTCCAACATGTTTGTTACAGAATACTTGCACAGTGTCTTCCCTAGCCAAAATTGTTGTCTCCACAAGCCAGAAATTACACACACTGTATTAAGTATAGATGCACCCTAATAAAGACTCTCCCAAACCAGCTGGTTGATTTTTCTAGAGATTCAGCTCTTTGCAGAGGAGTTAGCAAAAAACCTGGACACCAATTAAGTCACATTTCAGGCCTCAGTGGGATGTCAGTTTTGCATAAACCTTGAGCTGGCTCCTCTGCACAGGGGCAAACTTCACCCTTCTGTGTTTTTCCGACTTCCGAGAGCTTGATTTCTCAACCTAATCATTGCATGGATATGATCTGTCCGATCTGTGTGAGAAGTCAGGTATTGTTAAAAAGCATATCCCTTGTTCATACAAGGAGCTGCAGGCTCCAAACCGTCTGCTATCCTTTGTTTGTATGTCATCTAATAGCATGTATCCAGGACAAGGATTCCAAATTTAGATTTGAACATACTGTCTATATATTTCACCTCTACATTCTTGTAGAAAGTTTTACCACTCATTTTGCTTTTCAAGAATGATTGGGGTGGGAGAACCCACAAAAAGCTCAGAGGTTCAGTTCAGCAAAACTTCAGAATTTAAGTTTTTTGGAAGTTTATCCCCATTATCTGAAACATTTTGGTCTAAGAATCTCATAATAGTCTTGATTTGACAGGATTTTGAAAGTATCCAGGTTTTAGCCACGTTGGAAATACTGCATGGGGCTGTTGTATTTGGTAGCTGATACATGTGCAGAGGTAGCTGACTTTAAAAAATTCCCCAATCTCATCCCTCCAACCAAACAAAAATTCAGATCAGATTCACTTCCCAATTAGGTTAAGGCAAACATTTAGTTCTTATTACATTAGCCTGCTTGTCCACCATCCTACATTTCCAATGAGTGGAATACAGGACATTGTTTTAATGTCTGGGACAATACAATACCATGAGTCACATTGTAGGAATAGCCAAAAGTTTCTCTGTTTGCCTGCCTGCAAAATATATCATCTCTTGAAAGCTAGTTTCTCTCTCTAATACCCAGGGGGCGAGAAAGCTCCAAAGTGAGGTTTGTTTTACAACTGTGGCAGGAAAGAACATTTATTTAATACAAGCAAGAAGCGATTAAAAGCTTTCGTTAAAATTAGATGGATACAAATAGGTCTAACCACAGGTGAAAACTCATTATTTTCATTAGACTGCAGTTAAATCAGTGTCATGCAGATGCTAGGTTCAGTCCCCTGAGGGGAACTTGGTATAAAACAGAGGGACATACACAGAAATCAGCATGTTTGATGGATGCTCTTCCTGAGTGAAATGTCAAGTCATCAGAGTTTAAGAGGTCATAGTTCATATTCCATAGCTAGTCTCTGGCATGCAGGATGTGTTCTCAGGAAGAACCCTGAAGCAATGAGTGTTCAGCAGAGGGAAAGCAGGTGTGCTACTCCACTCATGTTTGAGAAAGGTAGTGCTAAGCTAATATTTACTTCCTGTGCATGGCCTTTCTTGTTCTGAATTGCTTCATTAATTTTAAAGCTATTTGCATTTTTTTAACCTTTTTTTGCCAGTGATACTGCAATTTACTGTAGCTACATGTAGAAGTTTTTGCAGATGAATAATGATAACCAGTTATTTAATCGGTTTTCAGTACTTTGTAATTATAATGTGGCCTGAAGATCACATATATAAACACATGCACACACCATCCTGCATTCTCAACTTGGATATTGTTCAAGACCCGCTGGTGTTTTGTGCCATGCGTCTGGAATGCCACTGAGAAAGCAGCTGTGTCTAAAGTAGGAATTCTCCAACAGTCCATTAATGGGCAGTGGGCTTTGACAGAGGAATTACAGAGATACCTGAGTTTAAAGTGAGTGCGGTAGAGTTTACACCATGGCAATGAAAATTGTTTGAGCCCCTCCCCTTGGTTTAGAATGGACTCAGCAAAACTTTTACATTAGAGCCTGCATTCTTTGCATATCCCAAATGACCACAGAGGTCAATGCATGTTTGGTGTGTTCAAGCGCTGCACAATCAGTCCTCTTAAATGCCACCATCTAACCATAGACTTCTGGACAATGGAAGCTGCCCATTTGGGAAGTAACTGACATCTGAAAGCAGATAAACTTATGAAATGATATAATGCGTTCTCAGCATCAGCTCATTTCAGAGTAACTCTGAAAATATATTGGGAATCTGTAATTCAAATTGGCCTTGATATGAGAATTGTTCAAATGGACTGAATTAGCGGAATCAAAAGATTGTAATAGAGGCTAATGCGATGCTTCTGATTTTTGGGCAGGTGGTTAGTCCTGGGGTGATGAACTTGAAAGCACAGTCATTACATTTGCAGGATATTACTAAGCTGGTGTGTTCCAAATACTAGCAAGGAGAAAGAACAATTTTAGAATGGACTTTGAATGATATGAGAAGGGGAAAAAAGAAAAGAAAAATAAGTTAAACATGGAGCTACTCCTAGTAAGTCATCAGAGGAGAAATATCCAAGGAGATATATAGTTGGAGGGAGACACCTGGTAAGTGGTAATGCTGAAAGAAACAGACTGAGGAATGACAACGTACAGCAATTTTGATATGAGGTGGGGAAAAAACCCCAGAGCAAATGTGGGCCAGTTAGGCAGTGGTGTCAGGTTACAGACCTGGGAGGAGATAGCCCTTCAATTATTATATACATGCATTGGTTAGACTGTATGTGGTATAATGCAGTTAGTTTTGGTCACCTCTTTACTAGAAAGATATTGACAGGCAGAAGAGAATTGAAAGAGGAAAGCACAGAAGAGATTAAGCATATGGAAGAGAAAATTAATTTCTAGCATTGATAAAGTCTTTACAAGTCTCTGTGTGTTATGTAAAATATAGTTGGTGGGTCTACTCACAGTCATTTTCGGGAACAAAATAGAAATCTTCTATCAGCCTCCTGTACTTATATAGCTGTGAGACAATATTAGTCAACAACAAAATACTAGTCTAGCATATGCTGCATAGAAGGAGGAATCAGACTCTTTCACATGGAAATAAGTATGCTTCAGAGTACACTGTACACCCCAAATATTGTGAAAAATGATGTTGGTAGCTTGAAACAGAACAAGGCATGCTGACCTCCCAGGTAAAGATCTTCAGAGGTAAGGAAGCTACGAAAAGAGGGGAGGAAACAGGGCCTGTTGAAGGGTAAGAAGAGAGTTGCAGCCAAGCACCCCAAAACTTTGGAAGAAAGCAATCCAGGTCTTATTTTTTTCCAAAGCAGCCAGTTTATCCATAAATAAAATGAACTGATTTTTTTTTAAGAGAGTTTTCTTCCTAAAGTCAAACCATTACAAGTTCTTTATATCAAAACTATATTAATTCCCCTAACATAAAACTTAATTAACTCAAAGCTAAGGTTGCACAATCCTATTACATATCAATGCAATAACTAAAAAATATCAAGGACATCACCAGTTAAAGCATCACAAACACAAGCAACAGCTGTTCTCCCAAACCTCCATTAGGCCGAAGCACACTCAAGACTCCTTAGTTCTACAACAAACTCCATTTTCAAACCTACTTAAACCAGCTCAGATGCACCCATCCATTTCATGGCAATTCCACCCAAACGTATAACCTAAATGAAGATATTGGGCTAGATTCTCATCTGAAGACCTCTGAATTAAATGGAGCGGTGCCGATTTATACCAGCTGAGAATCCACTCTATGGTCTAAATGGCATTGATGTATGTGTATTAGTCAGAATTACAGTGTTGTATCTCCCACAGCTTGTTTTCCCCCTGCAACTGTACAATGCCTTGAAATAGCCAACAGTACATTATGTAATCTAGTAATGTAAATGTTTCTCAGGTCAATTTACTTGACGCTATTATTGGTGGAAGCATGAAATAGAATAAGGGAAGAGTCTATTATTCCAAGGGTGACTCATTTTGTATTTGGCGCTGCACTTCCATGAGAGCTTTGGACTTTCCTATTACGGATATTTCTAGGGCTGACAGTTGCGTTGCCTCTCTCAAACAGCTGTACAACATATGCTGTATTTCTGAAAGATATTAATTTTTTGCACAGCTTGCATGTCAAAGGTGAACCCTTGCACTGTTGCCTGTACATCTTCCAGCTACAGTAGGAGCTGTGCCATGTGAATCCATTTAACTGCTATGCTGTAACCGAGCTTTCCAAATGGGCTGCCGCTTGAATCAAACAGGCAGGTGTAGACTGACTTGAGAATCCAGATATTATCTCTCCCCCTGCTCACCACCTAATAAATTTTTAATCCAGTAATTTGTAACCCTTATGATCACATACCGTCATTCAAATCATTATGGAGTGTATCCTGCCCCTGCCTCTCTGTGGCTATGGAAGTGGATTACTGGCAGCAGACCCAATGCAGGCCCACTGTGCAAAGTAGGTGCTGAATATGGGGGAGTGCACACGCTCTGTGGACACAGGACTCAGCACCACCAGGTCCTCCTGAATGCCCAAATACAGAGGATGAGTTAGGACAGGGCCAGGGCCAGAGCCAGCCCTGTGAGAGATGGGCTTGGGTCCAGAGGACCTTTTGCTAATGAACCCTCCTGTTCTTCCCTTTCTCACTTCCATAGATCCTGCTGTCCTTACCCTCTGCTCCATGCAGGGGTCCGCTGGGGCCATGGAGGCTACTTAAGATACAGCAGTGGCCAGAATAGCTCTGTAACCATGTTAGGGACTGCATTCATGTCAACACAGTTCAAAGGAATAAAAAAAGATAAATAAAAATGAATGGGCATGGATACACAATTCTGACCCCTCACTAGAAGGAGATCATCAATGACTACCACCAGAGCTTCTGTCCCTTACACAGGCCTAACGCCAAACTGATGGAATTGAAGCAAATCCACGGTATCTCAGGAGCTGCTTTGCCACCCCCTGCTCACTTCACTACTTAGTTTTGAATTACTTCTATTCAGCAGGGAGTCAGAGGAAATGGAGTTGATTATGAGAATGCTCCATTTGCCTAAGAGAATTGTCTGCCAAAAAATCCTTGAGACCTTTATCTGAAGTACAGTGAGATATCTGCCATGGAATGGGCTGAGCACACACACATGAGAGAGACAGACAGACATTCTAGGTGTCAAAATACATACTCGAAGGATCAAAGAGATTCACAAGAAAAACATGTTTTAATTAAAATCATATACAAGATATCCATCTACCCTGGAGCTCTTGGGGAAAAAAAAAAGTTCCCCTCTTGTTCAGATCCTGTACATGCATGATATACTCCCTCTGTTGTTTTAAATTAATACTCTATTCTCCTGGATAAGAGGCCTTTTATTGTCCAGGGTTTAAGCATAATTGTATCAACAACATAATAAATGGAATCTCTACCAGCCAAACTGATTAGGTGGACAGCTAAATGTTTTCTTTAATGATAACAATTACATAAAACTACAGCTCATCAGGAACCAGATGATCATGAATGCATTGTGAACATTTTTTTCAAAAAAGAAAAAACACTAGATAAGCTGGGCACAAAGCACATAAAAAGTTGTTCACTAGGTAAATCAATAATGGTATAGTATTGCGTATCTGTCAATTGACAGCATCAGCATCTTCCAATTAAAGGTCAAAGCCTGGTTCCTTTTTCTAAGTCTAAAGAAGTCAAACTGGGAACAAACAAAATGTGGACAATTTTTTGTAAGCATAATTTTCATGACAAATATGTCAAAATACTCTTTGGAATATGAAAAAAAATCATTTTAAAATTTCCCACCAGTTTTGAAATCTGCTGACATAAGTAAGTCCATAATGTTGGTATTCTTCAAAACAACCCACAAAATTTTATATACATTGTATTTGATAGCGTACAGTACAATCACTAAGTGCTTGTTTTAGGGCTATTCATAATAGGGGATTTTTTTAGTTTCAGTTTTTCTCAAAATTCAACCAGCTTCATTATTTTTCATGTTTAATGTAACAAATGGACATATAGACTAGTTGTGTGTGTGGTTTTGTAGTATATCAATTACTGCAACTGCATACTACCATAGTCAATGTACTTAGAAAAGTTCCATGAATTCAGACTAGTTTTGTGAACCTTTTCAGCTCAAAAAGTACTCCCAAAAATCTGCAAAACCATCTTCTGTTAGTAGCAAACCAGAACTCACTACCAGCATGGATAGCGTTGCCTTTGCTTTTCCCCCAAATATTCTTCGTTACCTTCAGAGTATTCATCCAAAGTTTGATTCATGCTACCACACTGGTTTTGGATAAAGCAAAGATAAGTTTCTCTTCCTCTGATAATGGATTTAGCAGATGGCATAGACTTTGTTCTTTAAAAGCCAGTATGTTAAGATCATCCATACATGAACTTCAGTAGCCTCCATTACTGAGATTTGGGGTCAGTTTTTCAAAGCTCTGTGCAGTGTGAGTGCTACTCAGAAGGCATATTCAGCTGATGTGCAGGTAAAATCCCCCTATTGTGCATGTAATCTAGAGACTGTGTGAATTAGCAGGACTTTGTGCAGGCAGTTACCTGTCTTACATGTGCAGATGAACATTTGTGTGCATAGTTGTGGGAGTTCACCCAGACTTCAGGTATACATAATATTTGCATGGCTCTGCCATTGTGCAGAGTTTGAAAAGTCTGGCCTTTGATATTATTTGTTAGTATTATTTTGGTGATCTTAAAAACACACCTTCTGCTTGCTAACCATAGTATATAACATGATTATAGAATAAGACATTGGTACTTTACTCTGCACCCTATCCGCCATTCTTTACTTACTTCTTTGGTTGCAGTTCAAGTTATATAGTGTAGGATTATTGTGCACTCTGCATCCATTGGCGGAAATGAGCGAAATAAGGCTTTATTAACTTACTGTAGACAAGATGCTGATGGTTGATAGCATGCCAGTGTTTTAGCTACTGATGTCCACACCAGCTTTGAGCAGGATTAGGCAACGTAGTGGTTAAAATGCCAACAGATTGCCTCCTTTAGTATTCCTGCCCTCACTAGTGTCAGTGAAGCTGCACCAAAATCATCCATAGTGTAACACCAACAGTTTTAGTAGATTTACACCAGAGATGAATTTGGTTCAAGATATCATCATTACTTGGCCAAAGATACACAGTATGGGCCAGACCCACAAGTGCACTAAAACGTGGAGGTGAGGGAAGAAAGCCTGAGTCTTTCTCCTGAGTCTTGCAATAACAGGGGTCAAAATGGCCCCTGACATATTTCAGAATAGCCCAAGGACTTCTCTAAATTATTCCAGATGGAGGATTCCTAAAGATACTGGTCTCCAGGGTGAAGACTGACCTGAGTGCTCCTGCCTGCAACATCTCTCCCCCGGCTTCAATAAATGCTTCCCCTGACACACACACAAAACACAGTCCTTTACAAGAGCAGTACTACCTGTCAGTCTGGTTTTGCCTGCTTCTCACAACCTTTGGGGTGCCAAGTAACCACAAAGGATTAGGGACACAACAGTCACTACACTCCCTGCAGCACAAAGACTGCAATTCTACCTGCACAAAAAGATAGGGCTGATTCTGTGGGAAAACCAAAGCTTTTAACCAATAGTATAAACTACAGATAAATAGCATGAATGGGAAAATCAGCTCATGTGAAATAAAATCTTTCCCTTCCACTTTCACCCCTGCAAGCATTTGCCCCAAACTTGATAGAATCTCTTTTGACATTTTAAAGGGTTCAGTTAATTTGTAAACATTATTTCTTATTTTTATACTTCTCTGCACTTCCAGGTTCAGGTCTGGACTAGCAATAGAAATGTGGAAATACCATTAGAGAGGCTGTCCTGCTCTAAGTTTACAGACCCAAGACCATTTTCTTTTTGGGGTGGGGGTGGGGGGGGGGGGTTGTAGTTTGGATAAAATGTGATAATCATGCAAATTTTTGTTCTTAAAGAAATGAAACCTCTGAACAACTTCCTCTAGCACTAATACAAAGGTTGTTTCACTGAGTTCAGATCCCTTTTCTCTCCCCATTCTAGCCTCCAGAATCATTTTTGGGACTGAGGGCTACACATTATGGAGTTAGATTCTCCACTGCTTTGCACCAGAAGTATTCATTTATATTAGTGCAAAGACACTCGCTGACACCCCTTTCCACAAGCAAAGTTTTGATCCCAGAAAGAAGGGCCAGAAACTACATAAGGCCACAGTGGCTTCACTTTTGATTTTCCATGGAAGGTATTCAAATACTATGGTGATGGGCATCAGTATTAACCCTCAAGATACCAACTTTGTACACACTTTGTAAAGCTGCAGGGGACAACACAACCTGCAGGGTAACGGAGAATCTAGACTTATTTTTATATCCCACTTAAATTTGGGTAATCTGAAAGTGCTTTATCATTCATTTCATTACTGAGAGAAGATGCTTTGCTTAGATTGTGCATGCATAAAGGATGCAGTGCCAAACTTAAGAAGCTCAAAATCAAAACTCCTCATATAAAATGTGCTGCATGGACTGAGCACAAACACTTAAAAAATTCCTTATTGTGTGAATAGAAAACCTGTTGAGTAGTGCCAGCGGCCTCCTTTGAAATTAAAAAAATCATGACCTCCCCCACTCCCCAAATTGCAACCCCTTACCTTAAGCTTGGGAGACGGCTTCAGCCTCCCCTTGGTTTGGAACACCAGGCTCCACCCTTCAGCCCTCCTTGGGGCTGAAACATGTACATTAAGCTTTACAGGGGCCCCTGTGGTGAGGGCTCAGTGGCAATTGCTCTGCTTCCTACCCCCTAACTCCAGGTCTGCTTGTGATCCTTCCAAACCTCTTCTGCGACCCCCATGGAGGTTGCAAACCCCAGGTTGAGAAACACTGCTGCATAGGAATCACCGATTCACTGCTGGAATTCATCCATATCTAGGATAGAAGTCTGTAGCCATTTGTTGAGAATAGTCAATTGCACGCTCCAGCCTAATCAATCTCTGTAGCTAAAAAGCACCAGTCTTTGGAGGACCCTGCGTCCCAGTGAACATATGTCTAAGGTATCGGTCACTGTACTACTGAGCCATCTTGCTGGCTAGCCACACTCAACGTGCTAGCTAGCATTCAAACAAGGCTCACCCTTCCACAGTTTTATCTGGCATCAGCAGTGACCTACAGCAGGAAATGAACAGCTACTCTCCTCTCTTTGCAAGCTGCCCATTGGCTCCACATCCTGCTTTCCAGTTCATGTGACTGGTCAAAGGCAAGAGAGTCTTATAAATGCCTGGTGGGTTGCCATAATCAGAGAAGTTGCAGGCAGGAAGTGACCTTGTATATGTTTGTTCTTATATGCGTGATGTGTAGTGGTGGCATGGGCAGAATAGATAGTCTGCATGCTGTGCGTAATGCTTCAGAAAGCTTAGGGCCGGCCTCGTCAGCAGTACTACAGAGAAGCTTTTCAAGCTGGGAAATGAAGACAAAAATGGCAGAAAACACATACATACAACTTACCAAAAAACAATTGCTTTGAAAATTTTCTTTCCATGATTGCCTGAGAGGGACGAATTTCCAAGCTCTTGAAAAGTCCTCCCCAGGAGCATCTGGAGGACCACAAGTGTCTCCAGGGAAGGCTAAACTTGCAGACTCACTGAAAGATTGAATTTCATACTTCACAGCTGGACTAGTGAAACAAAGTACTCTTGCCAGCACTGTCTTTTGTGAGACAACAAGATGATTTATAAAGACCACTTCTTCCACCACCAAAAAAAAAAGAAAATAAAAAATATAACGAAAGAAATCCTTTCCAGCTTCTTGGCTTATACTCTGAAAAGTATGTTTTCCCACATTTGGTCTTAGATTTTCTTATTTTTTTCCTGCCCTCCACAAGAAACTCTTTATATGAAAAGTACTTCCTCTATTGATTTGGATTAACTATTAGCAGATCTGGCAGTAAAGATGGCATGAACTCAGACCCAGTTTCAGAATTTGTGATGGGATCACCATCCACAGTGCATTTCCTGCACTTAGATTGGATAAGTAAAAAGATAGGAAGGAAACTCCCAGGATTCTCCATAAGATTTCAGGGCAGGAGGTGGTAGCAATTTTCTGGTGTTGTAGGTCAGTGTTATCCCCCCAGACCAAAGTCTTTAAATCAAGACTGGCTATCTAAGATATGTTATAGCTCAAAAAGAGATGATAGTAATTTCTGCATCTACCCTGTTTGTGGTTCTATGACCCATGTTATGCAGGATGCCAGACTAGATGATCATAATGGTCCCTTTTTGGCTTTAATATATATGAATTAAAACACACAGTTCCTTCCTGGGACTGTCCTTGGGCAGCAAAGCAACATGCCACCCCATACTATGGGCTGTGTACAGAGCTGTCCCTTGGGTAGAACAAATTGGGGTGACTTGGCCCCCGTGCTTTGGGGAGTCCCACGCTTCCATAAAAATTTGGACTGCCCCAATATTTAGTACGTTGTCCTGCATCCTGACTGATGTACGACTGGGAAACCATTTGTCTGATATTCGGGTGAGGAGGTGGTCAGATGGGAGGGAGAGCCAGGGTGAGGAGGCAAACGGGGAGGCAAGGAACAAGCAGGAGGGAGGTGAAGAGGCAGGCAGTTGGGCAGACAGGGAGGGCACATCGGACAGATCGCAAGCAGGCTAGCAGGGAGGCTGATTTATCCTAGGACCCGCACCTCTTTAGGGACAGCCCTGGCTGTGTCCTTTTGATAAAATCTACCTAGCTCCAAACCTTTCAAGTAACACATGAGTAGAGCTCCTTAAACTTACCCACTGTTGGCTGACCTATTGCATCTGTCAATCTAGGGAGATTATCGTTATGACGCGGGTGGGGCTGAAGACAGGGGAATGGAATGACCTGTAAGTGCTGAAACTATAGGCTGCACAACAGTGGCTTATTATTGATCTGTTTTACACTGCATGTGATGCTTGGAACTAAGCTCATCAAAGAGTTTCCTCCACAGCCCTGCAAGGGCCAGAGAAACTAATGATTTCTTCTTTTGGCTTGAATGGAAAGTTTTTGTGGACAAGGCATCTTATATCAACAAAAGAGGCATTTTATTCCAGTACAGTGCTTTCGGCTAGTGAGATTGTCATATACAAACTATAAGCAGCATAGTGTTCAGGTTAGAAAAGGAATGGAAAAAAATGTGAATTTTAATGAAACAATAAGTAGTCACTTCTGTTTTCAAGATGGGATTCATTTCGTAATTCGTGTGCTTAAAACCGAAACAGGGTCCTTCAACTTGCCCCTTATTTCATCAGCCCCTTATTGGGAACTATTGGTCTGTTATCAATATCAGTCCATGGGAGATGTGTCCCTGAGAACACTGGCTCTCTAGGTGCCACAGCCTCAAACATTGCTATGCATTTGTAATACCATTAAACTATCATCTGCCCTGGTACAGGACTAGCAAAACTGTGCATCCATGAATAATCCATGACTGAAGAATTTTCCAGCTCAGTTCTTCTTCCTCAGTCCAGCTCCTAATTGTACCAAGCAGGTTAACAGTGATTTAAAAACATCAAATTGAAAACATTCAAGCTCCCTGAAAACATGCTGAAATCCAGCTAGGTTAATTCAGCCCTTCATTCTTCTGAGATACATAAATTGACTCCATTGTGTATAGGTCTGCTGCATGAGAACCTAAGTATTTCTGGCCTTATCTATCTTTATCTTTGCTATTTAGTGATTGCATGTATTGAATATCTTCATGAGCATATTGCTGTAATCCTTCTCTGTCTCCCCACCTTCCCATCTCCCTGTTAGTTGTCTCCGGGGCAGGGACTGTGCCTACCACAAGCAGACAGCAGGTCTGTACAGAAGATGGAGCTTTCTTGGGCAGCGGTGAGAGACTATGGAACAAACTCTCATTACAAACCTCATCACTTTCTATGTTAAATGTAAGGCACACTCTGACCAACTCAGACACACAACAGTGTGTACCTATGGAAGAAAAACACCCTTCCAAAACAACCACCACCACTGCATAGACAGTTATCCCTGTGGGGAGTTGATGAGAGAAAGAAGCATACCTGAGAAGTATTTAGTCATGTCACTTAATGCACTAGCAGAAGTCACTCAGATATCACGTGATGAGGGTGATACAAGAAACAACTTACATAAAATAGCATAGAACTTCACCTTCTAAGAAGCACTTAGCACAAATCCAGGTACTATAAAAATGACTTTAAAACCGTGGCCACATCTGCTGTGCATGGAGGCTAAAGATTAGAGAACTTTTCAGAAGTCAGAATGCTTGGCATTGTTGTAACAATCTGTACGTCCAGAGTACCAACTGGACATTAAATTCTCAACTTCCATGTGGAGAGGTAGGTGGGTAAATATTAACTCCATTTTAGAGATGGGGAAGCTACTAAAGAATGTTGAAGTGACTTTCCCAAGGCTATCCAATGAAACAGTGGTAAGTGCAGGGTTAGAACTCTAGACTGCCTAACCCTGTTAATGCTGAAGTGACTTTGTCCAGAATTGCCTTTCCCTGTGTGTAGTGCAGCACAGGCAGATGTGTATTGGCTCAAGATGCTGCCATTCCTCCCAACCTGACTGTATTTCATTGGCACTGTATGTATCCTGGTTTGTATAATTCCATCTGCTTTCCAGCAGAAATCTCAATTGGAATCCTTGGATAGTTCTGCTGAGAAACTGATTGAGTGACATGGCTCCATCATTTAGATCCTCTGTGAAGAAAAGTACTATATACAGTACCTGCATCAATTTAATAATATTGGGCCAAATTCTCCTCTCTGTTACACCAGTGCAATTTTGTTGAAAGCAAGGTGGTTGCACGAGTCTAACTGAGAGAAGAATTTGGCCTATGGTGTCTACAAATGGCCTAACAATGGAAGTAAACCGACATCTGCTATTTATTATTTGTTAGAAAGGCATTTGGTTCAGTTCTATTAAAAGGGTATACTCCAAGGGAAACTTCTAACAGTGAATCCTGATGTACCTCCCACAATCCTCACATTGTTGTCAAATTGTTCAGCTGCAAGAATGAAATCAAAATAATAATGTAAAAGCACTCTAGGGCATTCTAGTTCAACGATTTCCCAAACACTACAGATTATAACGTGAGTATAATGTTTGGGATCTTTTACTGTAGAACACTAATTTTTTTTCTTTTACCATTTCAAAATGAAGTGTCCAGCTTTAACTGAAAGATATATTGCTTCAGGAAAGACAGATAACACATTCCAGTCTGTGTTCACTGCTTTTGGGATTATGAAATGAAGCCCATAGAGGCTTGCATTTCAAATAAGTCCTCTGAAAGCATCACTGGCCCCTTCAGTTTACGTGGTCAGTTAAAAAACACCACAGAGATGCACATTTAATTGGCACATGAAGATCCTAGCTATTGAAAAGCAAGCTCCAACTGTTAACAACACGTTACTGACTTTTACAAACTGGATTGGGTTCACAGGTTCAGAAAAACACTAGGATTCTGTCCAGCACACTTTTACATTAGTAGAATCTAAAAGGCTTAGATACCGGATAAAATAGCAAAATATGTTTTAATCTCCTGGGCTACTAGTAGAGTTACTGAAGTGGATATCTATTATTTGTATTTCTATAGCCCCTAGGAGCCCCAGTCATCCATCAGGACCCCACTGTGGTAGGTGCTATGCAAATAGAACAGAAAGAGAGTCCCTGCCCTCAAAAGCTCACTCTTAAGTATGACAAAAGACAACAGATGAGGCAGAACAAGGAAACAACAAGACTGTATTGGTCAGCAAGGTAGGCAGTGGACTCAGCATATCAATAGCCTAACTGTTATCAAGTTTTTTTGTAGCCCTCCTGGTAAAGGAATTATTATTGGGGAGTGGGGAGGGGTTGTTAAATAAGGATAATGAGTTTGTTCTGCAGATGTTAACATCTGTAGCACATTTATAGCACAAACTGAAGTCCACAGTAAAGTCAAATCCAATACTACAGTTTGCAATAGTAAGTAACCTACTCATTCTTCAGAGTTGCATTATTTTTATTGCCAACAATGTTCACAGAAGCCATTTACCTCTTCTCACTAATAAATGGCAATACAAAAGTGAAGAAAGGATTTTTTTAAAAAAAACAACAAATATTTAATTGTTATACATATTAAATGAAAGGAATACCTATGTTGTGAATTTATAGCACAGAGAAGGATCCTCTCTCAGATCGAGAGGATAGGTCATTCTCCACAGACATTAATTTCTTGACCTCTGTTGTGATGGCCAGGGTTTTTGGCTGTGATGCTACACTGGTCCACCAAGATACAAGTTGATTTCTCACCAGCCACTAAACTATAACTTTTGGTCACTGATCTGGACTGGAAGATTTTAACATTTGACCTTGAAGTGAAAGACTCAAACTGTGAAGCCTCCGAAACTGGCATATTTGCCTTAAATTAATAAATCACCACAACAACATGCACCAAAGAACAAACCCATCAATATGGGGTAAATAGCTACTGATTCACAATGAAGACTACTAGTCAGTTTCCAAAACCAGGTTAGCATAGCAGCCAATGACCTAATCAAGCTACCTAGGCCAAAACACAACTTCACGAGAAATGGGCTCTTTTCAATGGTGCTGCTTTGTATTTTGCAAAGAAAAAACTGTCACCATCATGTAAAAAGAATTAGAGCTTTAATGTATGTTTTTCTGTTATGGTATAACATTAAAAAATTAGACCCAAAGGAACACATTTCCAGTGGTGGATCATTTTTGCCTACTATGTTCGGCAGTGTGTTATTCAATTTTGACGAAACATCAGCTCTTTTGCTCATGACAAATGCCCAAATCTGTCAGGCACATTTAAATCAGAGGACTCTTAATCAAATCGTGATAACAGCAGTAGCACACATTTCAAAAATAAAGAATGCTACCAATTTGGAGTAACACAGAAGGACCGTTTCATTTCAGTGTTGTATTTGTACACATGGAATACTGAAAGCTTTGCAAAATTTAATTTGTTTTTGTCCATTCTGAACATGGCTGGGAATCCAGCTCCCTGTTCCTGTGAGTCATCACAAATAGATCACGAACAGGCTTCTGCTCAATCATTGCTATTACTGTGTGAATTTATCATTCTAGCTCCAGTCACACAGAAGTATAAGGGTCTGCCCTCTATGGCAGATTGAAGAATCATCAAGAAGCCCTTTGGATTTCCTTAACAAATTCTTATCACATTTAAACACAGAAAGAAAATTCCAAACAGCTATAGGTCAGAAACGTCAGATTCAACCATTTCCTGGAGCCAATATTTTATCTATGCTGCTTTGATGATGTTTTCAGTAGACGTGCCCAAGTTGATACCGGGCCCCATCTTGCTCCCAGGGAAGTTGATGTCAAAATTGGTGTTAACTTCAATATTGAAAGTATTGGATTCTTAATGAAATTTTGTAAGAGCAGAATGATCGTTGCAGCTATGTATCAGTCTTAGATGAAGCCAGCTATTCTTGTCTACAAAAAGCAAAACAGCTACCTGTGTTGTAATTAACCCATGTGCAATTGACTCAGATAATTAACTCAGTTTGCTGGATTAACTGCTGGTGCAAAGCACATATTCAACCACCCCAATTTCATTATAACTATGTGCTTAACTTTTCTGAAGATCAGGAGGAACATGATAAATGTGTGAAAGGAACACAAGATTTTTTTAAAAAATTAAATGTACTGATAGGACAAATTGACAGGCTTGGAGACTAAATTCTTCTCTTTAGTCATATAAAAATCACAGGGTGAGGATATACTGCTTACACAACATGATTTAACCCTCACTCAGCAAACATACCCAGTATCTGTAATTCAGTCTCTATGCCTGCTCAGTCCTTGGCGTCTTTTATGCCCCCCACAAGTCCCATTATGATTGCATTTTAGTGTATTTTGACACCTGTGCACTAGGTTCCAGTGCAATGGAGGATGCAAGGATCAATCCTGGACTTACGCACATAGACTGATAGTTTGAATCAATTCAAAGACAAAATGAAATACAGCTTCCCAGATTTAAATCTATCAGCTCATTACTGCGAAAGCAGATAAGAACATCTGAAGTGACAGGTACAGTAATATTTAAAAGACTCTGGCAAAGCAAAATTTCTTAACATGGATTAATTTGCGGAATCAGATTTAGTTTATGGCTATATGGGAACAATTCTGGCTTTGGCAGTTTTCCCATCTGTATGTTCAAGGCTCACAGAACAACTCTTGCCATCAGTGTGTAAATGCAGAAGAACATATGGTTCCAGCTCATTTCCCTACATTTATCTCCCATGCAAACAAAAAATTAGGAGGCTTGATATTGATACATTTCAATGTTCTTATCCAACATATGTGGCTTTGGTTTCGTGCCACTGTTAAACAAGCACATGGCACTTGGCAAGGGAAGAGGGAAGCCCTAATTTCTTTTAACTTAGTGCTCAAAAACCCAGAACAGCTAGATCAACATAACAATGAATGAAAGAGTGAATGGAAATCCTTAGAGCCTCGATCAGAATGGTCCCGATATTTCTGACTTCCCCCACCTGTCAAGGAATGAACAGTTCCTGACTGGAACCAACAGAACGCACCTTTCGCTTAATGGGAATACACTTTCTTTTCCTAAGCTTAAGATTGCAGTGTGACTTCCAGCAAAGAGAGCTCCTGCACAGAATTAACTACATAGTTTGGATGTAAGCATTAGTCCCTCAAAAGAAATGAAAGGCCAGTCCATTATATTATCAAATACCAATTACTTCTCACATCACTTGGTTTCAGAAAGCAAAAAAGAGTGTTCTACCTAAAAGGAAAAACAACGAGGAGTCCTTGAGGCACCTTAGAGACTAACAAATTTATTTGGGCATGAGTTTTTGTGGGTTAAAGCCCACTTCATCAGCTGCATGGAGTGAAAAATACAGTAAGCAGTATATATATGAAAAGATGGGAATTACTTTACCAAGCCCCTTTTGCCTATGTGCAGAAAGGATTCAAACTGGGGTGTTGTGCATTGTACGAGGATGCCCTAACCACTGGGCTAAAAGCTAGAAAGGAGCTGCCACCACCATTTCTGGATGAAATCTGTGTTTCTTTTGATAATAGTTTTGGATAGATCAAAACTGCATTTTTTTTGGGGGGGGGAGGAGAGGGGAGCAAATAAACCATTCACCTGAATAATTTCACCGAGGTCTATTCACATTCTATATGGCAATTCCCAAAGTTCAGCTGTAGAATAATAAAGTTTTCTAATTATTACATGAAGATATTGTTGATATCTTGCATACTAGCATCCACTGCCTGACACTCCCGGTGAAGAAAAGTGGAAGTTGGTACTGCAGTTGGAAATAAAAGGCAACTTCCAGTTTGACAACTCTCTCTTCCATATTTTTTAATCTAGTATTCAGTTACTGTATTTTTTCCCACAATCTAATTTACCAGTTACCACAAAACCTATATATTATCAACTTGATGTTGGCTATACAGTAGGGTTTATTAGTATAAATCACAGCATACTCTGAATTACTACAGGGATATAGAGGTGAGTCTGACTCAAAAGCCTGGAACTGAACACCCTCCGACTTTCAGAAAGTTTGGATGAAGATCCAAACTCTGCGGCTTGGACTTTTCCTTAATCAAATGATATTATTAAAATTCATCTTGTGCGCATAAACAATCCCAGCTGTGCAGGGAATTTCTGTGCACATTTTGGGTCTCATTCTACTCTTACATGGGTAAAATTCAGGAGTAACTCCATGGAAGCAAATGGAATTACAGTGGTATAAAAAAAAAAGAGAGAGAGATTGTTCTTTGACGATTGCATTAGATTAGCATACAAGTGGAGCATATGCCCATTACATAAAATCATGGAGGAACAAATGTTTATGCATCTTTACAAGTAGTGTCATGGCTGGTGGTTCTCTCTAGATACCCCATTGTGTAGGGTGGGAAAGTGTAAAAAATCAGGACAGGAGATAGGGGGGTAATAGGAGCCTGTATAAGAAAAAGCCCAAATATGACTGGTCTACAATTTTTTAGAAGTCGTCTGCTTCAGAGATAAAATGTGATATTTATTATGTATTTTGATGTGCTGAATTCAAATACGACAATTAAAACAACTGATTGGCTACTGTTTCTAAGATATTTAAGTTTTTACATTTTATGTCTATGTATATTGTGTAGATAGTAGAGTTTTAATCATAAATTGTAAACCTAGGTCTTTTCAAACCTAGGTTGCTTCACATGATAATATTTCACTGTCCTGTTTATGTAACACTTTAAAAATCAGCAAAAGGGTTATATAAATAAAATATATTATGAAACAAGAGGCAAAAAACTATTATGTACATAGTTTAGTCCTATTCAGTGTCTACTCGGCGCTTCTTGGCTTGTCTCTTGTATTCATTAAATGGAGCACCTCTTGTCACTGTCCAGCAATAGTCTGCAAGCATTGATGGGCTCCATTTGCCCTGATAGCATTTCTCCGTTGTTGCAATGTCCTGGTGAAATCGCTCGCCGTGCTCGTCGCTCACTGCTCCACAGTTCGGAGGAAAAAAATCTAGATGAGAGTGCAAAAAATGTAGCTTTAGTGACATGGTGCAACCAAGGCTTTTGTATGCCTTGAGGAGGTTTTCCACCAACAACCTGTAGTTGTCTGCCTTGTTGTTTCCAAGAAAATGTATTGCCACTGACTGGAAGGCTTTCCATGCCGTCTTTTCCTTGCCACACAGTGCATGGTCAGATGCATCATCTCGAAGAAGTTCACGAATCTGAGGACCAACAAAGACACCTTCCTTTATCTTAGCTTCACTTAACCTTGGAAATTTTCCACGGAGGTACTTGGAAGCTGCTTGTGTTTTGTCAATGGCCTTGACAAAGTTATTCATCAGACCCAGCCTGATGTGTAAGGGTGGTAACAAAATCTTCCTTGATTCAACAAGTGGTGGATGCTGAGCACTTTTCCTCCCAGGCTTCAATGACTGTCGGAGTGGCCAATCTTTCTTGATGTAGTGGGAATCTCTTGCACGACTATCCCATTCGCAGAGAAAACAGCAGTACTTTGTGTATCCAGTCTGCAGACCAAGCAAGAGAGCAACAACCTTCAAATCGCCACAAAGCTGCCACTGATGTTGGTTATAGTTTATGCACCTCAAAAGTTGTTTCATGTTGTCATAGATTTCCTTCATATGGACTGCATGACCGACTGGAATTGATGGCAAAACATTGCCATTATGCAGCAAAACAGCTTTAAGACTCGTCTTCGATGAATCAATGAAGAGTCTCCACTCATCTGGATCGTGAACGATGTTGAGGGCTGCCATCACACCATCGATGTTGTTGCAGGCTACAAGATCGCCTTCCATGAAGAAGAATGGGACAAGATCCTTTTGACAGTCACAGAACATGGAAACACTAACATCACCTGCCAGGAGATTCCACTGCTGTAGTCTGGAGCCCAACAGCTCTGCCTTACTCTTGGGTAGTTCCAAATCCCTGACAAGGTCATTCAGTTCAGCTTGTGTTACGAGGTGTGGTTCAGAGGAGGAGGATGGGAGAAAATGTGGGTCCTGTGACATTGATGGTTCAGGACCAGAAGTTTCATCCTCTTCCTTGTCTGACTCAAGTGAGAATGATTGCCGGTTCCTGATGCACCAGAGTCCTTCTCTGGAGGGTATTGGGCGTATAGCTGATGGAATGTTTGGATAATGCACAGTCCACTTTTTCTTCTTTGACACACCTTTCCCAACTGGAGGCACCATGCAGAGCTAACAATTGCTGGTATGATCTGTTGGCTCTCTCCAAATCATTGGCACTGCAAAAGGCATAGATTTCCTTTTCCTGTTCAACCACTGGCAAAGATTTGTTGCACAAGTGTTGCAGCATATGTGTGGGGCCCACCTCTTGTCCTGATCTCCAATTTTGCAGTCAAAGTAAAGGTGATAGGCTTTCTTAACCATAGTGGTTATACTGCACTTTTGTGATGCAAAAGTCACTTCACCACAAACATAGCAGAAGTTATCTGCACTGTTCACACGAGTACGAGGCATCTCTGCTCACTTTGGCTAAACAGAAATGTGTCCCTTTGCAAAATCAAACACTGACAAATAAGAGAGTACGACACTCTATGATTTCTAGAGCTGATATAGGGCAATTTGTTCAGCAGAGTGATGTAAGCTTTATGATTGCATCATCCATGACTTCTAGGAATAACATGATGCAATTCATATCACGTATGACGCAATACCAGCTTCAGATTGCATCATTCATTGTTTTGCCTAAAAAGCAAGTACTGTCCAAACCCAGTCATAAATTTATTCATAGATCCAGTCAAAGATGTATTTTAGTCATTTCTGGTTTAAATTGAGATCCCTTCCCTTTATAACTCACTTATCCTCCACCATTCCCATGTCAAGGGTCGTATATACTGACCCAATAGCATATCTTGAAAACTAGAGCCAATCAGCAATTTTAAGCATCATTTTCGTTCTCAGTGACCCAGAATTAGTAAAGTTTGACTACATTTATTTCAGAAGCATTTTGGCCGTAGAGCAGTGCAGACTCTCCCTATAAAATTGATAAGAATCAGAGGAGTAGCCGTGTTAGTCTGGAATTGCAGAAGTGACAAAGAGTCCTGGGGCACCTTAAAGACTAACTAAAGTATTAGAGCATACTAATGCATCTGATGAAGTGGGTATTAGCCCACGAAAGCATCCGACAAAGTGGGTATTAGCCCATGAAAGCTTATACTCTAATATTTTAGTTAGTCTTTAAGGTGCCACAGGACTCTTTGTCGCTCCTATAAAATTGGGAGATCTGGTCACACTAAGTGTCACCCTTATCAGAAGAAGAGGGCCAGCCTCCTGGAAGACATTTGAACTAGAGATAGATGAACAGATAGGACAAAATATTGATCTTCACTCCACAACCTCCCCTCTAATGACATTTTTTGAAAAAAACAAACACTTATCTGAACTCCAGCTGAATTCCAACCAAAGTCTTTATTTAGATTTATACAAATTCTGTTGACTTATTTTGTTTTCCATTACTTTCACATGCACATCCAGTTCTGGCTAAAATGTAGCTGTTTTCATGGTATTTCTCTCCTGGCCAGAAGCAGGAACTCCTGGAGAAATTTTGCTAGAATATCTTTTCTTTCAAGAGTCCTTGCCTGGTTTTTCAGACTCCCTGAAACAGAACTTTGTATGTTTTGAGATTAACATACCACTAATCACAACGTCACTTCTTCCCTACCCGCTCACCATCTCTTTATTTTGGACATAAAAGAGGGACACACAAATCAAGGAGAGGTCTTGATTCATCATTGTTAGTATAAGAAGGACAATTGGCAATCCCCTGGTCCCAGCAGAGAGCAGCTGCATCCCATGGGATTTTACTCCCAAGTTATAATAGGTGGCCTTTGCACTGTTGCCCCTTTCTGGAATTCTCCCAGAGGGCAAGAGGAGTTTTAACTTGCACCACTGGGAATTAGCAACAACGCATCTCTGGTCGCATCAGCCAAAGACAATATACAATGAGATGAATGAAGGCCAGAATCTGTGCACTTCAGGATATGTTACCAGAGGCTGTTCAACAATAATATTTAGTGTGTGAATTCGATTATCATCTACAAAGGGATAATGGGATAAAGCCACAGGACAGGCCACTGAAATGATTTGTTCTGGAATTTTGTCCTGGAGGAATTGGTAAGCCGAAGAGCTATAGGAGGGCAACAAATAAAATCAAATAGGAGCCAAGACTTGTAGATATTTCTTCCTAAGTGAAGTATGAAAGCATTGAGACTTGGCTTGGCAGCTACAAGTCATGACTCCTCTCAAAGATGTTAGCCATTTTGCCCAGGGCGAGGATGAGCTATCATGGGGCTTGTCTTCACTAGAGCTGGGAGTGATCTATCTTATGGCGATCGATTTATTGCATCTCATCAAGACACGATAAATCGATCGCCAGCGGTGCCCCTGTCGACTCTGTAACTCCAGCTCACCAAAAGGTGCAAGCTGAAGTCAACGGGGGAGCGCGCCGCCGACCACCACCACCGTGAGGACGGCAGGTAAGTCGGCTGTAGATATGCTGATTTCAGCTATGTTATTAACGTAGCTGAAATTGCGTATCTACAGTCGATCCCCCGCACTAGTGAAGACCAGCCCATGGACTCCCTTCCCTTAAGCAGGGCAGATTTCTGTAGATTGGACCAAGTATAAATCTTTTGAGGACCATTCAGAATCCTATTTTTGTCAGTAAAATACCTCACTATTAAGCCTTAGGATGGCCTGTGGAGCCCAGTGATAATTATCAATTGTCTCTTCCATCTCCCAAATCCTATTTAAAAAACAAAAAACACAGGAAAGGCCAGTTCCTGGCCTCCAGTTTATATCCCTGTTATTTTTCTGTTTCACCAGAGAAATGCTCACCTTAGAACCAATATTGCAGTTTATGCTGAAGCAAAAAAAATCTGAACATCGTAAAAAGATGAAGTTAACATATGGAACATTACCACAAAGAAGGGTCTGAGCAGGATGCCAAATGGGAAAACTCCATAAACATCCCAGTGCCTCTTAAATTAGATGATTAATTTGTGGTAGTGAGATAAGACAGTGCGCTCCCTCAGTCCAAGAATTTCTCCTCTGTGGAAATACCTGGGTAGAAGTCTGTTTGTACTCATCTCATCAGTACTGAGGCACTCCTAGTTAAATCTAATGTTAACTAAGTCCTGCCTGTTAGTCAGTCAGAACATTTGGGTTAAGGTACTGTTCCACCTATTTTATAATAAGAATTCATACTGGATATTCAAATCTCCAGCATGTGTCTCTAGTTTTGCCCTAGTCCTAAGAAAACCATCCCTGTTTTGTCATTTTCTGTGGTCTTGCTTGTGCGTCCCCTGAAAAAGGTTGGAACAACCCTAGATTAATCAGCTTCTCGGCTTGAGATCTGGTCACATGGAAGATAAAGTCCAACTTTCAAATATCATAAATATGATGTAACTACTAGACAGAAGAGAAAAATACGGTATCTGCCTGTTGGTATTGTTTTTGTGTACAGTGTTCATGGAAGCTTGACACAATATTGCAATTTCATATATGCAAAGGTGCAATGCTTTGGAATATCCTATGTCTTTTCCAGATTGCTCTTTCATAAATATTCAGAATGAAACATACTGGAGCAGAGTTTTCACTGGACATATTTATCAGTAAGAGTGAACTGTTACTTATCACTTTAATTTCAGAGTTGGCTCAGGTCACTTCATATCCTTAAGCCAACGTTGGTTGGTTAAGAACATATCCAAACTAATCATAATTCACCAGTGAATCAGTAACAGAATATTTTGGACTGGTGTATAAAAACATATCTTATTCCATATTTAGTTTGCTTGGATCCTATTGTGGTTCAAACATATTTATTTAAAGTAAAAAATCTTCTCAACTCGAAGTTGGATCCAACTTCTTTGATAAATTTTTTATACAAAACTGAAGTTGAGATTAAGGCTTCAGATAATGCAGAGCTGCATTCTTCATCAAGCAGTTAACACGAAGACACTAATTATATACTCTCATACTGCAGATTGGTGAGTAAATGGGGATTTTCCACCGTCATTTATTTTCATTAGGTAACAGGGAGTCTGATATTACAATCCAGGTGCATCACAGATAAAAGATAAAATTACTAAATCACTTCTGTGATGGAAAAGAAAGAGACAAGGAGATTAACATATTTGTGCAGGCCCAAAAATACATCTTTTTAGGGTTGAATATTTTCTGTATGGAACTATGGAAGATTTGTGGCACAACGGTAGCGCGTCTGACTCCAGATCAGAAGGTTGTGTGTTCAAATCACATCGGGGTCAGGCAGGTTACCCTTTGTCCTGGGGTGCCTTGCTTGGGGAGCACATCCCTCCTGAAAGGAGTGTGGCCCATGCCTTTAGTGTTATACAGATAAAACTACACAGGATCTTTTCAGGGGACAAGACAAGAATGTCACGTTTATTATAACACAATTTGATTTATAACCAATAGCTAATATCCAGTACCTATGTATACACACCACACACACACACTAGATGTTCTGCAGCTGCTGTATAGTTACCTGTCCTGAACATAGCTTGAGTCCGTGGCTTGGGTTCACAGCTTGGGATCGTAGCTTGTGGTGGCTAACTGGCCAAGAGAGCTGGGCACAAGGAGCGGTTGGGTCTCTGTCGGGCATGCACCGATGCCCCTTGATGTTGACAGCAGAATGTTACCCAAAGTCTTCCATCTCACTCATCCTTTTTATAGGCTTTTAGTTTGAATCCAACATCTCTAGGTCTTGCTGTGTCATGCTGCCTCTGGGATCTGTGTGATTGATCACCCGTCAATTGCAGACATAACTTTCAGCCTCGGACCTGGCTTTGATGTTCCTTCAATTGGACCTTTGTTCTTTTCTCTTTAGGGTGGACTCCTCTTACCTTGTTAGGGCTGTTGTCTGCATCTTCAGCCCTTGGTGTTCACACTTTTTCATCAGGACGGGCTGGAGGTTGATTCCATTATCCATGCATACCTCATTCACACATCTAAACTAATCAGATTACATCAGGGTTTTGCAGAACAACTTTTACAGCAGGGTTTACAAAATGGAGTGAACATTTTAAAATGGAGTTTAAGACAAGTTAAAATGGAGTTTGGGTTACAATATGGACAAGTGTAAGAAATAGCAGACAATGGACAATAGTTAATACAGAATGGCAAACAGTGAGCAGAAGTTACATTGTTGAAACAGTGCAAGTTTAAATACTTTAAGTAGCAATTGGATTGAAAGTGAAATTTACAAGGGCAGCCACCTGAACAGCTGTGGTTCTTAAACATCCTAATTGTCAATTAGTCAGTTATTGGGGTACTAGGTTTTGTAAAAGAATGAAGTTTCATTCATAAAACTTTACTTATGAAGTTTAACATGAACAATTTACAAACAATTTCATTTATCAGTTCTACATTAGCAGGCTGGCCCGGTGAGCTTGCTTTTATTAGGAAAAACTTTTTCACTAGGAGGGTGGTGAAGCCCTGGAATGGGTTACCTAGGGAGGTGGTAGAATCTCCTTCCTTAGAGGTTTTTAAGGTCAGGCTTGACAAAGCCCTGGATGGGATGATTTAGTTGTGGTTAGTCCTGCTTTAAGCAGGGGGTTGGACTAGATGACCTCCTGAGGTCTCTTCCAACTCTGATATTCTATGATTCTAAATCACCTTTCCATTTTCCAGGCAGAAAAATTTATCTGAGACATAGCTACCCAGAAGGACCATGGTACCATATACAGACAACTTTAGGTGAGCTTTAGGGCTTGGAACAAATACTCCTTGAAGACGTACCAAAGTACACCTGCCTCAACATTTCCATAACAGCTCTGTATAGCGTTAGTTACATCAAGTCTTGTTTTTGATTGGATGGAAATATTAACAATACTATACATTATTGTTGCTACACGGCTTTGACTCAAAGACTCCTGAGTACACAAAGAACAACTGAATGCTGAACATTTCTTAAGGCTCATAAAACCCAATAACAAACAAACACTGAACTAGCCCAGCACAGAAAATCCTAGTCACTTACCACTCAGCAACAAATAATCCTGACAAAACAAACTTCAGTAAAGTCTTTGGCTTTGTCCAGACGGTGATGAAAACTTGTGGCTTTAGCACTCACCAAATAATGCACAGCTCTTGTATTGCATTTTTCTATGCATAGAGTTTACAAAGGTAGGCAAGTATAATGATTTTACAGGTGAGGAAACCAAGGGTCAAAGAGGTGAACTGACTTGCCCGTGGACACGCAGTGAACTGGGCATTTTGTGAGTTAATAACAGAGCCAAGAAGAAACGTCAGTTCTTTTAGTGTTGACTCCAGTGCTATGTTTTCTGGATCATAGGGGTTCCTCCTATCAAGAAGGAAGTACACTACAAGACACATATTACGCATACAAAACTTATACACTGCTGGTCTTTTATCCTCTTCTGTGACTCAAAAATGGAGAAAAAATGTGGAAATGAGAGAAGAATCTTGAATTGTGGACCAGAGTGCTGGAACTAGAGGTGTTGGGGGTGCAGCAGCACCCCTTGGGTTGAAGTGGTTTCTATCATCTATAGGTTTACAGCCTGGTTCAATGGCTTTCGGCATCCCTACTACAAAAATTGTTCCAATCTCACTGTTGGAGATGCTCCCTGAAAGAGCCAGAGATGTCAAAAAAGCTACTATTCAGAACATTTTTGTTTTTAAACGTGCTTAGGCATGCAGATTCACAGCAGCTTACTTCAGTCCCTGCTTCTCCCTTGGAACTCCAGCCCTACTCCCATTAAAAACACATTGTTGCAAAGAATGAAAAAATCAAAGATCCTAATTTTAGTTTACAAAACATCCCTAAGCATTTACAAGAAAATCTTAATGCCAATTTTCAAAGAGAAACTTGATCACTCTCGCCATTGCTCAGCTAACAAGCAGGCCCTGTCCAGCCATGGCTAATCCTTCTACAGGAAAAAGCCTTTGGAGTGAGGGTCTCGTGGTTAACACAATAGATGGGGCTTCGGATGTCTTGGGTTCATTGCCCAACACTGCCACTGACTTCTTGTACGACCTTGGATAAAGCACAGTCTCTGTATGATAAAGTTCCCCATCTGTAAAATGAGGCTAATGGAACTTCCTTCCTCAAAGGCAGGTTGTTAATTATTTGTATTGTAGTAGTTCCAGGAGCCTGAATCATGCACTAGGGCCCCATGGCGCTAGGTGCTGTACAAACAGAGAGCAAAATGACAATCCCTGCCCAAAGATCTGACAGCCTGGTAAATCCACTAATGTTAATTAGGCAGTCAGATACTATGGTAACAGAGACCATCTCAAGATCTGTTACATACATATAGTGGTTTTGGAGTGGTGGTTGTTACAATGCTTGGATCAAGTTTATTTTCTCATGCCTGAGTAAAAGGTAAATAATATTCTTTGCTTCTGACTGATTTTTTAAAAAGTTGGATTGACATGAAATGTATTTAAATCTGTAACCAATTTTCAACAGAATCTTTTAATAAAGGAAGTTTACTGGAAAATATCTCTGTAAAAATAGAGCTATATAATAATCATTTGCACCTTGGTAGTTCTGTCCCTCTGAGGATCTTGAAGCATTTTACAGATGTGAATTAATGTAGCCTCACAATAACCATGTGAAGATGGTGGGTATAAGCCGTAAGTCGGGCAAACTGAGGCACAGAGTGATTGGAACTTGGCCAGTGTCTCACAGGAAGTCTGTGCTAGAGCCCATAAGAGAACACAGATCTCCTGGTTTCTAGTCCTCTGCCCTAACTCTGGACCAGTGGTTCTCAACCTATTTATCATTGTGGGCCTCATCCCTTACTACTTGTATGGCCCTGAGGATGTCACATGGGCCGCAGCTGTGTGCTGACTGGGCCACAGGTTGAGAAGCACTGCTCTGGACCAACTGGTGAGCCAGCATGGTTCTGCTCAGTTGGATAAAATAACAAAAGGGAACCTTCTCTCAAAGTTCAAGAAAACCCCAAATGTAACCCCTTTCAGGTGTCAGCATTTGATTATCTTTTCCATACAGATAAAGACTTTGAAATTGGTGCCGCACTTTTGTTACCGTTTCGGATCAGGACTGAACACAGAAGTACTAAACATATTAAGAATGGGTGAATTGTACAGCGCACTAGCCAAAGAGCCTTGCTATCAGCCATATTTCCCTGTCAAATATTTGTAAATATCATTCCAAAAAAATTCTGCTGCTGGATAGTCATCTAGACCATTCCTTAGTCTGCTGCTTTCAGCTGTAAACCTGAGCTAGGATCCCAGCTGGCCAGGCGGAGCTAAAAATTGCTCGCTAATTGCTTGTAGTTCTGCTTGACCGGGCACATCTCCCATATGATCTCAGAGAGGAGGAGGGGATTGAGGGAGCTCCCATAACAGCTGCCTAAAGTTCCCCTTCTCTAGGCAACAGCCCGAGGGGAGTAAAGAATGCCTTAGCAGCTACTCTACTGCCCCCACAAGCTTCTCTCTCTGGATTTCAGGGGACAAGGAATGAAGGTTAAGCTCTCAAGCAAATCTTTCAGCTATCTCCCCTTACTCTAAGGGGGTAGGGATAGTGATTAGGGATTTCAATACTGGCCTTCCTATTACAGCACTTGTAGAAATGGGTCTGTAGCCAGTCCAGATTCCCTGCTCCTTACAGTGATTGGAGAGAGCAAATTTGGCTTGCAACCATCAAGTCCCCAGTCTTCAAAAAAAAAAGAATAATTTCATACAGGCCCAAAGAGAGGTAGATGTTTTCATCTGTATATTATTTATAATAGGGATGGGAGTTCAAGGTGTGTGTATGTTCATATCCAAAAATATCTTGAGTGACCGAATTCTTGAATATCAGAGATGGCTGAATACTGTTTATTCAAGATTTTTTCAGATGTTGCCATTTTCCAAAATTTATTAGAGAAGCAACTTTTCTCCCCATCCAGTGTTCAACCATCTTTATAGATATCCCAATAAATATTTTTTCTAGTACCTGACCATTTTATTATCCAATCCAAATCACAAGAGTTTTATCTATTCCGTAACAAAAATACTATGACAAAGACCGTTCTTGTGGTATTTCCAGAATGATTAGAACTAGGACGTACCAATCGATGAACAGAGCTAGCATGAAGACAGAATTAATAGTATATCTCTGCAGAGGTGATTCCCTCAGTAACTCATCCAGTGGATATGGGTCTATTGCAGGAGTGGTGGTCAAGGTTCTGTGGTCTGCAATGTGCAGGTGGTCAGACTTGATGATCACAATGGTCCCTTCTGACCTTAATGTCTATAAATACGAGTAACTGCAAGAGAAGTTGCAATCCAAAAATGTGCAATCCCAATTTTGTAGAATCAAGATGTTCAGATAAAATTGAGATCCGCATCTGAGCTCTATGAGCCCTACTTCTTCACTGCAGGGTGCAAGAAAGGCCTATTACAGTTGATTACCCGAAACTTTGGTTTCAGTTTCTTTCATCTCTTGTGTTTCCAAAGTGCCTGACACTGATTACCCATCACTAACTGAAATGATCCCACTTCTTTACAGCAATGTTAATACAGGAAACTGCTCAGACTGCCCTCTTCTGGGCTGGTACTCCTTAAAGCCAGCCTGTCTCCTGTTCCTTTACCAGTGTTTGTAGCATCTCCTGGGTTCAACCCACACTTTTATCTTCTTGCTGCCATTCATAGAAAGAATTTCAAAGAGAAACTGCTGAACTCCCAATTCATCTGAAAATCTGACACCATCAGCTCAGGACTAAACAAAGACTGTGAATGGCTCGTCAACTACAAAAGCAGTTTCTCCTCCCTGGGTGTTCACACCTCCAGATCAGCTGCTGGAAGTGGGCCTCACCTTCCCTGATCGAATTTACCTTGCTATCTTGCCTGCATATTTATACTTGCCTCTAGAGATTTCCACAACATTCGTCTGATGAAGTGTGTCTTAGCCCACGAAAGCTTATGATCCCAAACATCTCTGGTAGTCTATAAGGTGCTACAAGACTCTGTCATTTATAGAACTGTAAAGCTTAAATACTTATTTTTACAGTGTTATAGGTTCTTCACTTACAGGCTGGAGAAGCTGGAGTATTAAGGCCCATCTTTTAACTATCTTTCTGACCTGTGTTTGTACAGCTCCTAACTCAATGGGATCCTGCTCTATAGTGGGGGCTCCTCGGTGCGACCACAATTCATATAATAATCAACTCCACCACATTCTTTTTTAATGGGCAAGCCTCATCTGTGGTGGATCATGATACAAAAGGAATAGAGGAGGCTGCCATGTTATGTTTCTTTCTCCTTCTTTGATGTTCCTAGGGAACACTTACGCAATACTGTTCAAGTTATGCAAGAGTCAAAGCAACGGGCCAGCCTATTTCTTCAAGCTGGCAGCATGAAAAGTGCAGCAGGGAGAATTCATTTTACCAAATTAGGAACCCATTTGAAATCGATAGAGCTGAGATTTAGAGCCCTGCTCCAAACTGAGGTATGAAGACTGTTTGGCTCTGGTAAAGCGCGAGTTCTGGCTGCCGCATGTTTTTCTGTTTTGCAACTCTTAGTAGCTCTAGAAACAGAACAAGAATTTATTCCAAATACTAGATTTTGTTGTTTTGCAAAAGCACAGGCTTCAGTTTCATTAGAATGGGATGACTTTTTAATTACTTTGCCTTGGAATATAGTGGTTTAAATTAAAGAGGAAAAATGTTTTGTGCCACACAAAAAAGTTCAGTGTAACCAAAACTTTGAAGGGAAATAAAACCTCCAGTGGTTCTGCAAAACCTCAAACATGACCATCCTCTTGCATCCCTAAAAGAAAGGCGTTTATTGATCAGACTATAGAACACTTTTCTTTCCAGAGTGTTATGTATATTTATTAATGTAATTTTAGAATAGATTTTTTCTTACATAAGACAGTATTTCACATCTACACTATATAGTTGTAAGCTTAGTCCACAATAATTTCTACCTGTTTGGCTTTGTGTTTCCTGCATTTCAACATACTTTCTTCCAAGAGACAATGGCAGCATAAATGGAAGAGAAGAACTTGAGACATCTACAATTCAATTCTGTGACCTAACTTTATGGGTGGAGTTCAGACCTCTAATGCGATTCCCTTCCCAAGTTTGTACCTGCATGAATTGCTTATTTCTTTTAAAATCTTTTTTTTTTTTTTTTAAAAAAAAAGCTTGTTTGTAATATTGCTGCATATGGAATCTTCTCTTCATCTGAGATGCCTTCTCTGCCCTTTACTTCCCCACAGAGAGGAGGTAAGCAGCCATGTTTAGTTGCTCAATAGATTCTGAAAGTCAGTAAACAGACACACACAGCTGACGGATTTGTTCCCTACAATTCTCAAGCACTTTGTCCAGGCTAATTTTATTTTTCTCATATATCCCCCATTTCAGACTGCTATATATTTCCGTATATATCCCCCATTTCAGACTGCTGGAACTTTCACAATTTCCACTAGTAAGTGATTCCATAGTCCAGTAGAGCTCTTCAGCAGGAGATTAGGACCAAACCATCCCCTAAAGCTCTGTGGGACACAAAGGCTAGCAGATACAAAGTCACGAGAGAGAAGAAGGTTACCAGCCTAATCTCATCTTCCACTCTTGGAAACCATGGAAGCTCCTGTGATAAAACTCCGTTTCCTCTGGGGAGTGGCACAAGTTGGTTGAGCAGGGGGCCAGATACTTTCCCTATCAGCATCTCCTGCTGGTGCTATGGATTTCTGATCACAGACCCAATGAGGACACATGGCTGCTTGTTGCTAACTCTTGCTGGGTCCCCCTCTGCAGTGGCTACTACAGTGTCACAGGGGACGCTGACAGCTGCAGCATAGCTCAACACTGCTAGGAGGGGCAGTAGCAGTGGGAAAGTCAGCAAACCAGCAATAGGTGTGTGAGGAGGCCTTCTCCATGGATCCCAGGAAACTGCAGCATGGAGGAGGAGGAGTAAGAGGGGGAGGGGGGACATTCTCATGCCTATCTTTGGGGGGAATGGTTGGAGGCAAGATTTGGAAGGTGATCTTCAGAGCTTCCTTAGACATCACTTCAGTGGATAGGGAGGCTTTCGATCCTTTGATCATTTTCAGCTTACTGTTTCCTATATTCAGTGCATCCTATTACTCTTAGATGTACCTTGTTTAGGAAAATGTATGCCTATTTCTTTGTCTCAACACAAACATACTATGTGCAAATGTTGTGTTCTGATAATTGGATATTTTTTTAAAAAAATTAAAGTAACATTTTCAATATTTTAGAAATCACAGAGTATGCTTCATTTGAACAGGCTTGGAATATCTTGACTTAGGCAAAACTTAGAAGCCAAGAGTGTCAATCTTCTAGAATCAGAATAGTTGGGAAATAGAGAGGCAGCATAAACAAATTATCCCACCTGAGAGTATATTAGTCAATGGGGTGTCGGGTGTGAATCCAGCTGTATTCTAAAGGATGGGTTAGAACTCGTGAAAAGATTGAATGAACTAGTATGAAGACAATGTGGTCTATTGTTTCTCTGTTTACTTTCTCTCTGATTTTTGGTAACTGAGAAGAGACGCTGTAAATGACCACAAGCTGGCAAAGAAAATAAATGATGAAGAACAATATCACAAAAATGAAAGGGCACAGAATTACCAGTGATTTGGGGATTATGATTCAGTGTTCACATGACACTTCCCTTTGCTTAGGGAACTGACAGATAATGATATATGCAAAGTAGAATACTTTCCTGTCCGAAAACTGTTTTGGCTTGAGTTCCAATATCAGTGCATGATGGATTGTTTTGTCCAAAGGAGTCCAAAATCCATGCATCCATAGAAGCTATATGGCTGCCATGATTTCATTATCCCTAAGTGTTCTACTGTAGTGACAATACTCCAAAACCAAAGAGTGCCACTGATCTAAAAATATATATAAGAAAATGCTATATATTTGCTGAAGAAATAAAAAGGTCAGAATCTCCCCAATTAGTGGTTGCTTATGTGTACAAAGGACATCATGCTACTGATAAAAATTGGCCTCTTTTTTCACCACATCTATACCAGTGCTTCATTGCAACACTATAATTAAGGTTCTGTCATGCTTTCCATCCTAATCCACAGTTTAATTTTCAAGCAGCATATCACAGCAGGCTGAAGTTTGGCTGGCATGCCAACAGTTTGGATATAGTTGAGGGTTTTTTCCAGAAAAAATATGATGTAAATCACATAAACCAGTTCTTTAAGTCACACAATAGATAATACCTGGAAGGAGTTTTGATCATAGAAAAATGGAATTAGCCTTTCTGGACAACAAAAACTTACACTGCAGAGTCAATTAGTCCAGATACTGTGCTTGCTGGTATTTTTAAATAGGAGTATTCTAAAAAGCTATTTTAACCTACTGTATATACACAAGGCCCATTTTGAAATGTGGGTGACCTCATGGAATTTGGGAAGCTGTGATAAGAACATTGACACATGTAACAAACATTTAGTGTTGATAAAGGTGTTCACCACATTATGGAACTCAGGCTGACCATATATTTTATAACTTATTCACTTTCAACGATATGGGCTCAAGGCCAGCAATCATTTCACAGCATGGGTCTGATTTTCAGATACTGTGGTTCCCATTGACTTCACTTCAAGTGGACACTCAGAACTTCTAAAAATCATATCCTACAAGCACAGGACAGGAGGGAGTGAAAAATCTTTCCAAAACGATAATACATTGAGCGTAATCCTCCTCTCATTGAAGTCAGGAGCAGTTTTGCTATTGATTTCAGTGAAATTAGGACCAGATGCTAAAATTGTTCTGGTCAAAAGAACAGAATCTCCTAGAACAGGGACTATCAGTGCACTAACTAGGAACCCAAACTGGGACAAAAATCAATAAAAATAGTTGAGGTCTCCATTGCTTTAACAATTCCATAGCATCTTACCATATTTCTGTATGTATCCCTCGCTTCAGACTGCTTATCCACCCTTCCAGAAACAAAAGGGAATCAATTCTGCCTTAAACAAAGCAACAACAAGCAAAAATAGAAGAATAAACATGAGATTAAGGGGCACTTTTGAATCTTTTAAAATGTCCCATTTTTAACACTGTTGCTTATGCCACTTTTCCTCATTGCAAGGTCTCCCCCACAGAGACTGGGAACACTGCTAATCATAGGTCAGATCCTTGCACACCCAAAAAACCGCACAGAACTCAGTGAGGGTTGCCAGTGGAGATTTGTGGGGAAGAGGGACTGCAGGAAACTGCGTCTGGCTTGATGAACAGTTAATTTTTGCCCCTTTCTTAAATTAGGATTGAAAAAGCAAATGTCACTAGGTTTCACTGGGGGTACAGCTCCAGGCATCTGGTCCATATGGATGCCAGAGACCTAGCCATTTTTACACATTCGTTGAACAGCAACACAAGAAGAAAGATTTGCTGGCATACATGCTAACTATACATCCATCAATATAGCATAATACAGCTCACTTAACTCAATGCCTGTTAAAGCAATAAACATTTTTTAAAATAACACACCAAAGCATAACATACCAATCAAAGCAGAGCTCTACTTAACAACCAATTTACTGTGCCAGACTCAACAAGCTGATACTGTAGTTTAGTATGTTTTCAACACCAGAGGAATGCAACAAGCCTCTCTGGAATCCCTGAACTGCAGGCACTGATGGAGTGAAGTAAAATAAGGTCCTAATTGATAGGCAAATTGGAGCTGATCTTGGGCACAGACTCACAGCTGCTCTGCAAAACCATCTTGACTAAATGAAGTCACATACTGTATGTAGCTGCTTTATCAACAATTACTGACACAGCTTGCTTGGAAAGAGGGCTGATGAGTAAGTCACACCTGGAGTTACATTTAATGTAAGGAGGGAAAGAGGTGTCTGTACTCAGAGGTCTAAAAGGGTCACATTTTAGCAAACATTAGAAAGACCAGCCCATTGACAACTTATGGAGACCCCTGGAAATCTTCTGTTAAAAGGTGATTATTCAGGAATAATAGTATATTTTTTGTTTTCCTTCTTGAGATATTAGTATGGAAACTGATTTAATACATTGAAATTTAGCCCAGAAAAGCAGCATCAAGCTGCAAAAGCAGGCTTTTTTATTTCAGGGGCTTCTTTGCAAGAGTAATGACAGACAGGAGTGTGCTACTGCCTCCAGAATAAACAACAGAGAAAAACACATTAAGAACCAGAATACTCACTGTTTTGAGAGTTAGGAGATACCCTGCAGCATTCAGATACAAAATGGCAGCCTTAGGCCTGCAACTGCTGTTCTCTCCTGCATTTAAAGGATCAGCTTTGAAACAAGCATGCTGGGAAAGGCTCTTATCAGATAGTGAAACCCCACATTCCCCAAAATCTGAGCTGTGACTAGGTAATTAGAGAGTAGCTCCTGAGGAAAGTATTGGATTTCCACCTTTCTAAGGGCTGGTGATGTCCAAAATGTTTGAAAACTAGAGCCTAGTGTGTTTGAAATATTTGTGCCCTTTTATTGTTCTCTAGCAATATGTTTCTAAACTAAAATCCAAATCTTTTTGGACATCAGCTGTTTCTTGTGCTTAGAATGTATCCCATGGGAGCACCTGGTCACAGTAATATTAGAAATGGGGCAAAACAGTGAAGTTCAGATCCAAATTCCTCCAAGTTTATAGTTGTTTGGGTTGAGGATTCCAGTTCAGGATATTTATAGAGACAGCCTTGGCCTGTGAAATTCACAGGACTGTTTAGATTTTGATTTCTGGTTTGCAGCTCACTCTAGTTAGTATATCAATACATGAGTAAGTTCTGCCCTGTCTAGCTAACACTAAAGCCAGGTCATATTGCTGTAACAGGATTTGTGTTTCTTAAGAGTTCCACTGCTACTGCTGCTGCTTCTTATTGCCCCTTATAAAATCATAATCATGTGCTTGCTGCATCATCATTAGTTGCTATGTAGATTATTATGATGCCATAAACAGCAAATTATGACTTCATTTGTGGTTCAGTAAGAGAATCAGGAACAAATGATTGTCCGGGCAACAAGTCTTCATTTGCAAATGTATCTAATAAAGGAAATTAGAGGTCAGAATCTCAACTAGTGTAAATCAGCCTGACTCCACTGATTACTCAAGGTCTATTTTATTAGTCACATGAGTGATAATGGGAGTTCATGGAACATGCTGATTTACATCAGCTGAGAATGTGTTCTAATAAGAAGAGAAATACAGAAATTATTGGTCTAGGTTTTTCACTAATGCAGGTGTAAATCCACATAAACTCCACTGACTTTATATTGGTGTGTGATAGTAGCAGAATTTGGCACATTACAAGTAAGCAGAATAGTTTTGAATAGAATTTCCTATGAGCTGACTTTTTATGTTCCACCAGAGAGGCATCTTTCTAAACAGGACCTCCTTAGAGATGGTGTCTTATATGTGTGGCTAGAGAACTGCATTATTATCTCAGTAGCTAACTCTTGAGTTTTGCATCATTGTATTCATGAAGGATTAGCAGCTGTAGAGGGGTTGTTCAAGAACAGCTATTCTATGGAAGGTATGTTAAATCCAGCAATCATTTGGAGCCTGCATTTTAGAGGTTAACTGTGATAATGCTGCTCTAAATCACACACTATTGAAAATAAACAGTGGTAAAAGCAAAACAAACCAACTGTGACCCTCCTGCCCCCTCAGAATGAATCCTGAATTTAGAGTGTCCACACTGTAGACAATACATTATAAGACTTTTATGGAATGCTTCCTTTCTGACTGAGAACCACGGGAATTACACATCTACATACCTTTGATGTTCTGGGCCTGAGATGCTACCTATGTAAAGAAACAACCTGGGGAATTGTTTGCTATATAAATGTGTTTTAGTACTTCATCACTTATCAGGTGAGTGATAAAATGGAGGGCTTGTCTATAGGAAAATAAATAGATTTTAGGCACATTAGCTAAAACAGTTATGTGGTCATATTTTGCCCTCAAATAGACCATGGCCAGCTGACATTTTAAAATACCGCTGTCTTTGTATATACTGGGGGCTAAGTGGTATTTAAAAACCTAGTAACATATGCTTGCTAAAACATATTAAAACACCACTCATTTTTCCAGTCTAGGCAAGCCTAGAGAGAACAGAACATGGCTAGTTTGGAGATTCCCACATCTGCTTGTCAAGCAGTTATCAGACAGAGCCTGTTGTGCCTACTTAAGTCACCTGCAGTCTTTAACAGAATAGAGCCCTGATTTCTATCAGTTTAGAGCACACTATTCCATAGTACAAATACAGATCTCCTGTGCATGGAGTGGAGAAGTCAGACTATTTTATTCAACATCCCACAGTAAACTGATGTAGGATAAAGAAATCTCCTTCAAAAACTTTACTACAAAGTGGTAAGCTTTTCCAAGGAGAATGGTAGATTTACTTCTCTCGCTCTCTGCTTGGTTCTCATCTTTTCTACCTGCAGACAAATTGCCAACCTTTTGGTTAGGGATAAATGAATTGTATTTTACCCCTTAAAGGACAAAGTCAATTCTATATAATTGTGCACTTTCAGCTCTCTGTTTTCCCCAATGGACAAGCTCTATCCTGTTGCCATTAAAGACAATGGGAATTTTGATATCAGTGAGAGTAGAAGCTGGTTCTGTCGAAGGCCTTGCCTACATGAAAGGCTTATAGTGTTCCACTATAAATCCTAATGAGTTCTTGTGTAGCCTGTCCACTTTGAGGGCTTAGGTTGGTGTAATTAACTCACTTTAGTTAAATGAGTGCACATTTTCTCAGGGTGGACAAGGCTTGAGAAAAAAGACGTCGGTCTCCCCTGCCTAACTCAAATCAGAATCAGACAATGGGAGCTTCTAAACCCAAAGGTACATATTTTTCCTAAAATGATACAAAATACATGATTTTACATTCTCTCACATAACATAGGGTAGAATTTTCCCAGTTACAATTTAAAACAGATCCCATGGCTAATCTTTACACTTCAGGTTACACCTTCCTGTCATTTTTCCTGCTCTGACCTAAAAGACGCAGAGCATCATGCAACTGCTTCCGTGCCCAGGGACTGTAATATCAGCCTTGGCCTCTCTGCCACCTTGCACAATGGACTTTTGACAAGTGGATGCATCTAGCTGTGCACTCATTGGTCGGGTCCCACTTGTCCTCTGCCCCAGGTAGTTCTCTACAACCTCCCTTCCACTTTGCTATGCAGCAACCCTTGCTCGAGTAGGGTCTTGCAGAGTACAAGGTGTGTGAAATCTTCATGCTTGGGCTCTCTGAAGCCTGCCCTCACTGAGCAGTGGAATTGTAGTAACATAGCTGCATCTGAGTACCTTCCGGGCCCAGGAGGTGAGGTGTGGGCAGGAGGTGTCCCTATAGGACCGAAACAGGGTTCCATCACGAGTATGGAACATCTAAGCTAAATAGAGGATATGCATGATGAGACACCGGTCATAGTTAATGGATTTAAGAGAACTTGTCTCTTGATGGACAGTTTAATAGCACAGTCAAGTAATAACCTAATGCCTATACTTGAGGTATTGGAAAATCTTTCTAATAGACTGGCGTGCTGCTTGTGGTTGAAGAAATAAGCATCCCCACCTTCCAAAGACCAACTGTGGGACCACTGACAAGCATGGGTTACAAAAGCAAGCTGAGAAACAAAGCAGAGCGGGAAATGCGGATGTAGAAATAATTTTTCTCAGTTTAAAGTACGGTGTCATGTATCTGCAGTTCCATAATCCTACAGTTCTAATGTTACTGAATCACAGTAGTAAAAAAAGGAAACATCACCAGGACTGTATACACTGGAGGAGAGCAATTTACAGCCAGCAGTAAGAACCTTTAACCTAAGAGACAGTGAAAGAGTTCTAGTGGAATACCATGTGCTGGGGATACAAGATGGCAAATAATGGCATTTCATCATTGCTCAGATTTACAAAATGCTTAAATGCAATTTTAAACTAAAATATCCCACTCTGTGAGTTGATTTTTAATGGAGACTATCTGTTGTATTAATTGAGGTACACTAAGAGACTCAAGAGTTCTCCAGATCTAGTACCATCTTCATCATTACTACTTTGTAGCAAATCAATACTGTTAAAATATTTGTAAACTTCGTGATGTTAAGTTTTAAAATACAATGTATTGGAAAGAATGAGACACTATTTCCTTGAAGATTTAGATACAAAGGTTTTATTAAAAAATTTTTCATATTTTTAAATGGTTTTCTTATTTTGCTATGTTTTAATTTACCATCACCTTTATTTTAAGGAGTCAGATCTATTAACCTACAACACAAATGTGAATGATTATTTCTAGCTTAACACATATTGCTGGAAGTAGGTTACTGCTTGCTTCCACGTTAGCATTAGGAGGACACAGGCTCTGTTAAAATCTCATGCCGAGTAGTCATCCTTATAAGGAGAGATTAACCATAGTCACCAATCCAAAAGGATTGAACTTCTTCTCTCAGTGGTCAAAAATAACTTCACATCAATTTGACCAGTCAGATACAAGTGACCACTTAGTCACCTACATTTTTAAGAGGGGGGGTGAGATTCAAGGCTGAAGTTCATATTGCCCATTTCAGACCCTTATACATAACATTCTAGTACTCAGTTGCTCACTTCTAGTGACCACTTCCAACATGTGTTGCCCCTTCTGCTTAACAATCTGTCCCAACTTGTACTTAGCTCAGATGCTCTGCTTCCTTGCCCTGATCTGAAGAAGAGCTCTGTGTAGCTCCAAAGCTTGGTCCTTCCACCAATAGAAGAAGGTCCAATATAAGATATTACCCTAGCTACCTTTTCAGGTACAGAAAATGCCAGTGGTTGACAATATGTGCTACTGTAATAGAAAGCTCTAAATAACAAGGACATGCAGGGTAATCAATAGTTTCCTGTATTACTCGTGGACGTGTTGTTGCATGAGAAAACACACAATTCATAAATAACTAAGGTAAGCAATACAGAATAAGATAAAAGAAATACATATATTGGTACATTTACTATCAGTCCCCTGAGGAATATATATTATAGTATTATCTATATCAGGGGTCGGCAACCTTTGAGAAGTGGTGTGCCAAGTCTTCATTAATTTAAGGTTTCGCGTGCCAATAATAATTTTACATTCAGAGGGGCCAGCGGAGGGAACCCCAGACCGGCAGTGGGCTGAGCGGCTCAGCCTGCTGCTGGTCTTGCTCAGCCTGTTGCCAGCCCGGGGTTCCATTCATCCAGGCAGGCAGCGGGCTGAGCGGGGCCGGTGGCCGGGACACTGGCTGGCAGCACTGAAAATTGGCTTGCAGGCCGCCTTTGGCATGCGTGCTGCAGGTTGTCTACCCCGATCTATATAATCAGTCTCTTTAAATTATCCTTTTCTAGACATATCAAGCAGTTCCCTTTACAGGGAGAAACCTTGCCACATGGCAAAGTTAGCATGTCTCCAGATTACTTCAGGTTAAGAAAAATGAAAAACTTCTATTGGATATCAAATAAAATTCCTTTCACACCCATTCTACATGTTTTTTTACCCTCCATATTGGCAGTGACTGTATTTTTCACATACGTTGCTATGCAACCAGTCAGTACATGGATCATAATATTTAAAGCAAGAATTTAAGTTGTGCATCATCTGTGCTCAACAAATGATAACTAGTAATAAATTATAAACAGTTCTTATCAAACTAGCTAGCTGCTCCCATGCCTCACAGGATGCAAAGAAATGTCAAAGTATTACAGAGATTATTGTGAAGGAGTCAGAAAAATACAGTGACATATTATCTCACAGAGCAAATTCATATGTTCTCAATTCCTTGCAATCTGAAATGAAGCAACAGAAAACTGTTGGAATTCTATAAATATGGCTAATATATATTCTGAAAACATGAGCTTTTTTCTTATGAAGAAACTGCCACAGAATAATCCTTATTTAAAGTTATGATTTTTTACAAAATGTTATTTGAGACTTGTGTTTCAGTTCATCACATGATTTTATAATAACTGTTTTGGTTTCAAAATGATCTTAAAATTAGTGGTAGATGATCCAACTGCCTCCAGTTACTGCCAGTAATCCACTTAGACCACATTCTGGTCCCCCTGCTCATGTTTAGTATCACCTTCCTCCATAAGGTATTCCAGTGAAAACAACGGTACTGCTTGTAGAGCAGTGGATTCCAAACTGGGGTTCATGAACCCCAGGGGGCTCACAAAATGTTACAGAGTGTTCTTGGGAAAAAATTTCCTAATGGCGGACAGAGCTGTCCATAGGGACTCCAGGCAGCATGGGGCTAGCAGCCCATAGCCTTGGGACTTCCAAGGGCAAAGCAGATCAAAGCAAGCATATCTATCACACTGAGGAGATTTAAATGTCAAGACTCCTTATATGAAATAGAAAGGGAAGTGGATATTTTTTGCTGTTTTTAAAATTAAATAGGCTGCCAGTGTTGTTTTTAAATTATTATGAAGAATAAGTTTTAAGCTTTGTTGTAACGTGCGTTGTTTGCCTGGACTGCTCAAGACCTGAATGCTTGTATAGGAGGAACTCTTTGAGTTGGCTTCTTAAATACCTTCATGTGGTTTCACATCTGATACTCCTTGAAACACTGGAGGCAGAGGCACCAGTACAGGGGAGGTGGGGGTGACGAGGATCACATGCCACCCCCACATTAATCTTGTCCGTCCCCCCCGCGGGTCCCTCCCTTTTGTTTCCAGTGGCCAGCACAGGCCCCACCACTTTTCTGGCCCTGGGTTGCACTGGGGCTTTGTCCCTGCACCTCTTTTTTTCTACTGGTGCCTCTGATAGAACCCTTGTCTTATAACAGGCTTAATCAAAAGTGATATAAGCACAAAAGTGAGCTCTTGGAAGAGTGTTGCCATTTTCATAATGTAATAAAAATACTGTAATAATAAATAATTATTAATAGTGTCCAATAAGCATGTCATAAAAATAAATTTTATATTTACAAGATCACTGCTTTTATAATTTATGCTCAGGTAAGGGAGAAAAATCTCTGGAAATATTATTTTTATGAAGGGGTTCATGAAACTTGATATTTTAGTGAAAGGGGTTTGTGGGTTGTTAAAGTTTGGGAACCACTGTCGTAGAGTAAGGTACAACTCGGGATCAGAGCACACAATCTAGCACTTTGCACATAATACGGTACCACAGCTTCTGTGGTACTGTCTCACCCATTAAGACAGGCTAATGGGCAGAAATCTTAATTTAAGGGTGGATCTTCTAGCCCTTACTCAAGTGTTTCTATTGGGTTCAACAATGTTTATTAACAATATTTCTATTGGCTTCATGTGAGTAAGGGATGCAGGGTTAGACCATCCTGCACTGCTACAGTAACAGATACAGTGTGTTCTGTCTAATGTCTGTGCATTCCTTTTACTCTTTTTTTTCAATAGACCATAAGTAAACATACTAATATGCCTTCTATAAGCTATCTTTTCTGGCAGTTGTTTGTCTTTTTGTCTTCCCTACTCTGAAATCCCTTAGCTTGCTAGCTTGGTGGAAACTGTTTAAATGTACAACACAAATTCTCCACTGAGGTTTGGCTAGCCAACAAGTTATTCAAGCGGCTTTGTCTCATGGGGTTTCTCTTCATCCTCTACTTTTCCAGGTTACTCCAATATCCTTGAACCTATAATTTATGATAATCTCATCTAAATGCTTTGAAATAATAAAGAACTTAAATTTAACTTTTTGGCTGAATGCCCTCCAGAATGTAACTTCATCAGTGCACACTCATTATTCCAAGAGAGTGGGTTCTGTTACTCAGAGTTTAAACAGCCTTGGAGATTTTCAGTCTAGTTCGGTGTAGTGAAATTGATGTCTGCTTGCTATATAGGCCTTATCTCTCTCTCTTTTTTTTTGGTCTGCCTTGACTACCTTTAAGATACAAAGTAATTTGCTCTCAACACATTTACTTTGGCAGTATTCCGGAGATGGATTGTGATAGTAGTGTTGGGGAAATATTGTTTTCCTGGTTTATTTCTAAACTTTCATAGCATGACAAAAGACAGGGAGACACACACACACACAAAAAATCAAGTGACAAGTCTAGAAGATTTCACATTCCAAATGAATTCAAAGACAGGTTTGGCAAAATCTTGCTAGAAAGACTTTAAATTATCAGCTGTCCCCACTCCCTTGAAACTAAGGCACAGAAAGTACTTTAAAACGTGAGCTGGGGCATGGTGATGGGATAATAAGTTCAAATCCAGAGTAGGTTGGAAGTGACCAAAATTTAGTGTAATCTAATGGCTGTTTAGTGGCCATTGCAAAATGAGTTTGGTAGTCTCAGTCCAGTTACTAGTGGCCAGGATGTCCACATTGGTCTTGACTCTAATTTTTCCCTTTGTAGGCCCTCTCCACAGGGAGATCAACGATGGAGGGCCTGAACCAAATCATATTATTTAATTTATTTGTACAATGGCAATGCCTAGAGACCCCAGCTGAGATGAGGGTCCTGGTTCACTGGTTACTAACAACCACATAGTAAGAGGTAGTGCCTTCCCCATTGGGCTTGCACTCTCACTAGAAAACAGAGGAAAAGAGTTGGAGAAAGATGGTCTAGCTGCTTGTGTGGCACTTTGGATTCAGTTCTTTGCTTTGCCATGAGTTACCTGTGTGACCATGGGAAAATCACATAGTTTCTCTCTGGCCCTGATCCACAAAGGTACTTAGGTGCCCAAGTCCCAGTTTTAGGCGATCTGCAAAATTCCCACTTGAATGCCTAAGGTCACTCTGCAGCTAAATTTTTGCAGTAAAAGTTTCCTTTGTGCCTAAGCTTCTATTATTAGGCACACACATGGCTGCCTCCTGCTAAGCCATCCAAACACCTATCTCCCATCTAAGCCTCAGACCAATCCAAAAAGTGGGGGAAGATATGTGGTCATCCACCAAACTTGCATGCACTGGACCTTGAGTCTCCCACCTCAGTGCCCAAACCATCATGCTTTAGAGTCATTCTTGCCCTCTCTCTGGTTCAGTGACTCTTTCATTGTTTGTTCACAATGCTCAGATCCTTTCTCTCCGCACATGTAGAGGGGCAAATTACACCCAGGTCTTCCATGTCCCAGGTGAGAGCTCTCACTACTGGATTAAAAGATATAGGCCAGGCCACACTTCCTCCTCTGTCTCGCTTGTGTAGAGCAATGCAGGTGCCTCGCTCATTCTCCCAAGAAATGAGTTAGGTGCCTAGGCCACCAGACTTCAGAAGAGGGATTCCTGGTTGTAGATTGCAGCCCAATCTTCATTGCCTATTTCCAGGAGAGGGTGGGGCTTAGTAAACTCCCTTCTCACCAGCATCTCCCATTGGCTAGCTTAGGCAGTTTCCATCTAGTGTTCTGGCTTTTGTGGATCATATTCTTAGGCATATATCTCCCCATCCATTGTAGAGGTAGCCTAGGTGCCTAACTGAGGCTCTGTGGATTGCAGTGTTGTTCCTGTGATTTTCTAGGCTCCTAAAAGTTGGATATTGCTCAGCATTGTAATCTCTAAATCCCGTTGTGGTTCTGGGTCTCTACATCTCAGTTCCTAACCTGTAAAATGGGGATATAGCACTTCCATGTAACAGGGGGGCTGTAACAATAAATATGTTAAAGCTTGAGATGCACTCAGATGTTACACTGGTGGGGGTGGGGCATGTGAGATCCACAGGTATAGAAAAGAGGTACTATCATCCACAGTTTACAGACGGGGGAAATGTGTGACGGAGATTAACTGTGGCTTTGCCATGGTCACACAGGAAGTCTGCGGCAGAGCAGGCACTTGAATGCAAATCGCCTGATTCCCCTTCAAAAGCCCCAGTCCATTATTTTTCTCTTGGGAAGTCTTGTCATTGACTTCAAGGGATCAAGTGCTGGATGAGGATGGAGACCAAACTACCCTCTCATCTGTATTCTCATCAGGGTGGAGGAAGATTACATTACCACTGCTTTTGCTATTAATCAACAGAGTAAGATTAAGTCTCCACAGCTCCCATTTTATTTATTTAGGTATTTATGTGGTGCTTCCTGTCATCATAGTATCTGAACACCTCTCAAGAGAAAAAAACACACACACAAATGACTGTGAAGGGGGAAAAACCAGCTAAATTGCAGACAGAAGGCATAGGTTTTTCTCTGTCAGCTGACACATCTGCTCCTGAAGCTAATTACTGTGCTATTAAAAAGGAAAAAGCAAAACAAGTGTTGTGAGCAGAAAAAGAATGCTTTTATTGTTTGTTCCTGTGCTGCTAAAATGTGAAAATTACAGTCAAATTCCAACCATATGAATACTAGGATTTGATTTTTTTAAAATGGAAGCTATGAGGTTGTCTCTCCATTTACAGAAAATGATAATTATCACATCTTACCATAAGACATCTACATTTCCTCATTTTAAATGCTAGGAAATGCAAACAGACCACAGTTTAAGCCTGCAAACTAAGTGGATTTATGACTGTTTTTTTTTTCATTAAAATAAAGGTGAGCTATATATAGCCAACACTTTCCTCCAGAAAAGGGAGGTATGCAAGTCTGGAGGCTTGTGTACTTTGGATGCACAAATTCTGCTTTTATTCTTCTTCCTTGCTCAAAGCTTTCCCCTCTCATTAGCCTACATAAATAGCTTAAATCTTTAAACTTTCCTGTAGCTGACAATAGTAATAAAGCATCATTGCACATTTTGTAAAACCAAGGCAGCATTTCGGCTGGTTGATGACATTTTTAAGGTCCATTTCTCTGTGACTTGTAATGCCCGGGAGGGTAATTATCTACTGGTAACTACATGCATTTCATACCTTATTGCTTATTCAGAAAACAGTAAAATGATAGAGAAAATTGTTGGAGGGCTTCGTGGTTTCACCTCCCCTGCGGCACCAGCCCTTCTGATGCTTGGAAAATAAAATGCCTTAGTGCTCATTTTTGTCTTGAAAGTGAAAGTGGTATAAAAACTAGTTGGGGTTAGGAAAATGTATTTCAGTGCAAGCAGATCCTGCTTTTCTCAGTTCTGGGAACTATGGTTAGCTTATATGCACCTGACAGGAAACTAAAATCCAAACTGATGACCATTTAGCATGTTCAAAGTGACTGGGGAATTAAATTAGAGAGAGAAATATTTTTTCTCTCTAACCTATTGTATCTCACAGCTAGAACAACCTGACAGAGAGACTTCAGTCATGGTCTATATTTGCTCCCCTCAAACTCCAGTACTGGAGGAGGTTGGATGACCCAGAAGCGGGGACCAGATGTCCTTCTTTGTGCTCTCTGTCCCAATCTGCCCGCAGAAGCCATTCCAGTCCCAATCTGTGGCGGGCAGTCTCTGCAGAGCAGGGAAGGGTATGCTGGGGTTGGGGGTCATGGAAGATGTCACAACCCGTAACATGCCTCTTTCCGACCCTGGCAAATATATATCCTAGAGTTTATGCAGCATCAAGTAGCTTGGCATTTTACTCTGGGTGAAATTCATTTCTGTGCAGTAGTGCCAGAAAAAGACCCCTGCACACACCACTCAAGATTCACATAACCCTTTTGAGGACTTACATTGTGTGTCACCTGCATGTGGGTCTGTGCTGGCCATTCTGCACAGAGATGAAAGGATTTTGCACAAGAAGGCCGGTAGCAACAAGGCTCCCAGGCTGGATGGAGGCAGGTCCAGCCATTATCAATCAGATACACAACTAGCTCATTATTGAAGAATGAAACTCATGTTTTATCTAAGTATCCAGACTGAATTTGAACCTTTCAAAGTGTTGCAGCTCACCCATGGCTACTATAAGTCGCTAATGGATCACAATAAATCCTCATTTCTCTTTTGAAGGGGGTTTCAGTTTTTCAGTATCAGAACTTTTGCCTGTAAAGGCTCTGAGCAACCTCCTTTCTCTCCAGAGTGACTGTTTAATGTTCAAAGTTTCCCTAATTAAAATAATAAATTAAATATGCACTGCAGAGATGTTTTAATTACTACTATTTCACACTAATGGCTGAACCATCCAAAACCAAGAAACACCAAATTATCTATTATTTAGCAGAAAATTAAACATATTTTGGCGCACAACTGCATATATTCTCTGGAGTAGGTGATGAGGAAGTGCTTTTCATGCCATTGATGACCATTGACTGTTGGAGTGAACTTTCCAAAGTCTCATGCCATTTTGTTTTTGTTTTTGTTTCTAGTTTTTGAGAGTGGACCAAGACAAAGACCGAGAATGCAGCCTGGACTGTGCAGGATCCCCTCAGAAGTCACTTTGTGCTTCTGACGGTCGGACTTTCCTGTCCCGTTGTGAATTTCAACGAGCAAAATGCAAAGATCCTCAGTTGGAAATTGCATATAGGGGCAACTGCAAAGGTAAGCACTGCAAAGCTTGTTGTGTTCATAATGTAAGAAATTAACCAAAATTAGGGGTGTTGAACTGAAGTGATGAGTACCCATAATTCCCTCTGAAGTAAATGAGTATGGAGACTGATCCAGTCCTTGCTGGACTGGGTCCACAGTTAGGATTTTCCTGCGGGTACCTCAGAAATAGGACCCAAACAGATTCCTTCCTGCTTGAGGCTTCCTGCCTACCACCTTCAGCATTTTCCATTGAGGCAGGCAGGCTCATTTTTCTATTTCTTAATTACATCCCTTTTGCTAGAAAAAACATATTTGTTTTGATTCAATTTCACAAACAAAAACAATCACCCAGGAGGTAAATCCCTGGGTTTAAAGACAGGAAAGAAGTCCTTTAAATTTGTGCTAGTTTTGAAAGCCAGTGGAATAGTTAGAGATGGCAGCAAAATCTCATTATCCTCCCCAGTTACTTCATTTGTTCTTTTAGTTCTCCTCCCCAAAGTTCATAGATAGTGGGCAGTGGGATGTCCCAACATTTCAATTCAGTTATTTAGCGATCTGAGACATACACATTTTCATTCCCTCAAATGCTACTCAGAGACCTTGGGCTGGCATGCTTAGAGAAATGATGACATGCTTCCTCTCTTAAATGCAGGGCTTGATTCCTTGCCCGGTGCTCTATTTTTTTAAAATATAAATATAGCGGTGATCACAAAGATTTACCTTCCCTTGCTCTCTACTAACAACAACAAAAAGATTGAGACCACACAGACTCAACCTCCGAGACAATTTTCTACTTCATCTCTCTCTGTTAACTCAAACAAGCCTTGAAAGCACCACGATTGCTATAAGAGACATTCTGTTTCCCCCTCCCCCTCCACAAAACATCATGCTAGCATTGTATTAGCTGATGGATCTACTTCCTTATATGAACAAAGAAAACCTAATGGAGTTACTTGAGCCCAAGTGCCTGTTGTTTCCACTAACAGGAAGAATTATTGTAAACACTTTGTGTTAGTGCACTGTACATATTTAAAACATTATGCACTCGGTGAAGTAAAGTGTTATGTATAATTTTTTCTTAATTATTTTTCCATGCAATTTACCAAATGCACTGACAATGGCAACTACAGAATGCTTTCCCCATCCCATAATATATATATAGAATTTCCCTATGGCAAAATCCTGTGGGGATCAGTTCTAGCAGTACTTGCAAATTGTTACTGCAATTGGTTGACATATAGAGTACTTTATTGCTGTGTACATTTTAACCTATAGCATTTTAGCACAATTGTAATCCTGGCATCTGACCCTCCAGCTCTACTCGAGAAGCTTAAATATTGCCATGAGTTGCCACGCAGAGATCAAGGTGGTGCTTTTTGCCTCTAAGTTCAATGAGCACTAAATTCATTCAACTCTAAATTTTATTTTTCTATATAGATGCTATATTGCTTTGGGGCATAAGTGCCAGTTGTACACTCGATGAATATCAGTGAGAAAGAGACTACACCTATTTTCACTTTTAATTTCATATTTAATTGAATCAAAACAGCTTTGGGGTGTGCAGTGGCACTTCGCTCCTGCCTGTGCCAGCAATCCTCTGAAATAACTCAAGCTGTGAAAACAAGTTTGAGCACAGAAAAAGGGAGTCCAATTGGTCTCACTGCAGTTTTAGTTTTTGCCTCCCATCTAGCTACACTGTCCCTTTGATAACCCCAGTCAAACTTCTGCCGAAGGTGCCGAGAAAGACTCCACTTCAGCCAGCTGCCTATGCTTGTTGTTGCAGGGGATGGATTAGTTAAAGAGCAGAAGTTTTCAGGAGAGCTGACTGAGATCATTTCATGAAAATTGAATTCTGTTTACATGTCTGTTTTTGGATCAAAACCTAAGCATCTTGATTCAGGAAGGAGGGCGGGGGGAGATTCAGGTTCAAATCTATACATGCCTGATTCTGAGCAGAATTTTTCATCCCCGATTACTTTGAATCAGGCAGAGCAGGGACTTGAGCCTGAGACTCTCTCTCTCTTATCCCATCCTGCAATAAGTTCCCAATTAAAACTTCAGCAAAACTGATACATCTCCATGAAATATTTTCACTTTGATGCAATTTCATTTTTGTCCAAAATACCGTGACCAGCTCTGGTTTCAGGTCAGCATACACACTGAGCTCTTGGGGCAGTTTCTGCCATCTAGCCTCTCTGAATAACTTGTAGTCAGCATATTCTCTTGAGCCTTTTACATGCCATTACACAATCAAAACTGGGATATTTTTACATACACGATAAAGTTTGAATCAAATTCAAATGACTGTCTCCTCACATTCTTTTCTCCAAATACTAGCCCCAGACATATCTCTCCTCCCACAAAAGCCAAGAATTCATAGTGACGTTCTTCTTTGTCCAATTCTGTTATCAATATTTGCTTGATATATTTATTTTGAGACTGTCAAAAGACTGGAATTACAGAGATACCATTGTCTTAAAGGGCTTATTATTTTCTCTGTTGTCTTTGTTAATTGTTCAGATTTCATTTACCAGAAAAAGTTGACTTTTAAGGGAATTCCTTAACACCATGGGGAAGCTATTTTTAAGTTTGGATTTTAAGTGAGACAATAAAACCTACAGACAGAACTTTAATCTGTGTCTCCTTTCTCCCATTTCTGTCCCCTATGCCCTCATGCCTGTAACAGGCACTGAAATAGCTGTGTGGGAATTTTTGTTTTTTAAGATAATAAAGTTAAGGGAGGATGAACTAGTCTGAAAACAGGTACTTCGTGAGACCCATGTCCACCTTTGACCAAAATTAGAATGTGTCTAATGGATTTTTTTGATGTTAAGAAAAATAACCACCCTGCAATTCCTTTTTCTCTATATTATTTTTCATTTTTGTGCACTCTTATGCTTCCAGGCAAGACTGGCACCAGATGCCAAAGTGTTGGAAACATTATGAGAAGTCTGATTCTTGTAATATTTCCAGTCCACTTTTGTAGCTTCAAGAGGTTCAGCTAGTTTGAATAAACTTTAGCTGAACAGCCACATTTTTGGATGCTTCTCCAAAGCAAACCTAAACTCTGAACTTCTCTCACTAGAAACAGACATTTGGTTCTGCAAGAAAATTGGTGCGAGCTGAGAAGCATTATTATTTGTGTTACAGTTGAACCAAGAAGCACTAATCGTGATCAGGGCCCAATGTATATATACATAGGACGAGACAGCCCCTGCCCTGAACAGTTTACAGCAGAGGTCAGCAACCTATGGCATGCATGCCAAAGGTGGCATGCGAGCTGATTTTTAACAGCACGCTGCTGCAAGCTGAGGTCCCGGCCACCTGCCCTGCTCAGTCTGCTGCCAGCCTGGATGAAGAAAAACCCAGGCCGGCAGTGGGCTGAGCAGGGCTTGCGGCTGAGACTCCAGACCAGCAGCAGGCTGAATGGCTCAGTCCGCAGCTGGTCTGGGATTCTGGCAGCAGGCTCCTGCCAGCCGGGGTCTCAGCTGCTGGCCCGCTCAGCCCATTGCCGGCCTGGGATTTCCTTCACCCAGGCCGGCAGCGGGCTGAGTGGGGCCGTCAGCCAGGACCTCAACTGGCAGCAGCGTGCCGTGGCACACGTGCCATAGGTTGCCGACCCCTGATTATAGACTTATAGAGAGACCTTCTAAAAATGTTAAAATGTATTACTGGGGCGCAAAGCCTTAAATTGGAGTGAATAAATGAAGACTTGGCACACCACTTCTGAAAGGTTGCCGACCCCTGGTTTACAATCTAACTAGACAAGAGTGGGTGAAAGGAATAACAATAGTTCCTATTTTAAAATGGACAACTGAAACGCGTGACATTAAGTGACGAGCTGAAGATCACACAGGAAGTCACCTAGATTGAACCTAGATTTTCTGCACCTAGCCAGGGATTTCACCTTGATTTTCTGGACAGTAGTCCGGGCCTTATTCACAAGACTGTTCTGGTATACTTTACTTAAGCCTACTGACATAATCAATATAACCTGGATTTCTACTCAGGGCTTGATCCTCTGAGGTGCTGATCTTGTGAGGTTGACGTGCCTCAACTTCTGTTGAAGTCAGTTGGATTTGAGGAGACTTGGAACCTCTAAGGAGTGCCCAGTGCTTTTACAGGATTGACTCTTGATGCTTTGTGAAGATGAACCATATGAGCTAAAATTTCCTGACCCTGATCAAAATGAGTATCTGAGTACACACAAATACGACACTTGAAATGATTGGAATAGAAAAGTCACATAATTGTTTACAAACCACCCCCAGATCCTGTTATCTGGACCTTTGAGTCACGCAGAGCCCCTTTATAGTTAGTGGAGCTTTGCACAGCTCAGGAGTCTGCTGTCAGGATGCTGCCAAAAGGTACAATCCTGTAGTTAATGGGGGTTTTGCTCAACTAAGAACTGAACCCAGATCATCCCCTAAGGTTTGCACTTGTGGAGGGATCAAAAGCATCTGGCTCATGTGGAAGTGGGAAGTTGCACTAACAGAATCTGTAATCCCTTTATGAATTTCCCAAAGATCTTGTGTTGTCCTTGGAACTCTATGGTTTCTGATGGGTGAAAACGTGCGATGGAGGAAGGTGATAGGGTGAAGTGAAACTTACTCTTCAGAGCTTCATCCCCTACTAATCCTGCACAGAACTCCTCATTAGACTTCATGGATACTTTCTCCACCAGCTGAAGCCCGCCTGAGAGTTGCAGGTGGGGTTTCTATGGCATCAGAAATCCACCAGAGCCACGCTGCCATGGAGGAGGAGGGAGCCTGGGCTTGCCACCTTCTATGCTTGCCCACAATGAGGCACCTTTCAGCTTGGCTGACCCCTCCATCTCTCTCCCCCAGGCTTTTCTTCACATAACAAACAGACACTCAACAGAAATGTGTTTTATCTTTTATAAATCAGAAAAAAAATAATAAATTGGAGAATGTGAGTGACTCATGACAGTGATAGATCTCCAGAGCTCAAGTGCGGACTTCTGTTCAGGCTGCTTGGAGAGGATCTATCTCTCTAATCCTGCTTTGTTCTGCTCAATGGCATTTTCACAGTTGCAGCACAAAAAGCCTGAGATTTCTGAGGCAGGTTCAGTTGGAGAAGGAGGAGGGGGCCTGAACAATCTCATGAAAGGCTGATGTTAGGCAGTCACACTTTCCTTCCAGTTTGCATTGCTGTGTTGATCCCTATCTGGTGCTTGAAGTACGCGCTGCACTCCAGCCTTTGGAGGCCAAGCACACATTTCTTTCTGCTTTATATTTAAAGGAAGGAATATTGTCTAGTAATTAGAGTGTGGACCTGGGGATAAGACTTCTGTATTTTATTCCTGGCTTTGCATCTACTCTTTGTATGACATTGAATAACTCAGTGTGTCTGTCTCTTTTACCCACCTGTACAATGGGCACCTAACAGTACCTAACACAGATGTTGTGAGACTTCATTAACATGTATAAATTGTTTCGAGAGTTTTGGATGAAAGATTCTATATAATAATAATGGGACATAACCTGAACATTGTAGACCTCACTCAGGCAAAACATCCAGGGCCTAAAGTGAATTTTGCCTAAGTGAAAACTTGGTGATTTCATCTTCAGAGTCTGGATATCCAGGCCCAGAACCAGCCAAACACTTAATCACATTTTTAATTGTAAGCATACCAGTAATCCCTTTGACTTCAATTATACTGCTTCTATGCTTTAAGCTAAGCATATGCTTTGCTAGATCAGGTCCTTATTCCTGATATTTAATTTGTATTTATTTATCTAACAATACATGGGCTGTATGTCTGTGGCAGAAATTGTGCTATATAATAAAATCTATGACAATTTTTTCATAAAAAGTCATGGCCTTTCCCTTATAGAAAAGTCCTATAGAACTTTTCTAAATTTTCTGTAGGTCTTTAGAACCATCCTGTAGCATTTAGTAGATAATCATATTTCTGCTGTAAAATTCTATTTCCTGATTTAAAAATATATAAAGAGGTTGCACAAATGCTCTATTAGATTCTTAGGGGTTTTAGAATCATTTCTGATTATTGGTTTCATCTCTATTATAGCGTATAGGACTTTTGTATTAGTCTTATTACTCTGGTTAGTCCATTACTGAACATTGCTCCATCCATGAATTTTGAAAAGGTGGGTTTAGTGTTGTGGTCTTCAAATAATTTGTATTGTAAAATATATATTTGACTTTTCATAATTTTCCTTGATAAACAATACATGTATATTAATATTTAAACTAAAATTTGGGTGGGGAGTGACGGTTTCTGCTGCAACACCTTCTTTTTCCATTTTTTGGAGATGTCAAACAACCAGCCTTAGTCATAAGTAGATAAGTGGGAATCTTGCTCTGTTGTGAGAGGATCAATAACTTTTCTTTTTTTTTCCGGAGACCAGAAATTGTTAATGTCAATTGCAAATGAACATTTTAGTACTTGACGGACATCTCTTTATCTTGCACCTCAGCTTCTTCAAGTATCAAGTTTCCAGACACTGTGAGCCTACTGTATCTTGTCTCCAAGTGAGCAATATCTAACACAGAAGTATCCAGTGGAGAAAAAACAGGTTTTTCTTTCTGGTGTATTGTCAAGAGAATAATGAATAATTGACAGCAGCAGTTCATTTTTCAGTTTTACAGATGCTATAAGGGTGGACTGAAACAAGTAGAACTTAACTTCAGCCTGCATCAGTATAGTGTTCTTTAAATATTCAAGGTCTCTCTACGTAAGTTATTGGAGATTCAGGCAATTGGGCATAAGCAGGGCCCTAGCAAATTCACAGCCATGAAAAACACATCACAGACCATGAAATCTGATCTTTCTCTCCTCCATTCCCCCCCATGAAATCTTGTCATTTGTATGCTTTCACCCTACACTATACAGATTTCATGGGGGGAGATCAGCATTTCTCAAACTGGGGGTCCTGACCCAAAAGGGACTTGCAGGAGGGGTCACAAGGTTATTTTAGAGGCTCATGGTATTGCCACCCTTACTTCTGCATTGCTGCTGGTGGTGGCTCTGCCTATGGAGCTGGGCTCCCAGCCAGCAGTCGCGGCTCTCCAGCTGCCCAGCTCTGAAGGCAACACCATCGCCAGCAGCAGCAGCGCAGAAGTAAGGATAGCAGTACTGAAACCACCCCTAAACTCCTTTTTGGGTCAGGATCCCTACAATTAGAACACCATGACATTTCAAATTTAAGTAGCTGAAATCATGAAATGTATACTTTTTAAAATCCACTGACCATGAAATTGACCAACGTGGACCCTGAATTTGGTAGGGCTCTAGGCATGAAAAAGCTGAAGAGAGTATGCAGTGTTTGCTTTTGAATTCTAGATACCAGTAGAACTTTCAGTTTAGTTGTCAACGATGGTACATACAAGCTTATATAGGGCCAGGTCCTGGAGCGCTTATTCAGACAAACTCCCATTGGCTTTAATAGGACTTTTACTTGAAAAGAAGCTGCAAGATTTACAGGGTTATGGACTCAAGATAATAATTATATTTGTTGTTTTTCAATAATAGCAAGAAGATTCTTTTTTCTCTCTCTATTTTTAAGCTAATCTGACAGATAATGATTGACTAATAGCCTGTCTCTGTTAGACAAGTTCATTCCGGACAATTGCAAAGCAAGTGTGGCTCTACAATCCTGCCAATGTGCCTCAGCTCTGTCCTGGAGTTCCTCAACACCCATGAGATGGTAATTTGGGCTCCAGGCATTGCAAGTATAGCTATATTCATTCCCTACAAAGACTATACCTGCAGTGTCTCACTGCTAAATAAGCACAACCCAGATAGTCATCACAAATAATGTTGTTGCTATTTCCCTGTAATGATGTAGATCCCTTTCTCTATGGGGAAACCCTATATAGCTTATGTTTAGCTTAACTAATTTATGGTATCTTAAAGAGCCTTACTGTTTAAAAATGCCCTCCTTTTATGGGCTATCATAGACATAACAAAAGGTACTCTTTTCATTTTCAGATACACATAAAGAATTGAACCACACATAAACATATGTGTGGAATTTCCCATAAAATATTTTGCTATTTTCCCAGAAAGAGGGACATACAGCATTTCAATAATACTAAAAGAATTAAAGTTCCTGGAAGTGGTGAAAAAAGTTTGTCACTCTTACTTATTAGTTGCAGAATGCACTCCTTGCAAGTCTCCAAACACAGGGAAATTTGTAGCATACACTTCAGTAGGGTAAACTTTTCTCTTCAGATTCTAATACTACTACTCTACTGTGACATTCCCTACATGCAGAGAAAGCAGGATGTTACTATCGAGTGTTTTTCTGAGGATGTGAATTTTATGCTACTACTTTAACATTATGAAAAATAAACTTGGGTGGAGCTATCCAACCTTACCAATCCTTCACCTTCTTGGCTAAAAAGATATACTTGCATCTTGGCTTGGTAGGTCAAACAAGTCAGGCTTTGTTGAACCAGTGGAGGGAATTCCAAGACTGAAAGCCCTCTAATGAAAATACTTTGTCTGTAGTCCCATGACAATCAAATGTAGGAACTCTTAACCGAAGTGCTGCTATTGCCTGTTAGCTGAAGAATGGGCTAATAAAAGAACACTGGTCTCTGAAAATCTTATTCTTTTACTGATGAACTCAATATATGTAGGACTGGGGCCAGATAGGGTTTTGTAGTTTACCACAAACACTCGGTATATCAGAATGGAAGCTTAGCATATTTTCCCAAGCATAAATGTAATATACTTCACTTCTTGCACTTTTTCGTTCTTTTTACTTGTTTCTCTCACCCTTTTCCTACACCCAGCAAGTTTTTTTAGGGAAAAAAAGAATTCCATTTTTGAAAATGACTGGGGTGGGGGAGGAAAAAAAATCACAAAATGAAAAACAATACTGAAAAAATTGACAAAATATTGAAAAGACATTTTTGAAAAAACCCCTTTTTTAAAATATTATTTTATATGCAAAAATGTTGTTGGCTAGTTCTTTCGAGAAATATTTTCTTATTGGAGGTAACTTTCAACTGGAAGTTGGTGGCACATTACAGAATTCAGATCCTGATTCAGATGCAGATCTAAACTTCTCTGTATTCCATTATTGGTCCATCTCATTCTCAAACGTATCATCTTTTTCATAATACTATAACTTCATGCAACGATTGTTAAAGTCAGTCAGAATGCACAGGAATAAGAGTGGAAAAAACACTCCTTTAAAGTCAAATATACTTTCAGCCATCGCCACAGCTCTGCAAAGTTCAACAGTTCCACTTAGTAAAGGGTTGTTCTAATACTTTCCATTGATATCAGTCCATGTAATTTCACTCTGAGTTTCTGTACAAAATTAAAATCTCAAAGCTAAACTAAGTTGAAACTACCAGGACTGAAGCCCCAATGCAACAGTGAAGACTTGAAAGCACACACAGTTGTGAATTTTTCCTGATTTTTGATGTAGAATTATAAGTGGACCCATATTCATATTAACCTGGTGAGGCTCATTCAAAACATTTGTGAACCTTTGTGCCCCTTTTGGCGTTTTAGGTTTGTATTTCTGTTGTTTCGGATTTTACTATGAATACTTGGTATGCCTCTGGGCACGTTGTATCGAGTCAAATGAGACTTAGCCAAAAGAGAGAGGAATATTTTTGTGCCAAGGAGGATTCCAGCACAGCATTCCTGGTTTTATCTTAAAGCTTAACTATCTAAGTTGCTGGGTGGTTGCAAATGTGAAAAACACAGTGCCTGCCTCCATTAGATGCCTAGAGAAGAGGGTTTCAGCAAACATAATGCTGCCTTCTTGTAAGATCCAGAATGCAGCAATACAAATGAAAAGACAGAAATCATTGGATGATCATTACCAGCAAGTACAAAGTTTTTATGTTGCGAATGTGTCATGTTAAATGTCTCTGAAGACATCCACCCCCTATCCACCCTCAAAATGTGGATGGTCTTTGGATCTTTGAAACAAGGAGATTCAAGCACAAGTGACTTATTATAAATTTCCTATCACTCTAGAATGCTGATACACATGTCTTTTAGCATAGCGGTGATCAGCTCCTAGAGCTGTATACAGCCCTAGATCCAGTGTCGTTGGCGATTCCTGCATGGACTGAGGGCAGTTTATACCCTTACACACCAAAGACAAGCCTGTTACATTGAAAACACATTTAGCACAGAAGTATTACATTCTGTATTACATTCACTAATGTAATGCAAGTATTACATTCACTAATTAATTACACTGAAAACACATTTAGCACAGAAGTATTACATTCTCTAATTAATGCATGTTCTCCTAAAATTAGAAGTACACCAGATACTTTCCCTGATTCTTTTACTAATTGGTAAGTGCATTATGTGTAACAGGAAAGAAAAATGAAAAGAAATAACATCTTCATTCCAGCCCCAGTTCAGTGAGATACGTAAGTATATGCATAACTTGAAGCATCTGAGTAGTTCAATTAACTTCAATGGGCCTATTCACATGCTTAAAATTAGGTATGTGCTTAAGTACCTGGCTCAATCAGGGCCTCAGCTGCTGCTGATATCTACACAGTGATATACTGAACACTTCCAAATGACAAACAGGGGACTATTTAGGGAAAAGTCAGATTATCTGGGCATGCTGCGAGATAGCAGGAGCCAGAAATGGGAGTCTTCAGTAAGAGTTAGAATTATTTAGATTATGTGTTTCTATGCTAAACTTGCTTGTTCAAATCTACATGGATTTAGGGAAGCTTTCTGTTCAGCACAAGATCAGTTAAGCACCTGTGCAAAGCCCTCAGGGTTTTTTTAAATTCAAATAATTAACCATTTTCTAAGTGGTCTTAACAAAGTGATAAATGTTACTGTCTGTTCAGTAGGATTTCCAACCTATAATAAAATAACTAAACACACCATTATAATATTTTATGTATAAATATGTAACCTATGTCAAACACAGCTCCCCTAAACATAATTGAAGGCTGCTTAGTGGATTGGGAAAGTTAATTTTTTGTTCATCTTACTTAACACACATATTGCCATCCAGCAATGAAGAAAAAAATACAGGGTGGACTAAATCAAACCCATTTGCAGAAGATGTATTTATTTACTTATTTTAGCAATCAGTTTAATTTCCAGTGAGAGAATTTGGATTAGATCTTCCCGTGGAGCCCCAAGCTTGCTGTAAATTTAATTCATACTGATGTAGTTATAGAAATAGGGTTTATATCCCTGTTAAGAGTGTATCATTGTTTCCATTTAAACCTTTTATTTTTTTTTCTGGCAGTTTTTTTCTCTCCATGATACATTATGTCAGAATTAGCCACCTGTATTAAAGGTGATAGTGTTTTCCCTTACTCTTAGACTACAGGCATCAAACAATGTTTTATTGGAAGCAGGACAGTGGATTAGATGGAGTGGCAATCTGTTGTGGTCTGGGTAATTCCTCTGTTAACTATAAGGTTCATCCTACGTTAAGAATTTCCTTGCATACTTCAAATTCTCATTGATTTCAGTATAAGGCCCTATGTTTCTAATTTTCAAAAATTTATGAGAATTTGGTCCCAGATCCTGTAAATATGCACATGCTTTCCTTTACTCCCAGGAGTAGCTCCATTCAACCCAGTGGGTGAGATTCCATGCTGCGCCTTTAGCGGTATACCCACACTGCACTGTAAACCTGGGTCTGGTTCTGGGCCCCTGTGGACATGGTGTTTCCAAGCCTGTGCTTGAGCATTCACACTGCATTGTAAACCTGGGTCAACAATTGCTAGACCTGGGTCTTATAGCATGCTTACGGGTCCATATTGCACCACATGGACCTTCTGATTCAGGTCTGCAGTTTGAGTTGTGTTCACACTGAAAGACAGCAGGGATTGAACTTGATTCTCAGCAGGACTTGGGCTGTAACCCATGCCCCTACCAGAGTCCCAAGGCCTGGGTCCTGAGTGCTTGCTGACCCCAGTCAGACTGATCTGTGTGTGGATGAGAGGGTGACGTGGGCTCAAACCTGAGTCAGAGCCTGGGCCTAAGGTGCAGTGTAGACATATCCTAAGAGCTCACTACTGTACTTGAAACCTGGGGAAATAGAGGATAATGTGGCTGTAAGCCATTTGTGCTCTGACACTGTGGGCTGCTCCAGGGGCTAGAATGGTCACTGGGGTAATTTAGACAGCACTGGTGGGCTAAATTATGGCAGCTTCCCTGGATTGCCCTATGGATGACAGCACTGCCTGGAATCTCTGCAGCACTGTATGCTGCTGCCCATTCCCAGCCTGCCCCTCTTGTTCCCCACCATGCTTGCAACGAAGTGCTCAAGAGACAGCCTGCTGCTGTCTTTCCCAGGTCCCATGCCAGGAGAATTCTCCTCCAGCCAGTACCAGAGTTTTTAGGCAGCCTTTATGTTGCTCCAGCCCATTTGCCGCATGTACATGAGCCGGAGCAGAGATAAGAATCACACCCAATGACACAACTCACTTGATCTAAAATTACACGTGTGCATAAAGTGTTTGCAGTATCGAGGTTTCTATTGTCCGAATCTAGGCAGATAAGGCCTCAACATTTTACAGGGCCTAGAACCAAATGATCTTTCACCTACTCCACATACTGAACTCCAGCTTGGGCCTGCCCTGTCTATTACTATTGGATTGATTCCCAATCCATACATGAGACAGGAGCTAGACTGAGTTCAGTGGGAGATCACTCATGAACCAGCAACTGATTCAGTCCTTTAGTGTTGAGAGGATTTGTCATTAAATGTATTCAAAAAGTTGTTAAGTGAAATCAGATTCTTTTAAAAAATGTTTCTCCTTGTAGAGCTGGAAACCCAAATGCAACAGCATTGTGAGGGTACAAGACTTGTCTAAAAATGCTACTTAGCATTATATGATGCTTTTCATCTTCCAAGTGGCTCACAGACATTGACCTGATGCTGATCTCATACTCTTCTACACCGGCAGGACACCATTTACATCAGCAGAGTTGCTCCTGATTTACACCAGGTGTAACAATGATTAGAACTAGGCCCATGAAGTAATTAGTCCTCAAAACACACCTGAGAGGTAATTACCATAGTATTGTAACTTAAGTTCACAGTCCAAGATAGGTGAGTGTTAAAATCCCATATCACCCTGTTGTATCTCAAGTGAAAGTATAATTTTGGGTTAAAGACACTGGACCAGGCGTGGGAGGAGCAGGAGACCTCAGCTTGTCTACTAGGGTGACCAGAGTGGCGGGCCAGGAGGATGAAGAGGCGAGCATTGGGTAGAGGACTGAGGAGGGACGCAGCAAGCCAGCGGTGAGCTGGAGGATGAGGAAGGGCATGGGGGGTCGGGGGGAAGCGGCAAACAGCAGGGGGCAGGATCATCTGGGGCAGAGCCTGGAAGGAGTGTGGGGTGGACTGTGGGCAGGGCTGACAGCACCCTAATGTGTCCTGATATTTCATTGTTGTGATCTGGTCACTCTATCTTCTACAAACTTTCTGTGTGAGCTTTGGCAAATCATTTGACTTCTCTGTGCCTCAATTCCCCCTCTGTAAAATGGGGCTAAAATACATCCTTGCTCCCACTCTTTGTCTGTCTCAAGTATTACTCCTCTGTGACAAGGACTGTCTCTCACTATGTGCCTACGCAGCCCATTGCACTACAGGACCCACTTTTTGGCTGACGCCTCTAGGCTTTTGTAACAGGGTGCTGGCCAAGAGGTTCTGAACCAGCCCCTATTAGCTCAGCCTTGAGAGCCCAGCTCCCATTAAGGAGAATTAATTGGAACTGGCAGGGTGTGGCTCATTGAAGGGCTTAAGGGAAAACACCTGTGGACTTTATGGACCAGGAGACTTTACAAAGCTAGCAGGGAGGCCGTGTGGAGAGAGAGCAAGGGGGGGGGGGAACCGGAAATGGAGGAGCCTGTGGCTGGAGTGCCCTGCTAGCTGTTCCCCAAGGGGCTATCTGAATTGTACATAAGTGGTGGTGGGAGCTGACACAAGGAAATAAAAGGGCACTGGTGTTTGCACAAGAGCGATTTCTGGCTGATTTGTGGCACGAGCAGCGAAGGGCACTGCTACAGCTTTACAGTCAGAGCACTTGAAAAATTGAGTAACAATACAACTTTAATGAAGTTGCACTTGGGATGAATTTAGACCATCTGTTTTGATAATCTAATGTGTCACTAGTAATACAGAAACTTTGATATTTTTATCTTGCCTGTCTTTTTATGTTTCCTCACTTTTTTAAGTTTGTATCACATCCCCAGCTTTAACTGAATCACAGTTCTTCCCATGTGCTATAGTAAATCTTGATAAATCAGTAAAGCAGAATAATTCACAAGGATGTCTCTGGAATAATAGTTTGACTGTTTCAGCTGCTTAACGTGTTAAGAGAGCTTTCTACCAGATTTCCTTTGGGGTTTAGAGAGGCAATGTAATTCCATGCCACTAACCTTAAAATGCTTCCTATAGCTAAATAATCTAAGAAACAGTAGATTTCAAACTTGAGTTTTCTATTCCATTCAAGATGGTCTCTGTAAAGTCTAGGAGTATTAAATTGATTGCAAATATGAATGCTTTAGAAGGCAGAGATGTTCAGGAATAGGGTGGTGGACAAGGTGTTAGGAGAATTTCTCTCTCTTTGGTATGCTTTCATGACAATTCATATATTTAGAGATAATTTATAACTCTCTCAGTATTGTAGTAGAGACCTTATGTGCTGGAATTTGTATCATTTTTAGACATTTAAACCACGTGTTGTGCTAAAAAAAATGAGGACAGAATTCTACCAAAGGAGTGATTTATTTTCAGTTTAAAACACTGGTTACATTAAAACCACATGTAAGTAAGTACTGTATAACCAAACCAAGCTCATAAGGTTTAAGGCACTGAAGGTAGATTAAATACTATTTTTGTTTTTTAACTGTTGCAGAGCATGGACTAACAAGCTCTACCTAGCTGCACAGTACATTAACCAGAATGGAAATGCAAGTTCCCTTGGTGAAAATCTAACAAATTATTAAAATACATATACAAAACAATTTAACCGCCAGTTAACTAACTTTCCCTATGTATCTGTGAATGGTGGAAGGTTTCTCACCATTTGCTAGGTGATATATTGAATATCTTCAGATGTCCCTTCTGAAACATCATAACGATTCAATGTTTAATCTTAATACTTAACTTTTTACAAAGTCATAATGATATTCGTTTCTAATAACTTTACAAACTTGATTAAGCCTCCAACACTCCTATGAGATAAGTATTATAATTTCTACTTTACAGAGAGGTAAACTAATGCATCGAAGTTAAGTGACTTGTCCAAGTCCAGAGAGGAAACCAATATGAGAGCAAAGATTAGGACTAAGGGACTCCTAATTTCTACACCAACACTCAGATGATAACTACGATTACTTTACATTTATTTAGCATTTTCCAGGTCAGATTCTCTGGTCCTTTTATGGCAGTTTAGCGTTTGTATCATAGAATCATAGGACTGGAAGGGACCTCGAGAGGTCATCTAGTCCAGTCCTCTGCACTCATGGCAGGGCAAAGTATTATAGACCTTTCTTGATAGGCGTTTGTCTAACTTGCTCTTAAAAATCTCCAGTGATGGAGATTCCACAATCTCTCTAGACAATTTATTCCAGTGCTTAACCACTCTGACAGTTAAGAAGTTTTTTTCCCAGCACAAAGCACAGAGGGTGGGTCAAGAGAAAAACAGGGCACGGTAGGGGAATCCAAGTTTGCCAGAATTAAAGTATGTTTCAATTTTCTTGAATTCCATAAACAATAGCTGACTTATTAGTTATAATTTTAGCATAATAGAAATTAGAGATAGAAAAGATTTATTAATTATATACTCCTTGCAAGTGAAAGAATTATTCCACATATTGTACAGTAGATTATTTATTTATATTACAAAAGCACCTAGAGATGCCACTAAGCACAAGGCCCAGTTGTGGTAAGCAAAGTAGCAATGTGCAAACACTGTGTGTGAGAGAATCCCTGCTCCAAACAGCTTGCAGTCTAAATAGACACATGTTTGAAGAGAAAACCTAATAGTAGGTGTACTGCTGGTAGACATATTACACGTGATAGAAAATAGATACATTTGTTTGATGTAAGATCGTACCAAAGGGAAGCAGTGAAGATATAATTTTTTTGATTTTCTTTAATTTTCTCCCTATTTCTAAACACTCAGGTAACAATACATCATCAGGAATGAAAGGATCCAATTCTTTATTTGGGTCTCTGAAACTTCTTCCTTGTTTATACTTTGGGCTATCACCTATACTCTCTTTAATGTTACATCATTAATCTTGTTTGCTTTCTCCCTTTCCTTAGATGTTTCCAGGTGTGTGGCAGAGAGGAAATACACCCAGGAACAAGCCCGCAAGGAACTTCAGCAAGTTTTCATTCCTGAGTGTAATGATGATGGCACATACAGCCAGGTTGGAAAGTTTTTGCTCTGTATTTGTATGCCTTATTGTTCAGCATGCTTGTGCGTTTGTGGTGCAGAAAGAGAATTACATTAACACTGACATTTAGAAGTGGGAGAGAGTTCACTTTTTGTATGAATTTACTCCTTGGCCTCTTCAGAAATGATCAACAAAATAGCTGAACATGATACTGGTTATTGTGATGTGCTCCCCATTCCACTAGGATGAGACAACCAAGTCATTTCTCATAGCTCTCTGAGTCTGACCAGTCCTCAGCTGGTAAAATGTGTATGATTCCTGTCCTGTTCCTGATCCAAACCAGTAATCCTGTGGTAAAAGAGTTCATATCCTATTGCCAATGCCATGAGTCATACAGTAATCCTCCTTAACCCCTGCTGAATCTCTGTTCAGGCAACATGGATTGAGACTAAGTTACTCAGGCGAGGATTTAGGCCTGGGCTACACTGTGGGAGGAGTGGGGTCGACCTAAGACTATTCGTGTAGCTGAAGTCAGCGTATCTTAGGGCAACTAACTTGGCCGTCCATACGGTGGAGAGTCGACCGCTGCTGCTCCCCCGTCAACTCCGCTTCTGCCTCTTGCAGAGATGGAGTTCCAGAGTCAACAGGAGGTGTTCTTGGGGATTGATTTATCGTGTCTACACTAGACATGATAAATCGATCCCCAATAGATTAATCACTGCCCGCCAATCTGGTGGGTAGTGAAGAAGTACCCTTACAATCCAAGAGGGGTGCAATTTGAAGCTTTTGTCAAGATCAGATACATACTAAGCAGGATTGTCTTCTGCTACCATTATAATAAGTTGAAAAGGTAGAATCATGTAGAAAGTTACCATAGTCATTTTTAAGGGTAGCTAATAGTTCATATTTACTATATAAATATCAGTATGGTAGAGGAAGTGACATTAGACTCCAGGGGAGATGTTAAGATGTTGGGATTTATGTAAATTACACATTCCGGTAGTTTGCTCTCTCAGAGCGTATGGCATGAATAATGCTGGAAAAAGTGCTGTATCCTGTTGTTACTGTGTGTAAGATATGTTGTCTATCTGGAAAAAAGCTAGAGAGGGCTTACTTCAGGAACAGAGACAGTCAATCCACGTGTCCCCTAGGGAGCTTTTGTGAGCTTTTCATAATGTCTGTATTTTATTCTTTCAGTCAGGGCTGGCTCCAGGCACCAGCAGAGGAAGCACATGCTTGGAGTGGGCACATTTTAAGAGATGGCATTTCCAGCCATTCTTGGACAGCACGTTCTGTCCACCTTCTTTTTTTTCTTCAGAAGCATTCCGGCCACCCTTTTTTGGGGGTGGGTGGGAGGGGGCCAGTTGTGCTCTTCATGCTTGGGGCAGCAAAAAAGCTAAAGCCGGCCCTGCTTTCAGTATAGGACATAAAACAAGCAAACACACATTAATAGCTTTCTCCTCAGTTCTTCACTGAAACACCTACTGTAGAGTGCTTGAGGGAAGCTCTGCTTTTATGCTTTAAGGATATGCATCAGACTTGAATTATGGTCGATTAGTGGATTGTCTTACTAGACACAGAAAAAGATATTTGATATCTTTAAAAATATATTCTACTGGAGGACTCCATTGTACTCCAGAGACATATCTAAATATATACTCTGTGTGCCATGACATTTCAATATGGTCAACATATGGCTCATAGATTTCCCTCACTTGATGTCCTTTCCTGACAGGTTCAGTGTCATAGTTACACAGGATACTGTTGGTGTGTCACTCCCAATGGACGTCCAATCAGTGGTACAGCTGTAGCACATAAAACTCCACGGTGTCCAGGTAGGTAATGATTTAGTTTATCCGTGACATCCATCTATTTTATCTACCTGTCTCAGTTTTTAGGATTTTGTACAGTGCTCATCAACATGATGCCTATGTGCCAACATATGGTTCCATGTAAGAGCATTGCTGAAATGATTATGCCTATATCTTCTTTTCCTTGTAAGCTCACTGCAAACATTCCTGAGTTTTATATTTTAAACATTTTAATTAAGAATAGTTTTAAAAAACACCATTCAAGGTTTGGTATTATGAAAAAAAATTCTTATCAGTAGCCAAGGCTGGGGTGGGAGGGAAATCACCTCACATCCTTTTCAATAAAGAGGAAAAATAGCATTTACATCAATGTTAAACCATTGTAGAAAATGAACAACAAACAAAAACTGCCATTTCCACACATTTTTACCTTAAACCAGTGCATACGAACAAATTAACCAGTTTTTAGCAACTGACTTTTAGCCTCATTTCAAACATGTCAAAAATGTATGATAACTCAAAATTGTACAAGCAACTGTATCAATTACTCTTCCAGGTGTTTTAGGTCAATACAACTGCTCCCTTTCTACCAAGGGAACACTAACAATATTGCAGCTTTGTGAACTGTAGCAGCACCTCCCCCTACACTTTAAACTTCTTGTAGTGGTGGGATTGACACTTTGGCTCCCCAGAAGATGAAGTTGAAGAAATTGAGATAAGGCTTCTGGTGGGGCTCCTTTACCCGAACCTTCCCTGTAGTTAAGCAATATTTTTAGAGCAGAAACCTTTATTATAATAACAATTACAAGAAGGGAGACGACCAGAGAAGAAGTGAATACGTAAGAACAACAAAATTTCAGGCTGCTTTTAAGCCCCGTGTGACTTAAATGGTGTGGAGAACCTTCAAAGTATCCTGTTCTATAGTAGGTTTTACCCCAGGATACATAAAGTTCAATTCAGTCCAGTGATCTAGTCCAATCTAGCATAAATACTGAAGAATAACTTTGGAATCAGCAAAGTTGCCAAGAGCCACATAAAACGTTCACAAGTTTTAAGATTCAATAATATGCACAAAAGTGTATTTTAAAGTAAGGATTGATACAAACTCTGACCCTGATTCAGGATCATATTTAAATGCTGAAGTGTTACGCTAAGTAGGGATGGACTTAAGTAGTGCTTAAGTGCTTTACTTAATCGGAGCCTCCATCAGTAGTTTTGCAATATTAATGATCACGAAAGCTAGCAGCTCCCTCAATTTCACTAACCTCAACAAAAAAAAAGGATTATGCATGTGCTGAAATCTCAATAAATGATTGTCTAATAGATCTGTCACAATGTGTGGCATGAATTTCTGGTCCACAGTTCTGCTGAATTACTTATTTCACAAGCAAATTCATGGGATTTTTTGTGTTCATTGTAATCAAGGAAAAATGTGGTTTGTTTCAGATGCTTTAACTGATTGATCAAGACACAAATTGTTCAGTTTCTTCATTTACATAGGTTAAGTGTTTGCTTTGTTCAGTCAAAGTCATAATATGAGCCAGTACATCTCCATAAAAAAATATCTTTCTTCTGTATTCAGGACCAAGGCCCCAGTTTTGCAAAAGCTCCTGCGTGTGCCTAGCTTTACAGACATCAAGTAGTCCCACTAGAGTCAATGAGTCTATTGCCAGTGCATGGAGCTAAGCATGTGTGCAAGTCTTTATGGGATCATGGCCCAAATAGGGCATAGGACCTGATTCTGCACCACTAAAGTTAATGATTGTTTTTCCATTTATATCCGTGGATGCAGGACTGGGCTTGTAATGTCTCAAATACGTAGGAGAGATTTTGAAATGCTAGTGATGAAGAACTCAGTCTTCCTTAAAGAGGACAACAGAATCACCTACTACCGTACAAGAGACAGTGCTACACATTTACAAAAAGTTATGCAGTGAAATAACACAACCCCCTGTGCTAATTTTGCAGAATGACATTCTTGCTGAAGCAGAGATGCAGCTCCAGTCTGTTTCCAGGATCGCCATCTGTCAGGACTGGGGAGGTTTTTTTTCCACAAGGAACATTGAAGTTTTCCATTACATCTACTATTTGCTTTTATCTTTTCCCCCTTTTCTATCATTATGCACAGGAATGATGCCCAAAATATTACTTACAGAGTTCATACTTGCTTCTGTCTTAATTAGTTCTTTTGGGATATCACAGCCTCTCAACCAAGCCAAACTGATAAACTGTGCAGTTTCTGGCCTACTCTCAAGAATTCCCTTGCTATTACTTGATATTGCAAGCGCACATCTTACAGCAGTGGAATCTGAAAACTGAGCGGTCATATATTCTTCAATTGCCTATGCTTTTCTGGGGACAGAATGTTGTGGTTAGTTTCAAGAAGGTCTTTGATTATTCCAGCATTTACACATAAACCTTCATAACCTTGACTTCAGTATGAATGCTTGCGTGGTACCACTGTTACCTGCTATCGCACATGGCTTACTTCATGGAACTTTTGCTAATAGATGTTTCTTTTTTTATTTAAGGGTATGGATATATTTGATACATGGATTTACTTGCACATAAATACAAACAAAAATGCTTAATAGCAAGAAGTACATATCTCTCTTGGTTTGATCTTTTGTGGTGGGATATTAAATGTGGAGTCCTGAACAAAAGAACACTTTTTCTCCATTCCTTACGAAAGGTCTTGCATTCCTATTCATATCTGAATTTCTTCAAACTGAGCATGGATTTTGAAGTATTTGATGTTTGCTTTTTCACACTGGCTTTGTTTTTCAGCTTCTGTTTACATGTTTAACCAGCTCATAAAAATAACAATTATAATCATGGAAGTCCTTACTCAGGCCTGTAGTATTCTAGATGTGGCCTTTACCAATTCTGAGCCTTTTCTTTTGTCTTTCTTTACTCAAATATAGAACACACATATCACTTATTTTTGGTTCTCCCCAGTGGATTCCCTTGTTTTTTATGTAACAGTAAATAGGATCATCTTCCAGTCCTCCATCCTTCCTGCCTACATCTTTTCTCTTGTTTCTTATTACATCCCTTTCCCCCTCACTCTCTGAATGAGTTCAGCTTCACTTATCCCTTCATTTCCTTCTCCCATACTCCTCTTCTGCACTTTTCAGTGAGTGTCCAGAGTTAAATGGAACACATCACCTATCACAGTGCTCCAGGGGTACACCCTCTGCAATAAAACCCTTCCAGAAAGCTTACTGTACTTCTTCCCGAAGGCATAAAACTCTACCCAACACTTCATGATACTGCCATCCCTACTCCTCTCTGTAGCTAGTAAAATTAGTTATGCTCTCACCATCTGAGTCTCCCTATAGGCTCTTGTCTTATCCTTGTATTGATTGTAAATTTCTTGGGCAACTACTATTCTTTTTATTTTTTGTACAGTGCTGACCACATTGTCAGTGTAATAACCCTCACCAGTTTACACCTGTGACCTTTGAAACTTCACTTGAATCCAAAGTAGATTCCGAATCCTGTAAGCAGATTCATGCAGAAAGATACTTGCTCCCATTCAGAATCCCATTGACTTCAGCCCTTTTGACTTCAACAGAGCATGGTGTGGAAGTGGAAGTCTGCCTTTACTGATCAAAGAGCAAGGTCCTTAGCCTTGGTTAGATTTTCACCCTATTTAGCAGAGATTTTCCCAAACTCCTTGGACTATGTCTGCTACAATGATGGTAGAGTCTTTTTCTGTGCTTATGTTTTATTGAGATAGCTAGTGTTAAGCCCATAGAGTTTATAGTGATTCACCCATGATGCTGGAAAAATACAGTACCAGAAATTCCTAATACCTAAAAATACCAGTATACCTATTATGAACAATTAAAACTTTTGAGCTTTTGAGACCCTAATGGCAGTTTGCTGCGCAGCCATTTATTTTCTGTTTTGGAGGCTTTCAAATCTGCATGCCAGCTTTGTGACGTCAGATAGCTTTTCTCTGGAAAACTTCCTTGTCTAAACTTCATGTTGAAGTGGCCATCAGTTCAGTATGGTAAACAAGACTTTTGACGCAGTGATTCACTTATTGAAATCTTTATTTTAGATCAACAAAAACATTCTGCAAGAGTTTTTTATTTAATTATAATTCTCAGTGAATTTAGCCCTTCTGAGGAGAACTGAATCAAGACAACCAACTCATTTCACATAGGCTGCTGAAAAGTTGTCAGGTGGTAATGGTTTTTCATCACTATCAGCCTGGGTAACAAGATTTGAATTGGTGAGAAGTGACTTAATTTAGATTGAAATTGTCCCCATTTTGCATAACATTCTAACATAATAATTCCCCATGTTATGATAATGGTTCTTAATGAACTGCTTCATTTCTCATTTTTAATGTATATTCAGTCCAATACCAAGAAAAAAAATCTGATTAAACCCTCACTTTATTCTGAAACTATTTTTATGGATGAGCAATAATACAGCGTTTTGTAATCTTTAGTAGGTGTTTAACGAATGACGTGATGGCTCAACTAGGACATGACTCAAAACTCTTTGAATTAATTGGATTTTTTTTTAAAGACTGTCTGTTTAGTTTAGGGTTTTTAATGCTGCCCATCACCACAGTATCTAAGTACCTTCCATGTAAAATCAATAACAATAGAAGAGTCTGTGGTAGACTTCAGGGAGCTTCTGAATCAATTCTCCAAGCCATCCCATGCCCCTCTTTCTTCTTAACGGGCAGGATTTCCTCTCATTTTTATTACATGGATTTTTAATAAAAAGAACTTTTGCCCATTTAATCAACCAATTTTTCAATTTTATTAAGATTTTGCCATCACATAATTTCCAAGGAATTTCATGACAAAGATCAAGAATTGTATACCAATTTAATAATTCTAAACTGGAAATTAAAGTGAACAAATAAGAGTAGTTGCAACATAAAACAGATAATTGTGCAACACAATTTGCTGTTTCCTGTTTTTCAGTTGTGCAGATAAATACACTTTGATCCATCAAACTATGTAATTTGCAGTCTGAATATTAAATGCCACAACAATGAACAAATCTTTACAAATATTTTGTAAAAAATATTGTATTTAATTTTTCATTATGTTTCTTCATTTACATATATTAAATGAGAATTATTTGAAGTATACAACTACTGTCAATATGGGGTCCTGGATTCACTAGTCAATCAAATTCACTTTGTGATGCTTATGCGGTACTTAAATCAGCCAGAGATTTGCCCTGGAGCGTTTCCCCCTATGTAGGGGAAACTGATGTAAAGCTAATGGAGATAACTATGTTGAGGGGAGGGGATGGTGGGGTCAGAGTGGCAGCAAGGCAGAGGGGAAGAGAGATGGCATGGTGAAGCAATGGTCTGCTATACCCATTTCTCCACCAACATAAAATCCCAGGAGTGGGGGCTTACATCAGTGAGATAAATTAAAGCTGCCTCCTACTACTTTAACATATGACAGCACTGGATAAATGAAATCAGGGAGCCTTGATTGGCTCTTATCAGTCTCCCCTCTCTGCTGTGTCCAGGAAGATCTGAGGAACCATGAATAACAAACTATCTATATGAAGGGTTTGATCTTGCAAATGGAGCCAGGGGGACTCCTGTACCCAGGAAGAGCCCTATTGAAGTCAATGGAGTTTCACACAGGTGTAAAAGTCTGCAGCATAGATCTGATTGCAGGATATGGGCCTATGACTATGGTGTACATAAGCATGTTTTCTTGCATGTGTATTCATCTACTGTGCCTGGGTTCTCCTTGGGTTAGGTGCAGTAGTGACCAAAAACAAACACCTCACCCTAAACTGATCATGAGCAAACGTCAGTATTGAGCCATGCCAAAATCTATTGGCTTACAAAGGAAAAAGTCTGGTATTTGTGGCTGACACAAAAAGAAAGGAATAATTTAGATGAACGTGTCACTACAAAGATGAGTTGATAATGAAAATAATTTTTTCTGATTTACATTTTTCTCCACTTCCAGGGTCTATAACTGAGAAGCTTCCACAACGAGAAGGTGCAGCAAATACAGGTAAATGTTGTGAGGTTTTTTTAAACTATGGAAACTAGTAGACTTGCAAGATTTGAATCCTTGATCTTTCACAAGTTTGAAATGTCAGTGCATGGGTGTTTGTGTGGGGTTTTTTTGTTTTTGTTTTTTGTTTGTTTGTTTTTGGTTTTATTTGTTTGGTTTTTACTTGTCCAGCCTCATTCCTAGAGATTTTGTTGCATTGGGCTAGGTGGAAAATAAATACCCTTCCCGGCCCATTGCTACCCTTCCAGTAAACTGTTGGTAGGGTTTTCAATTGCCCCTAATATTCTCTGGTCCTGGATGGCAGCCTGTACTGTCTGGTAAAGCCAGCACTGTCTAGCTCCAAGATCCAAGGAACTGGTGCCATCACTTCATCTCCATGACAACCTGGACTTTACTCATCTGAGGCCTGGCACTTTGTTCTCTACAGTGACAAGTTCAACTGATGACTCACATTCATAGCCAAAGAGTTGCAGCTATTAAAGATACAGCCTCATGTATGTATCCTATAATAATTCACGTTCCTGGGGCAAATTCTTGTGTGATGTGACTTCACCAAGGTTAGAGTTACACCTGGGATGTATTTGTGCCCTTAATTTTATTTAAGATAAGACCAAAAAAAAAGAAAGTAATTCTAAAGGCAAATGAAAATATTTAACCAAATTATACTCTCTGTAATGCTGGTTTAAATGGACTTTAAAGGAGTTACTCCAGATTTATGCCAGCATAAATAAAGACTACTGTATTTGGCCCAATGTAGTTATAGTTGACTTATGATTTTGCAGGAATTTTAGCAATTGTATATTGTACCCTGATTTTTGTTTGACCAGTATAAGTGGTGCTATTATGTTGAGAAAATCAGTAATGTTTGAAAGTTAGTTATTAAAAGATATGTTAATCGGCAGGGAAAACCTTTCCTTCATGTGTTTACCAGATAGCCTCTGGGCTCCACTGACCTCCAATTATCCACAGACTGCTAGGGAAGCTTGCTGGGGTAATGAATTTCATTCTTAGCTGTGAACTACATTAGCTGTACCATGTAAAAAACTTGCCTGCGTCTTGGAAACCTTTGTTTTTGTCTGAGCATTTCTTCAGAGAACTGAGCAGTAGTGAAGATTACATAAATGAGCCTTCCTGTCTACATTTAACATTTAATGTATATGGGCTGAAACCAGGCATGAAAGGAAATGTTGTAGAACACTGAACCATCCAGTTGTATTATTTGTTGTTGAGGTCAACCAGCTGCCCGTACTAATCTGGCTAAAGATGTCTGACTCTCTCTCTCTTTTTTTTTTTTTTTTTTAGTTTCCATGCTTTATTATAGATATAGTTTGAGGTTCTATTTCTCAATCATGCCCAGAGTGTTCTTAATCAACATTTTCATATTTTAAGATTTTGTAGGAGTCTGCCTTGCAGAGTATCTTCCACTTATAGCCAACAAACTCTGCAAAGTCCTGTCAGTAGGAGAGTGAAATTTCCCTTCAGAGATGAACTAATTCTCTTCATAGCTCTGGTGTGAGTGGGGAGGAGAAAAGTGTGCCTTCATCTGAGGTGGCTATTGATCTGCTGATACACCTTTGTTTTATATTATATAATATATTTCCTTACTTTCCTCAGAAACCTAATGCACTCATGGATATTATCATCACCTAGGAGGTGTTCTGTTTTGAGGTGGCAGTCAGATTTTAAATTCCATAAAGCCAATGCCATAGAATGCTTGAAGCTTAATGATTATTAATGAGGATGTATGTGAGAGCTGAGTTGTTTGCAAAGCCTGAATGAACAGCATCTATCACAAGGGGTCACAGATGAACAGAGTTGCCTTCTTCATCAAGAATGTTTGCTTTTGACAGTACCCAGTTACAATTGACTTGTGCCTTGTTTTTATTCACCAGCACAACTGCAGCACAAAGTGCAGATGTCCTGTTTCCCAGGAGGTTCCTGATTCTTCCTTTTCAGTAGCTGAATCCTTCCTCCCCAGCAACCCCTTCTTTCAAGCAGTCCGTTCCTTGCAGTTTGCATTAACTAACACTGTCAAAAACATCAGAACAGATCTAAGGAGCACTATGTAATTATAGTACCAGATGAGTTATGGGAATTTCAGATCCAGCTTTAGTTTACAATCATACAGCACTATAGTTTAAGAGCACTATAGGAGTGGAACCTCTGGGACAGTCCCTTCCTCCCGGAATTCCTTGAAGAGTCAGAATCCATAGAATAGAATGGAATAGCTGACAGGCCATACATAGATGGCCAGCAAGATTCCTGTGATATTTCTAAGCCCCACACGAATGAAGCTTGTCTTCTGCTTTGGTTATTCCAAGAGTAAAACACTGCAGGAGCAAACTTTCAGGCCTTTGAAGATTAGGATCTCTACTGGACTGAAGCTTCTGCAATGCTCTTAAACTGTGTAGGGAAAAAAGCTTCAGGGACATTTCCTAATCCACCTTCCTAGTGGCCCCACAATCCAGAAATTTAACCTCTTTCCCACTCAGGAGGAAAAATAGTCTATCTTAGATGAAGAACACTTATCTGAATGAAGGGCGTATTCTTTCCCTCTGATTTTAGCCAGGGGGGCATAGCAACATTTTGAATAAGTAAGATTTGAGAACCAGAGCTATGTTTAAAAATACACATTCAGTAAGATTGGCATGAAATATCATGAATTTAGTAAACCAGTTACATTAGAACTGCTCTGAATTTATATAGCGATGATGCCATATTGGGTCTTATTCTGAAGAATGAATTACTGTATATCTTCATTCCAAGGAGGATCTGAAAGAGCAAAACCAGGAAATTACTGGTGTTCCAATAGGATTCTTCCCTTCAAGATAGGTATGCCTCAGGTGTGCTTGTTGCCCTGCCCCCACTTCTGTGGAGAGTTAATCTTTTTCAGATTATATGGATAATCTAAAATCAAAGATCTGATTCACTGATCACCAGCAACAAGCTTCTCTCTCTTTCTAACCCTTTGCCAATTTTTTGGACAAGGCCTTTTTTGCACCTTATCTCCTTTAAAAAAAATATTGTCATGGACTAATGTTAAATGGCACTTGAACAAAGATATTCATAAATGAAAGTGTATGATGGAATACAATTAGAAAAATATAATCAAATTAAAGTAATTTCTCTGTATTTATTATTCACTCCCCCAAAATAAATCTGGAGATTTTTTTGAATCGGATAGTGGTTGACAATCTGACAGTAAGTCTTGAATTGATTCATACATAATTACATGTGTTTGGTGTCCTCTCTGAAATGAGTTGGTGGCTTCATTGCACTTTCCAGAGAATATTACAAAAAACACTGGTGAAACTGACAGTAATGTGCACTCTGCCATCCATCTTTACAGAGTGGCCAAATATTAAATGGATATGGAGAATGAATGACCTTCTCATCTAAAGAGGAAGTCGCCCACAAGTTTAGGTTGAAACATATTGGTTGGGAAGCTTCAACTGTTTCTGCTTTGCTTTACCTGTTCTGCAGCGAGAGGACTTTAAGATAGCATCCATCTAGTATTTATCAGCAGTATTATGTTCCTGAGGAATAAATAGTGGCCTAGTATTGGGAAAGGACAAATTATTTCTCATGCATGATCTACACAAGGGCAACAGAGTGGCAGCCTGTGTAGTTGGGACAAGGGAATAGGAAGAGGCAGCTATTGAGTTGCAGTGGCAAGGAGGTGGATGGTATATTCCATTTTCACTATTGCCTGACATCATCCTAGTAAAAATAGGTGCATGAAAAAGCTTTGTGGTTATATTCTGTTATGGCTTCTATGCAAAATATTGGGTAAACAATCTGGAAATGGGATTGTGATCCATAAGTGGTGACTTCAAGGAATTCTGTCTAAAAGCCTGAAGATATTGTCTCTGGTGCTACACCACACTGTTGGAGGTAGCTCTGCTTCACAAGAAATGCCAGCAACTGGCCAACATGTACTATTAAGTTATATTGCATACTGTGACTCATTCAGTGTATTAAAACACATAACGAGCCTACCCCTTCAAAGAGCTAAAAAATAGTCTTTGGATTGAAAATGTGTACTACTGTTTCCCAAAGCTTGATCATTTGAACTATTTTTTATAGTGAGATTTTCTAGCTACATGTATTTCTTGCTATGCTTTTGAATAATTTGAAGATTTATCCTTATCCATACTGTATTCTTTCAGGTACATTTTACTACTCCTTCTCTTTCAGTGGCAGTTGGCTGTAGGGAATGGCAATTGCTGACTGAAGGATGAGAGCAATGCAAATGGTTATTTGGTTCTTTAAACTAAGGATCTTGTTTATGAAAACAGTTGGCTTCTCAAATTAATTTTGCTGGGCCAACAGAAACCCTGGTTTTGTTTTAGGCTGTAGAAGAACTACATCCACTCGCTTGCCCAAATTGGTTTTGCTTTCACAGGGCTTACCTTTTCTATGTCTATATCAATTTCTTCTTTTGAAAATATTTGTTTAATTAGTTATGTTATATAAGAATCAATGCATACTTTTTTTAATGGCAGTATACGACTCACTAATTGATGTCTCAAAAATCTTGCACTCAGATCATTCATATACATAAACAGTAACCTTGAATGACATAGATTTATAATCTGTAGTTTATGTGTGTCAGATAATACTTAAGTTGTTTGTTAACCGGCCGGGGCTATGTGCAAATCATTAGCATCAACCATGTATGTACACTTATTTAGTTTACTCTCATAATTGTAGTCTCCTTGCAAATCTTTTCCATTCTGAATTCAGATGATGCCTCAGCACCTGCGCTGGAGACTCAGCCTCAAGGTGATGAGGAAGGTAAGCATCTTTAGGAATGGTAACAGAGTTATGCCAAAACAACATATTATATACTGGGGTCTCAAACATGTGACCCGCGGAGTTATTTGCTGTGGCCCACCAAGTTCCTGCCCCCAGAGTGATTCCTGTGGCTGCGAAGCTCCCCTCAATCCCCGGCCCCCCTCCTCCCCAGCACGCTGCATCCCCACTCCTCTGACTACCTCTAGGTGCTTCCCGCCACCAAACAGCTGTTTGGCAGCACTTAGTGTTTTCTGGGATGGGGGAGGAGTGGGGAGCCGGGCACTCAGGGGAGGAGGCAGAGAAGAGGCGGGGCTGGGGTGGGGATTTGGGGAGGGTTTGGAATAGGGGCATGGAGGGGGCAGAGTTGGGGATGGGATTTTGGGGAAGGGGTTGGAATGGGGGCAGGGAAGGGGTGAGAAGAGGTGAGGAAGGGTCAGGGCCTCATGGAAGGGGTGGAGTGGGGTGGGGGTTGTATCTTTTTACGAAAAGGTGTTAGTGATGCAGCCCTCAGGCCAATGTACTGGTCCTCATGTGGCCCTTGTGGTGATTTGAGTTTGAGATCCTTTATATACCATATTCTATAGCATAACTGTTACCTTGGACAAAAGGTTCCCAAATGTTACAGGATTTAGCACACTTTTGGTGATTTGCCAAGAGGCTAAAAGCTGCCATACCTGTTTCCAGGTGGGACAGCAAGAGTACAAGTGGGACAGCCAGAGTACAGCAATCTTACTTGTAAAGTGAGCACATTTCGTAGGGGCCTCATGGAGACACAATAACTATGGAATCCCATAATGTCATGTTCAGTCATTTTTCAGAGTGAAGATGCACTTCAAAGTTGAGCTGTTAACTTTAAAGCATAAAAGGCCAAATTCAAATGTTAAAGACCAAATTCTGGTCTTGTTATGCCCCATACATCCCCTCTGACAACAGGGTAAGGTCCATATTCTGCCACACTTCCTCACATTGGGTGATATTCAGCCTTGTGCTGAAGGCCAACACAATGCCTACATGTCGCATCCACCCTATTTTGCTGTATTGGGCCTACACTCAAGGTCAGTTATTACTCACTGTGCATAAGGATGGCAGCATCTGGTGTAAAGATATTAAAGCATAGGTACCAGATTGTACCATGTTTTTTTACTGCTGCTATGTGCATGAATGTAGCTGTTCTAAAGTGCTGCAATGTGTCCTTTTCTTTGTAACGTGTAACATAGTATGTTGTCAGCCTTGTCTTGTTTATTGATCACTTAATGTTTGTTTGCTACAGATTATTTTAGTTTTTAAAATTATAATAATGTCAATTTTGTCATGCTTGATTTTTCTAGATATAGCTTCTCGTTACCCTACATTATGGACTGAGCAAGTAAAGAGTAGGCAAAACAAAACCAATAAAAATTCAGGTAAGAATATGTGGTCTCCTTGCTTTGCAAAGTTGCTTAGAAGCAATTTATGAAGTCATATGCAACTTGCCGTTGTGGAAGTGAAAGTCATTTTTATACACGAGAGCTTAAACTTCCATCTTCCCACCACAACAGTGTCCTAAAGATTTGTGAGGTTATGAAGAGATTATGTAACATTATTATATTTTCCTTTTTTAAATATTTAAATGTTTTTTGGCCAGATCCTCAGCTGGTGGAAATCAGCACAGATCCTTTGAAGTCATTGGAGGGAGCTGTGACAATCTGAATAGCTGCAGATCTGGCACATTTGTTATTGTCATCTACATTAATACTTGGTTCTTTTGTTTGGAATGTATTTTTATTTGATTTGGTACAATATAGTACTTCTATACTTAGAAAAAGATTGTGTAGGGCATATGTGTAAGGGGAAATCTGGATGAGAAGATCTGAAAGGGAGCAAACATGCCATTAGAAATTGCTTGTCAGATCAGAGAAAAGAGGAAAAACTCAGAAATCTGTCCTTCTAGTTGTTTTATAAATGTGCCATCTGCCAAATTATGATCATTTTTGTTACTTGTCAAGGAACAGTGTAATATAGGTTTGATGACATTGATTTGTATTTTATTTTTAAAATTTTGACCTTACTCCGTTCATCAGTCTGTCACAAATGAGCTTTCAGAAGGGTGGAACTGGGCTCCTAAGCACATGTCTAAGACCCACAGTAAAATCTCTCAAGTGCTGAGAAATCTGCAGCTTCAGAGAGCCAAGAATCCTGCCTCCATGATAGGATGATCTGTAGAAAACTCCCAAACTGGAACCTCACCGAGTTACGTAGCCTTAAATGTCATTTTCCTACTTCAACCATTAATTGAGCTCCTATGTTAAATAATGCCCTGCGCATGAATAATAGCAAGGGATATTCAGTTATTGTTATTGTTTGGTGCTATGAATAAACCATAGAGTTAACATGTGGGGATTTGTTGAACCCTACAATAATATGCACTTCTTTGTTTTGATCATTTGATACTCTCAGTCAAGCATCAAGTGAACTGTTTGTGTGTGTTTGCAGTTTGTAATACTTGGTGTTTACTACTTCCTAATAACAATAATGCATTTATACAAAACTGAGGTATTGTTAATAAAGCCCCTGATTCAGCAAAACACTTAAGCACATGTTTAAGTCCCAATGGAAATTAAGCATGTACTTAATATTAAGCAGGTTAAAGTGTTTTGCTAAATTGGGGCCAAAATGGATATAAGAAAATGAGCAATGATCAAAACAAAGAAGTGCATATTATTGTAGGGCTCAACAAATCCCCACATGTTAACTCTATGGTTTATTCATAGCACCAGAACAATATTTGCCAATATTTCCCCTCTCCCTCCAAGAGAGTCACAAAGATTTAGAAAAGAATAGGACTAAAGAGAACCTTCCGGGGATGTTCTAAGTCACTGGTGTATAAACTGTGAGGTGTGCCACCTCAAGAGGGTGAAAGAGGTTCCCGTTCGGGCCAAAGAAATTTCAGCCTTTTGACCCTTAAAAAACAACAACATACAATTAAAAGTGCAGGCTGAGTTATTTTCAACAATTTGGTAAGTTTCATAACTACAGTAGACCTATGATGCCTTTAAAATGAATTTTGATTCTCATTAATTTTAACTCATTTCATGATTAATAATTGATATTAAAAGACCTAAACTGGCAATGTATATAATAAGTTGAGAGCCCATGACCCCTCAAGTGAATCAGATGTTCTAACTCTAAACCAAAGGAATGAATAGCCTCATCTCTGTTTCCCCTCCACCGTCCAGTGCAACCTTCAAGTCTAGTGCATGCACAATGTAATCAGCAGTGTATAGATTATGATGCTGTAAAAAGTGACAAACACAGACTCTCAGTCAAGTATCAAGTGAACTGTTTGTGTATGTTTGCAGATTGTAATACTTGGTGTTTACTAATTCCTAATAACCTTTACCTAGCCTTATACATTTAGTAATATATTTTTCATTCCTTCCACCAACTTTCCAAAAAAATTACAAGAAATAGAGGGAAGGTGTGACGAATTTCATGAATGGTATGAGGGTAGGAGAGCAACTGGAAAAGTTTGCACACCACTATTCTAAGCAAATGCTTTCCATGCTGGAGATTTATTTTGTTGTTTCTCTATGTAACATCAGCCAGAAACAGCAAAATTCTTTGGGAAGTGTAAAACAAAACAAAAACAGGCTCTAGAAGTACTTCATTTTTAGGGGTGTTTATTTCATTTTTATGATATTGGAGACCAGTTAGGGCCAAAGCAAAAGAGTTACTGAGTTTGGAACAAATAGTAGTGATTCATGATTGAAACATGAAGTAGCATGGGAATTCACAAAAGAAAAAGCTGATGAATATTATGAGATGTTAATGAATCCTTTATGAACAGTGAGCTCAAATACATCTAAATTAGAAGGAAACATAGCTATCTCTGTTGCTTCTATTACTTGTACAATATGATGGTACTGATGGAAAAGCTTCAAACTGTTTAAAATTAGTATACTTATTAGCTGTGTTAAGTATTGTCACTGTTCTAGCCTCCACCTATACATAGCACAGCACAGTATAGGCTTCACTGCAGAATTAGTCTGGGCTATAGATTGTGTGTTGCCCCTCCACACAAAATATTCTCTAACCTGGGTTTTTGAGGGTGCATTGTGCCCATGCTAGCAGACAAGGCTGTGGATATAACATGAGCACAGGTTTCATTTCAGGCCAGGCTAGCAACGCACCTTCTTGCCATGCTGTTGGGCCTCCAGTTCTATTCCACCTGGGCTTTATTTTCTTGTCTAACTCCTCCCTTCTTATGCATTATGTTTGAGCTCCAAGTTTTGCTGCTCCATTTCTTCTGTATTCCCACAGCATTTGAACAAATGCCCTCCAAGAAATCTCTTTTCAACGCTGCCAATTGGCCAGAAACTGACACCCGCCTTCTGGTAAAGCTGTGGTATCCCCACAGGAGCATTTCCACACAGAAGTCCTGCAAGGACAGACGAATTCTCCCACAATACACTGCACATAAATTCAGAGAGTGGCCCAATTTAATGCATGACTAAGGATAATGAAATATTCTGCTAGAAATCCATCCGAGCACACAAGCTAGTACAACAACATTGTGAACGCAGTGAGACAGGTCTGGCCAAGGTAGAACTTTGCAGTTGTGAGACTCCCCCCAGACTAGTCTAGCCTAGGATAACTCAACAGTGAAGACATACCCTAGGTGGGCAAATTATTTATGCTGCCATCTTTTGGAGGCTGGCCTTATATTAAACTCCAGTAGTGAGCTTTTCTCAGATTCCTAGAAATATAGATTAATTTGCCCCCCTCTAAGGTACTAAGCCTACTAACTCCTTGACTGGTCTCAAACCGTCCAGGTACATCCAGAAGGAACTTGCCTCTACACTACCACGTGCACTGGGTATGGCCACATAATTGTTTCCAATGAGATGCAAATGAAAAACAGCTGCAGCATAAGGTTAAATATAGATCTCTGATTTAGTCAGTTTTGCTTAGCAATCTCTGTGAGTCCAAACCTGTTTGTGTTACTTATATGAGAAATCCTATTGAAATCTGTTTGAGTAAACTGAGTAGAATTTGGGCCTGCCTCTCTCCAATTTACCTACAAAATGAGGTGAAATCCATTTTATTAATAATGGGGCCAAATTATCCCTTGGTGTAATAGTGTAACTCCAGTGGCCTCAATGAGTTTTCTCTGGTGTAAATGACAGAATAATCTGACCTCCTGTGTAAAAGTTCAGCATTGGAACATATATTGGAATCTATGCTTAATACAAATATAAACATCTGGTAAAATCCAAGTTTCTACTTACAGTCTGTATGGGTCAATAGTTTGGGTTGTTTCATCTCCTTTATATTTTGTATTTATATAGGGTGCCCAGACAGCAAGTGTGAAAAATTGGGATGGGGGTGGGGGTAATAGGAGCTTATATAAGAAAAAGCCCCAAATTTGGGGCTGTTCCTATAAAATCGGGACATCTGGTCACCCTATATTTACATATGTATCTTACTGTATCATGGTGGAAGAGATATGGCAGTAAATAAACTTGCCTTGACAAGAGAACTACTCATAAATTTTGTTATTGTAATATAAGCATGTGTGATTTTAAAATCACGTGCCATTCTTTGAAAGAAAGTACCAACACTTTTGATGGGTTAAGGACTACAAATGAAGACATAGTATTTATTGTACCTCACCCATAGCTGGCTTGTAAAACATTTGCTGTTCTGTGAGTGGCCTGCCATTTACAATTAACCAATAAAACCAGTGTTGGCTGTTAGTAACTGGGGAGACCGAAAATAATGGCTCAGGAAATTCCAGTTTACATTAGTTACCCAATAATTTGATTTTGAAAAGCCTAAATGAATTTAGCACAAAGAACTGGAAGATTTACAGATGCAGAGCATGAAATTACTGGATTACATTTCAGTATTATATAACAGTTTCTGGTGCACCTTCAGTCTTTTAGTTTGGGGAAGTAGGTCTTAGCTGCTTAAAAAGGGTGATTTGCGAAGTAATGTTTAGTCTATTAACTTTTGTCAACAAAATGTTACTCCTGGCAGCAAACCATTACCATCAGAGCTTATGATGACTGTGATTAGAATGATTTCTGTGGTTAGAAACATCTGAATATTTCCATTTTAGCTGTGTTTTTATGTTGCAAATGATTTTCAAAAATGATTTTCTTCATACTTTTCCTGCCTGGTGGCATTTATCTAACTTTTTTATGTTTTTTCAAATTTCCTTCTATGGCCTTATAAAAAATCCAAGAAATGGTCTTTTCATGTGTTTTTTCTGAATTTATTAAAAATGGCTTTTTCTTCCCTATATGAGATTAATCAAAATATTAAATGTCAGATCCTTAGCTGGTGTAAACCAGGGCAGCTCCACTGAAGACAATTTACAATAGTTGAGAACGTGGCTGACAATATTTTACTATAACTAACTATTCATATTCTGTACTGTATAATGTCAAACAGCAAATTTCAAGACATTTTGGTTAAATCCCCAACTGGTGTAAATCAAAGTAGCTCTATTGACTTTTTATGGAGCTATGCCAGTTTACATCAGTGGAGGCTCATTACTGTGAATTAAACAAAAATCACACTCCTTGTGTGAAAATACAGGAGAAGGAAGAGTGACTGAAAGCCTGTGTAAATGAATAAGTGAAGTTTAGAGTATACCTGGTTAGATTCATGATTGTTTAGATTTCTTTTAGTGGGGAAAGATTTTTCAGTTTGTTTTGGGAACACTTCTCTGGAAAGGGGGATTTAGCTGAGGATATTACTAATGCCTAGAAGAAAATCCTCGAATTAAGTAATTCAGGTGTGCTGTACAACACACACACACACACACACACACAAATAAATGACCTCCAACTACATGTAATTTCACAGTCCCCAATTCAGAAAAACTCCCCGAATAAAGAATGTACTTAAGCACATGATTATGTTGTTTCCTGAATCCAGACCATCAAGAGCCATGTACTGCAAATTGGAAGAGTCAAGCCCAAATAATAAGTCATCAGAGTCCCTAGATACAAAACCACAGCCTTATAAACATATAGGTTTAGTTTTATTTATGTATTAATAGTAATAACCTTGTATTAGATTACATTAAGAAATAAGTTTTATTGTTAGCATAGGCATTTAGGTGTACCTTAGTCAATACCATAATCTAGAGGTTTTTATAGAGTGATTTTAAATTATTTTTGTTCATAGCTTAGTACTATCAACAAACAAAGGATGCGTGAAAATTTCTTTCAGATTTCTTCATCCCTTAATGAACTTGACATTGATTTACATGCCTAACTTTAAGCACATGAGTTGTTTCATTGAAGTAATGAGTGAAACTGTTGTCCTTATTTAAATCAATGGCAAAATTCTAATTGAATTCTTTGGAGCAAGGATTCTACCCAATTTGCTCAAGTTGGGGCCATTATTAGTTTTACATATGCACAGGGAGGAAAACACCATGTCTGACATTTTATTTCATTTTCCGAAATAATGCATTGGTAGGTGATCCATACAGTTTAAGATATCTATTGCTTTGAAATTGAAATGTTATCTGATATTTATAAATGTATACCTCAAATTAAAAAACATAGTAAGAGAACCAAAAAAATGCCACCATGGCTAAACAACAAAGTAAAAGAAGCAGTGAGAGACAAAAAGGCATCCTTTAAAAAACAGAAGTTAAATCCTAGTGAGGAAAATAGAAAGGAGCATAAACTCTGGCAAAGGAAGTGTAAAAATATCATTAGGAAGGCAAAAAAGAATGTGAAGAACAACTAACCAAAGACTCAAACAATAATAGCATTTTTTTTAAAGTACATCAGAAGTAGGAAGCCTGCTAAACAACCAGTGGAGCCACTGGACAATCGAGATGCTAAAGGAGCACCCAAGGACCATAAGGCCATTGCAGAAAAACTAAATGTATTCTTTGCATTGGTCTTTATGGCTGAGGATGTGAGGGAGTTTCTCAAACCTGAGTCATTCTTTTTAGGTGACAGTCTGAAGAACTGTCCCACAATGAGGTGTCACTAGAGAATGTTTTGGAACAAATTGATAAACTAAACAGTAATAAGTCACCAGGACCAGATGGTATTCATCCAAGGGTTCTGAAGGAACTCAAACTACAAAAGGATCTCTCAAAACTGGGTGACTGGCCAACAAAATGGCAGATGAAATTCAGTATTGATAAATGCAAAGTAATACACATTAGAAAACATAATCCCAACTATACATATAAAATAATGGGGTCTAAATTAGCTCTTACCACTCAAGAGAGAGATCTTGGAGTCATTGTCGATAATTCTCTGAAAAAATCCACTCCATAGCAGAGGCAGTCAAAAAATCTAACAATGTTGGGAATCATTAAAAAAGGATAGCTAATAAGACAAAGTATCATATTTCTTCTATATAAATCCAGGCATACTGTGTGCAGATGTGGTATCCCCATCTCAAAAAGATATTGGAATTGGAAAAGGTTCTGAAAAGGGCAACAAAAATTATTAGAGGTATGGAACGGCTTCTGTATGAGGAGTGATTAATAAGACTGGGACTTTTCAGTTTGGAAAAGAGATGGTTAAAGGGATATATTGAGGTCTATAAAATCATGACTGGTGTGGAGAAAATAAATAAGGAAGTGTTACTTACTCCTTCTAATAACACAAAAACTAGGGGGTCACCAAATGAAATTAATAGGCAGCAGGTTTAAAACAAACAAAAGGAAGTATTTTTTCACACAATGCACAGTCAACTTGTGGAACTCCTTGCCAGAGGATGATGTGAAGGATAAGACTATAACAGAGTTAAAAAAAGAACTAGATAAGTTCATGGAAAATAGGTGCATCAATGGCTATTAGCCAGGATGGGCAGGGATGGTGTCCCTAGCTTCTGTTTGTCTGAACCTGCCATGGGCTACAAGGGATGGATCACTTGATTATCTGTTCTGTTCATTCCTTCTGGGGCACCTGGCATTGGTCACAATCGGAAGTCAGGATACTGTGCTAGATGGACCTTTGGTCTCACCCAGTATGGCCGTTCTTATGTTCTAAGACAATATCAATCATCTATTGAGGGTTCAATCCAACAGCAGTTTCATTCACAAAACTCTATGACATAGTACAGCTACAGGGTATGGCCCATATTTGATATAAAAGTATGAACTGTAATTAAATACAATATATACCACATCTTTTATGTACTACCATTTCTATTGTAAATGAGAGTTTTACATGTAGAAAAATAAAGTATTTTTAATATAAGATGATGGAATTAAATATATATAGTATTTAATTGGACAGGCAAGTAAGGCAAGCAATTCTCTTACTCAGTGTGTGTATATATATAATGTAAGATAATTATCTTAAATTGAACAGGAGGTAAAACAAATAATTATATATCTAAGCCAGTTCGCTTATATTTCACTCAACCCATATATGTTGGATAAGCTAATTGCTTGTCTCAGACTCAAACTGGACAGGCAGGTAAAACAAGCAGTTAACTTACCCTATATTTATATGTGTGTGTGTGTGTGTGTATATATATATATATAATATGGTTTTTTTCTTACAAGATGTACCATGACAGTTCTGCTTTAAGAGCAAGACTGTGATCAAGACTGAAATATTTTAAATATATTGAGGGTAAGATAATTGCTTGTCCTACCTTCCTGTCCAGTTTGAGACTATTAGCAGAGGCAGTAGTGAATATGATTAAGGTGACAGATGGATATTACAGGGATTGTACAAAGTTTTCCTTAACTGGTAATTTCAGGGCTAAGTAGCACTTATGTAACTGGTTGCCACTGATCTGGTTGCCACTGAATTTTTTGGTGGTGATTATTATTACAGAAAAGCTCAAAGGCCTTGATTTGACAGGTAAAATTTACTCGGGTACACATGGCCCCACAAAATGTATGCCACATTTAAGTTCTCATACTGTCCCTTTTTGGAATGAGACTTAAACTTTCAAAAGGAGTTTTGCAGGTTTGAGGGCTTCAGGATAAGGCCCAAACTAACATTTTCTTTTCATTGAAATTAAAAGCTTGTTTCTCTGCCCCATCTAATCATTTCTATTGGCTACTCCTCTAGAAACATCAGGAAAATAAGTAACTAGTAGACAGGAAAATGAAAAACTGTTCTGTGACTTTTTACTCCTTCTCACATATTGTTTCATTTTCCAGATGTGGCTCTTGATATTAATGCAAGAATAGTTTTGTGCAACTAATGATATGAGACTTAGCAAAAGAAAACTAAGATCCAGACAGCTGAGTGCTTCAGTTACAGGTGTCTTAAGAATTCATTTTGAGTGTTCTTGAGCTATTTAGAATCTAATATATTCAGACTCATTTTGTACTGCGGAGAATTTAGGTGTGTAACTCGTTTGTGTTAGCAGATATTAGACATGCACATCCTAGTGAACTAAAATTAGAATACAGATAGGACAGGTGAAATGGGATGTTTTCAAATCAATATATTACTTTAAACAGTTTTTTGTGTTTCCAGATAGTTACCTTCCTATAGAAATGGAACCCAGATGCAAAGTTTGGATCCAGATTCTACCTTCCCTCAAATTTGTTTGTATTCATTTTGGTGGTTCTAGGTTAGTTTAAGTCTACCAGAATACACGTATTGACTAAAAGGGCTAAATTCACCAGTATATTTGGGAAGCTTTGTGCAGATCCATTGAGACAAAACAGTCATAAATCTAGTTTAAAAGACCAGAATTAAAGGGATTCACATAGTTGCTTTGCATCACTGGAGCAGTGCAAAACAGACACAGTTGTCCTGGTGAATGTGGCCCATTAGTTGCAAAGGAATAATTTTAAATGTAAAATAAATAGGGTTTTTTTTCTTTTGCAATACCTGGATTTAGGACCTGGGGGTTTTGTTCCTTTGCAACAACTGAAGACATCACTAACATCCAAAGCAGGGAGTTGTATTCCCTATGCTGCATTACAAATTAGTGATGCCGTCAACTGTAGCAGGTGAAACTTAGAACCTTGAGGGCCTGAATGCAGTTCTTGGCAGGTAAGTAGAGGAAGTAGGTACTATTTTAAACAATTTCCTCTTAAAACATATTTATCTGTCCGTTTTAGCCCACAGATGTATCCTGTTAGTGGGATCTCAGTCTATTAGAGATGAGCCTTAACCTAAACCCTGAATGCAAACAGTTCCAAACTAGGGAAAAGTTCAAATCCAGAAACACATCTGAACTTTGAAGCTTGGGCTCATTCTAATTTAACACACAACACATACACACCATTTATATTTTCTACATGATATGGCAGAAATAAAAACATTTTTTGACTGCCACAAACCTGGCCTTAGGGACAGGTGAAACTCCTGGCTGTTATAAGACCAGGGATTCATGGAATACATTGCTTGGGCAGCTACAGGTGGGTGGAAGAGAGTGTGATTTTTGAGGGGATCCGTGGAGGAGGAGAGGTTGAGATGGTAGACTGGGGACTTCCAAGAACAACTTAATTGGAGCCTCTCTAAATTCCTTATGCTGGCCCTGACTGGTAACTTAGAGCATAGTGTCCTGGATTTAACTGATCTACTTGGAATATATTATAAAGTCAGCATTGTTAAGAAACTGTAGTGGCTTGTAAGAACCACCCTGATATCTTCTTATACCCTAGATCTTATTATACATTTTTATTGTGAGTTATTTTGAAATTCTGGGGTTTTTTTTTTGTTTTTGTTTTTAGCTTTTAGTCAAGAATCAAAAGGTTTTCAGAATCAAAAAGTCCAGTTCCAAAGTACATTCTGCCAGCAGAAAGGCAAGCCGCCTGCTAATGGGTTGGGAATGGGTCAGCAGAAACTTCCGACCTAATATGCCATTAAGGCAAAGCAGTAAATTGGTCACCATGGGTTCTTAGTGGCACACCATTATCCTGGTTGCCACTGGCAATTTTTAATGCAGCCCTAGCTTTCATTTTGTTATTACACAAATAGGACTGAATGTTCTCCAGCTTCCTAATCAGTGAATACAATTACTCTTTGTCCTTTTTCTGTTTGTTTTTTTTTAAAAGTCCTAAATTGGTAAAGGAAAATCAATGTTTTCTTTCTTTTCTCTCAGCCTCTTCCAAGAGGATAAACCTTTCCAGACCTCCCCAGAGAGCTTGTATATTATGACACATTCTTAAATTACAGTCTGCTGGATTATACCCATTACAGTATTACCCTATCTTTAATAATCCTTTTTACAAGCATTTTCATTTATCTTCATTTTAATTTTACATATTAGCTAAAAACACGTATAAGCCCGAAGTTCTGGCATCTCCAACTTCTTCCTCCCACCATGGAGAATGATCCTCCCATCCTAAACCATTAAAAAGAAGAAGAGTTCTGTTTTACATCCAGTTGATATCCTTTATGTTCAGGATGTTCCACAGTTTTATTGGACCCCCACAGTGGAAAAAAAAGTCTGCTTCATGCAAGGTTGATAATTTCTGGTTTACTGCATATGTTAAAATTTGGTGCCAAGAGATACTAATCTTCACTGAACTATTTTTAATTATGTCATATTGCTTTCTGCAGCAACTAATGACAAAACAGCCATGCCTTAGTTCTTTCATTTTCAGATGAACGTCCATTCCACCCCCACCCCGGCCCTGCACAGCTAACCAGACATCAGACAGAATAATCATAAAAGCCTTCTTAGGCAACATAAATCCAAGCTGCATGTCAGTCTAGCTGTTTATATTTTAACAGAGAGATACAAAAGGCACATATTAATGCAGAGATACAGATTTATTCATGGCTGTATTGTATCCAACCCTGGCACTGTTAAAGATTTGCTGTGTGTTCCTGGGCAAAAGACTTAGGCCAAAATTTCAAACTGTTTAAAATAGCACGATGTTAAAATACACTAGAGACCTTCTAGTGATCACCAACAGGGTCTACACTGACCATTTAGCGAGCAACACATTAGTGACCTTTAGGAATCGCACCTCCATAATGTGCATTGCTGTACTGTGTAGACAAGCCCTGAAACTGTATCTAGGTCTTCAGGGGGAAGGTGCTATATAAGTGCTAAGTATCATTATATTATTAGTGGCCTTCTTTCTCCTCCACTAAACCCACACCATCTCTCTCTTTTCCTTCCAACTGTGTTCCACATAAATGCTAGACTCTGCATTGCCCCTGCATTCTACAATGCCCGAAAATAATATTAGCTGCCATTGCCAGGTTGCCCTAGATTTTTGTTACTGGAGAAAAAGCAGAGACTGAAGAGTAAAGATACTGTTTTTCATTAAGCTGTTTCTGGTATCTGTTTGTAGTTTAAAAAGGGAAATGCAAATTTCTACATTCAACGACAAATAAAGTCATGCTTAAAAGGAATAAGAATGTGAATTAAAATTCTGGTCTTAAATCCTGTTGTACAAAACATACAAAGAAAGAGAGAGAGGACAAAAATGAATATCTAGAGTTGGTCAGAATTTCCCCCCTCCCTAATTTTTGGCAAAAAAATAAAAATATATTTTCAGCTTAAAATCCACATTTTTTTTAGCCCAAAACGATGCCTCATGGGAGTTTTAGTTTGGATGTCTCTTGTCTGAATTGTCCTCTAAGGGCAGGATTACTTGGATAGACTACACCTCCCAAGATGCATTACTGTTAAAAAACAAAAACCTTTTGATATGTTTGATATATGTATTAACTTTGTCAACAAAACTGAACTCCAATATTGGCATTCAGTTTTGTTGATAAAGTCAATTGTTTTCATGGAAAGCGAACACTTTTAATTAAAAATATATAGCTGAAAACCCAATTTTTCCATTAAAAACAGTTTTGACAAAAAAATTCAATGAGCCTTATTAATATCATTAATGATTTCTGTGATGTTTAGGAGAGATTATCAATCCAAGGAGTGAATTTCTTTGTTTTTTGTGGGTTGCAGTGAGAACTTAATGGTTAATGTTGTTATTTAAAGTCTAGAGTAATTTTTTACTTCCATTGCCTTTTATTAAAAATATTCCTTCTTGGGGTCTGAAGAGATGCTAAAATGTAGTGTAAGGTGGATTGAAATGAAAATATAAGCCCACAGATCTGTAAAATCTTAAATCATTAAGAGAACAGCGTTGGAAATCATGCCATAATATGCTATTTTATTTTAAAAGAAAGCCAAAGGGTTTTATTTATCTGCTAATGCTGTTCTTGCATCTTTTGGAAGAACTGATGGTGTCACACAAGGAACTCAAGCAGCACCAAGAGCTGCTTTCCTTACACTGCTTCTGATGTTTGTGACATTTACCAATTCTTTCAGAAGAGAAGGAGGACCTGCACTGAGGTTGCTTTGTGCCATTCCATTGTGACTGCCATAAAGACAACACATGGGGATCCTCCAGGGCTGCAGCGCTGACACCGTGACTCCTACAGTATTCTCATTCCATGTGGCTGACGCAGCGGACATTCCTGTGCCGCAGTGATCTCTGGCAGCCGTAACTGCCCCCTTCAGATCCTTGCCAGCCAGCATAATTTAGAAGTTACCCTGAGGGACTGGATGGATGTATGACCAGTCCAGGAGCAGGAGAGTGTCCAGGTGGATTAAAGCCTATTCTAAGATGCACTGAGCACTTCTCAGCCAAAGCAAAGGACTTGAGCCAGCAAAACTGGAACTTCGGTCCTAACAGGAATGTACAGGAGAAAATGATTTGGCACCCAGTCCTGCAGGCCTTACTCAGAGCCTAATCCTGAGAAGTGCTGAATGTCTGCAACTTCCACTGGAGCTAACGGCTATGTTCAGCTCTTAGGCCTGGGATAGAATGATGGGCAGTGAATAGCTGTGCTGGCACAAGAGGCGCTCTGGGGAGAGATTGTGTCTCAGAGAGGTGTCAGTGCTTCCCTGCTGCCCCTTTTGTTTCTGGACAACTAAGGCTATGTCTACACTGCGCACCTTTCAGTGGAACAGCTGGGCCACTAGAGCCATGCTGTTGTAAGGTACGCAGTGGAGCTACTTTTTATCGCTGGGAGAGAGCTCTCCTGCTGACAAAATAAAACCACCCCCAATGAGGGGTGGTAGCTTTGTCAGTGGGGGAGTGTATCCCACCAACAAAGCGCTGTCCACACCGGTGCTTTTCATTGGTAAAACTGTTGTCAGTCAAGAGTGTGATTTTTTCACCTCTGACTGAAAAAAGTTTTACTGACAAAAGTACAGTGTAGACATAGCCTAAGTTACTTCACCCCATTTCAGGCTACAGGTTAGTGCCCCTAGATTCTTGACCAGGTACTCTGGCTAGTGAGGGGGTTTGGCTGTGGAGCCAGTGTGACTCCAACTCTGCACTGAAGGCTGCCACTTCCCCTCCTACTTGTTTACAGGAGATGGTAATGAGCATGTAACTTCTGATCTCACTTCCCTCAAACTGGAGCCACTATCTAGGTAGCAATTACTGGGATGAACAAGGGGGAGTTTTACTCCCCACTTCTCTGTGTGGATGCTATAGAAAAAGAGAAGAGCAGAAGACACCAATATGAATATCAATTGTTTGAAGAGTTTCTTCTTCCCTATCACTGAAGCACCAGAATGATGGAACAGGGCCCTTTAAAATAATCACACATCCCATAGTTTATGCTCTCAAAGTAAACTGTTTAATGTAATAATAGCAAATGTCTATTAGAGGGGACTGTTTAGTTTCAATGGACTAGATTCTCTTCTCAGTTATACCAGGGTAAATCAGGAGTAATTTCATGGAAGACAATGAATTGATTCCACTGTAAGACTGATGACATGAGAAGAGAATCAGGCCCAAAGCTTTTGTAATTTCTTTCTGATTTTCCTTTGAATAAAGGTATTCAAAATATTAGGTATTAAAATATTCAACCCACTCTGAGTACTTCTCGATGCTGCCAAAATGCGTATTGAGTAACCTGATTCATTTGTGGTCTGAGAATGTTTGTCGCCCAGGTACATTTAATAACATTTTGAAGATATTTATGAACTGCAGATTCCTTGCTGCACGTTTTGCATTATCAGAGCAATTAAGAAGCATTCAACATCAATGCTTCAGGTTAAAAAAAATTGGTATACATCACCACTGATAGAAAGAGATAAGAGCAGATCCGTGAGGAAAAAAAATTAGGTTTCTTAATTTTTCCATTTGTTCCTCAAATGTAGTCAACCCAATTTCCCTAAATCAAGCAGCTAATGTGACACATATTACTCTTCTGGATCAGCAATGGTGAATATGCATAGCCCCATCCTGCAGTCACTCCATAGATACAATTCCTTTTGACTTTAAAGTAGGAGCATTGCCTACACTCAGTTTGATCTTTAGCTTGTATCTCCAACTGAGAGAGAGAACAAAGCTTGATAGTTTCCTCTTTCTTGCCTTCCTGAACAGCTTTATCCTTGGAGGTGTGTAATGGGGAAGTACATTTTAAATATGCTTGGACACTTTTCCCCCCATCTCTGTGATGTTGTTGGGGTTTTTTTCCCCAATTTTTCCACATGTAACATTTCTTGGTGCTGGTGGTTCTTGCTCTAGGGCTGTCAGTGTGAGTAGAGCTGATCGACAATGTTTTGATGCAACTCTTTTTCGGTCAGAAATTGCTGGTGTGGGAGAGTGTTTTGCAGAAATGGATCAGTTTAAACAAAAATATCTCTCAGGCCTACAGTTTTCTAGGAGGGCGGGGTAGGTGGAAGGGAACAGGGTAGAGCAGGGTTTCTCAAACTGGGGGTCGCGACCCCCCCTGGGGGTCGCCAAGCACTTCCAGGGAGGTTGCGAGCTCCTGCCGCCACTTAAAAGCCGCCGAATGAATTACTTCCGCATTCGGCGGCTTTTCAGCAGACATAAAAGTGTCCACCGCTGCAGCTGAGGAAGGAAAAATGGGTCACGTGTGAGAGAAGGCAGACACTCCCTGCCCAGTTCCTGTTTGGGAACTGCCCAATCATCTAGGAGTGTAATGTGCTGTGTGTCCTTAATTTTCTCTTATTTTTCAAACAATCAAGCACTCTTTAATCTTCCCAACTAGCAAAACGGTTAGGGTACTCACTTGGAAAAGGAGTAGAAATGCTCATCACTATCACATCTTTAACATGTATCCTGTGACAATTTTTCTTCTTCAGGAAAGTCATTGATGAGAAAGTTTAAGCAGCTTACAAAGCATGGTATATGAAAGCATCTGACATTAACTACTGCAGAGAAGCAGTGTGGTCTAATGGCTTAAGTTCATGGCGTGTAGCCAGCCACTCCTGAGAGCTAATCCTGGCTCTGCTTCTGGGAGTGCAGCTGGAGATTGGACAGATTGATGAAGGCATGAGTAAAAGTTTCAGCAGAGGAGAGGCTGAGATAATATCTGGCTTAGGAGATCTATCAAATATAACAGTAAGCAGATTTACAAACCTGGATGATATTGGAAGCACAGGAGAGTTTGAAACTGAGTGAAATGTCTAGGGTCCTAGCAGTAGAGAAGACTGTGAGATTTGATCTGAAGGAAGTAATTGTATTTCGATTGTGGATGCTCTTGGACTTTCTAATTAACATGGGAGGGAAGAGAGGAGAATATACCTGTTTCTCCCTCTGTGTCTCACTTTCAACTTCTATCATTTGCTGTTTCTCCTTTTCGTCTTCCTTCTTTTGTTACATTCAGATAAATTATGACACTGTGTTCACCCTTTTTCCCTTGCAATTGACTGAGTGCTTCAAAGAGCCCACCTCCAGAAAACTGCACTTAATGTAGAGAAAGGTAATAGATACATAAGGCCAGAGACAAATCAGAGGATGTGGCTGTCATGCTAAAGAGAGCCTTTACAAAGGCTCTCTTCTTTGCTGTCCCCTTCTGGGTAAGATCAGACGAGTAAGGCACACTCCCAGATAACCCATGACACTGGCTGAAGGTAGAACTGTGCTGTAGTCACCACATCTTGGACCAAAAGCAAGCATGTTTGCATATACACAGGCTTTTCTATCCCACTTTGGGCTGATGGAAATAGTCCCACTGCTAAAGGCTTTTGCAAGTTTCATTAATTCTATCACTGGCTGATCAGTCTGGCACACACACCTTTTGAACAATATGCAGGTTTAATCTGCAACAGGCTCAGGTTCAGAATTGCCCAACCTCCTTGGAGTGTCATGTGTAGCGTATGCTTTGGTTTTTGCCTCTTATTTTCAAACTATCAAACAACTTTTAATCTTCCCAAATGCAACAGAAGACACCACACAAAAAGCAATAGATAGAAAGAACCACAGAGCTATCTTCACATAAACTGTAGTAGAAACGTTACCTTATTAGGGGACTGAAGGCCAGCATCACTGCTTCCTGTGATGCTGGTTATCTGGCAAAGTTAAATATTTAGAATCTGTTTTATTTGAAGAGTTCTGCCAAAACCAGCCCTTTGGATTTTCTTCCCTTGTCACAAAGGACTTCAAACTAAACACATGACACTGAGTTCTGGGATTGGTGGGGGGCGGGCGGCGGGACGGGGCAGAGGTTAAAACATTTTTGGGAAATGTGCTCAGCAAACATGTATAGAAACATAGCACTTTCTGAAATATTCTCCCTACCCTCATATGCCATGGATTATTAAGAAGGATTTATTTATGTAGGGATTTTTCCATTGATATAAGTTATTTCTGTGGCTGGTTAAAAACTTAAAAGTAATTATCCTCTGAAAGGTTAGTGTAATCATATGAAACACTGGGCTGCAAAGGATTAAGCATAGTGGTTATACATTCTTCAAAGCTATGATTTAACTGACTCAAGAAGCCTTTAACCCAGCTACCATGTCTGATCTCAGACTCCTTTGAAAACTAGTTCAGTGCATGCCAGGAGCCAAATTTTCTGCTGGTGCAAGTTGGTACAGCTCTATTGAAGTCAACAGAGTTGCGCCAATTTTCACCACCAAATGTGGTCCAAGATCTTCAATAGCTTAGTGACCTGACATCCTTCAAAAGGATGTGGGGGCTTTACCGATACACCAAGTTTGCTGGTCAATACTGACAAGTACCATATTTGTGCATTCGTAAAACTCCTTAGACTACAGTGGAATGTCCCATCTTTTCATCAGTTAAAAGTGAAGGCAGGGTGGGGTATTTTTATTCAGATTGTCCTTGTTTTACTCACAAAGTTTTAAGGTCAAGCCAAGCTAAAGGTCTGGCTTTGTTTGAGAAATCAAAACACAAGACAAGCCATTTGAGCTGACTATAAACATATGAAAAATAGACTGTGTAAAACTATATAAAAACATTGCTGGAGCTGAAAAGAAGTGATTTTAGAATATTCGTACTGACTTTGCTCTTCTGTGGCTCATCTTTGTTCCTGGACGTAGAAATGTGCCAAAATTAGTCACCCATCCTAATCTGCTTCCAGCTTGTATTGATTTTCCTATCTCTACAATTAAGATCATTAACTTCCTATGGTCTAGACAGTGCACTATGGGTGAAATTCATCCCTGTGCAGAAGGCATACCCTCACATAAACCTTCACAGTAGGATTTAAATGATGCATACAACTTGTGCTGGTCTTCACCAAAGACAAAATTCAAGAGACAAAATTTACCCCATATATAGAGCTTCACGGGGTGTGTTGGGAAGCACTGTGCCTCAAAGGGAGACAGTGCCTTAAGGAGCTCCCTGTTTGTACTTTGGAGGGAGGTGTAATGTCCAACTCCTGGCTTCTCATGACAGCAGTTAGGGTGCCTGTTCCCCACAGATCTAAAGTCCCTCAGAGAGGAGCTATGAGGCAAAGCACCCACAATTTCCACTGCACTAGGACTTTTAGCATGCCAGCATAGTCCCCAAAATGTGCAACTCTGAGCAAAAAGAGTATATAGGCAGAGTGTCCATGTTGTGTACTGAACCAATGCATCACATAGATAGCCTCCGCCAGCGGTGGAACTCCAGCCACAAGTTGGAGCTCTCCTGCCTGCCATTTGGAGATCCCATGGCAAAAGATGGAAATGAAAACACTGCCTGTCCTCCCCGAGGGCTCACTCTGAGGTGCAGGGGAATTTTTCTCTCTCATGTCAGTGCAGTGAGTTGAGACTGTAAATTCTAGATTGTCCAGACTGACAATCCAGTATACAATAAATTGAAAACTATTATTATTTTAGTCCCGTCTTGCACGCTGAATCAGTAACTGACCATCTGGAAGAGCTGTTGGCAATGTCCTGGGAAAGCTTTGTTCGAGAAACTAAAATACAAGATGAGCCATAGAAGATAAAGTGTACATAGAATGCTACCACCTTGGATTAAAACTAAGCAAGAAGGCAGAAAACACTGGGTAATGCTGAGATCCTTAGCACTGTAGCATGATGGCAGAAATGTGGCACCAGCTGCAGTAAGTGGTGCTTATAGGTGCCTTTGAAACTAAAATAATTTAGATACCTAAAGTTACGCCCCAAATCCATATTCAGGCACTTGAGTGGCCTCATTTCCACTGATGCTGGGCCCTAACAACTCCTTTTGTATTGAATGGAAGCTGTGATTGCTCAACATTCACGTAAGTTGAGTTGCTTGTGAAAGTGACTAAATATGGACTGTATTTTTTGATAGTGCTACTCAAATTAATTCTTACCACCAGCTCACCTGGCAAAGAATTCCAGTTTCACAGCTTTGTGGAAAAAGTGAAACAGTTGTCTTGAAAATGTCTTGAAAATGGAAGAGATTTTCCACTGGCAGAAAACTCCGAAGTTTACTGATCAATAGACTTGTAAAGTAAGCATCGCAGTCTTGCACAACTTCGGTTAATGAAGGAGCCTTTAGATTGTTATGGCAACTAACTGGCCAGCTAGCTATTGTGTTTGGAAGAAGTCAATCATTTTAATTTGCTGTGGTTTCCCAACTGGAAAGCTATATGGTTGCTCAATTTGGGAAACGTTATGCAGCCATATCAAGCAACAGATAGAAGCCACCACCTCTCCTTTTTTATTTGTTCGATGGGAAACTGAGTTTCACAAAATGAGGGAAATTTTGCTCTCACTTTTGCTGGTACAAGTCCATAGTGTGGGGAGAATTTGGCTTTGCTTATATACTGGGTCCACAGCACTCATGATGTACAAGTAGGGTGACCAGAGAGCAAGTGTGAACATCTGGGACAGGGGATAGGGGGTAATAGGAGCCCATATAAGAAAAAGACCCCCAAATTGGGACTGTCCCTATAAAATCGGGACATCTGGTCACTCTATGTAAAGAGCTACAGGAAACTATAATTCCCTCCTGGCTTATCTTGGGTCTGATCTCACTGAGTGAAGGGGACTGAAGATGCTCATCTTCTCACAAGAAATAACTCTTTGTGACGAGAGCTTTTTAACTACTTTGGATCACTATTGAGCCTGAACTCATATAATTGACCAATGGCCTAAAAGAATGTATTATCAGTATTATGATGGTTTTATTTTGCATTGTGATAGCATCACAGGGCCCCACTGTGCTGATATGTAAATACACAGCCCTTGGATCCATAAGTTTATCATCTAATTAATATTGATTCATTTCATCTGCTTTACCAAGGAAGCTTTCTTTAGTCTGCAATTTGTTCTTACAAAAAAAATGGCAAAAATGAGCTACTGCCTTTCATTTCTGAGATGTTATATGACAAGTTTCATCTCAGATCGTCAGCACAGAAGACTTACTTTAATGCAAAATGGCTATTTGAAAGAGATCAGATTACAAGCCAATTTATAAACACTTTGAAGTTTTCAACTATTGTATTAAATGATAATCTTCCAAACCATGCGAGCCAAGTTACGCTACCCTCTAATAGGGCATATAGATCCCAGATGGATGAGGAAGGTGCCAGAGAGGCCCTGTGGGCAGGGCTAGCCCCACCCTTCCTGCTCTATCAATCACAGATGATAGGGAGGAGACCTTTAAAAGGGAGGAAATTGCTGTTAGCTGAGGGTAGGGAGAAGCAGGATTGCCTTACCTTAAGCAGTAGACTACAAGGGTGACAACTGAAGCTATAGAGGGAATTCCCAGCCTGGAGAATTTTACACTGACCCTACAGAGAGTGGAATGAAATCCCAAGGTAAGCTGGACTGACTAAGCCTGACTCAAAAGCCCAGCCAGAGAGATTTCTTAAAACCTGCTATGTGAGTGTTGTATTGTTGGCAGTACTGTGGACTCCCCCACATTTTTGAGGAGTCAGGGGAAAAGGCTATCCTTGAATGAGTTGAGATTGGTGACTTTCATTTTGATCTGCCCTCTGGAGAGATTTAAGAAAGACCCATGAAGGGCAGACCCATCTTATAAGTAGTAAGGAACTGGGGGGTGCGCTGGAGCCACCCAGTGCAAATAACTGAGCATGATCAGGTTTTCCCACCATCGGGGAAAAAGACCTGCAAGAGACTCTCTTACATATCCTTACTCTCACTGAGTAGTAGCTTATTTTGAGAGTGGTACCATCATTTTCAGTGGGACTATTCACAGAGTAAAGATTCACTCAACATAAATAAGGATGCAGAATCTGGCTTTGACTCTTCTTGAACAAAAAAAATCAGTGTAATAGATAATATGGTCTCTTACAAATTGTAGTAACATACTACAGTGTGACAACTTCTGGAAAAAATAGCAAGAAACCATACTTTTGAAGGGAAGTGCAGATCATTAAAATTAGTAATTTAAATTAATAGCTGGGGATAGACAAACTTCAAATGCTGAGAAACTTTATCCTAGTGTCTTTGATCTAGAAACAGAGCTGGAAATCTCTCAAAAACGGGGCTGTGCATTACATTTTACAGTGTTCCTAGTTCCTTCCATTTTGGAAACATTACAATAATAGCCTTTCTCACAGTATTTCTGATATTTCAACTTCTGGCTGAAATTTTGAGTTACGATTGTGTGCAAAAAAGAAAACAATAGGTTAGATGGACCTGTTTTTATATCCCTGTAGAGCTGTGGGCTTGGATTATGGGCAAAAGACATTTGCTTATTCTCATTTAAGATTTCTGTCTTAAGGGGCCCAAAAGTTTTGACCATGGGTAGTGCAGGAATTTATATAATGTGAAAAAATTGATACACACACATACAAAGTTACACTATGTTCAGTGTAACTCCAGATAAAGTTACACTGGACATAAAGATAGTTTATATAGGAAGTCACCCTGTGGGGGTGATTATGTGATGTCAACAAGAGGTTAATGTGGGTTACGAGTATCCTCTGATGTAGAGGACACATGAGGGGAGGGAAGAGGCATGCTGAGGGTAGGAGTGAGTTTTGGGGACTGGAGGTACACCTATCCTTCACTGATGTAAAAGATCATTTAGGGACCTTATGCTATCACCATAATTTAGGGCAACTCCTCACCAGCTCTCCCATATGCCAAGCACACTGTTTTGGGGATATGCACCTGGCTGAATTGCAGGGGGAAATCTATACTTCTATCTTGAGGAGACATTTTCTGAAATTAGGAATAATAGTTGAGGAAATTTATTATCTGAAGTGAGAACCCTCTTTCTCTCCCAGATCAGCAATCCAGTCGATATAGATTCACCTTTAGGAGGACTATAGCTTGTATACCGAGCATATTGAATCCAGTTGCCCTACTAAAGTGAACATTTCAATTAAAGATTGAAATGAGATTTGGAAGATTAAGAAGTGAAATGGAAATGAATTCAATGAAACAGTAATAAAATGATAAAAATCAAAATACATTGTAATCAGCTTCAGCAGTACGTTAGCTCCATCAGTTCAGAGAAAATTAATTATAATTTAAGTCATTTTTTTTTTGTCCCAGTCACAGCTGACTGCAATAGAGGCTGCACTGGTGTAAACGAGAAGATTACTTGAGACATCATATGCAAGACTTAAGAAATATACTAGCATCAAATCAGATGTAAATAGATAAAGTGTACTAAAATGTTTAAATTAGGTTTAATGAACTGGAACATTTTGACACCATTCTGACTAGCAGCATTTAGCTTTTATGCAATTTGATGAGACTGTGTACTGAAAATTACCTATGAATATATGACTTCTCTATATCCCCAGGGAAACATCAGAGAACTGCAAAGCTCACTTTCTTGAATGCTAGATGTGCTAATACCACACTAGTCAAGAGTGCTTAACATGTATCACTTTGCATGGCATTTTTGTTCATGAGTTTCTTGTTACTGGCTTTATGTGAAGCGCACTGAGCTTCAAGGTCCAATAAAAGATCCTTTTTCTCTGGAAACCAGCCCTGCCTAATTGTCCTTTCATGGCCCATTACAGTAATGAGAAAAGGAGGGAAGAGGTATCAACTGAAAATAGAATTTCTTGATGTGGATTCCATTTGTCATGTATATGTTGTTGGGATCGAGGAAATTGAGAGGAAGTGTTTATGTAACGGCGGGAAATGTAAAAGTAGCACACAGGCGCCTTTGTAATTTTCTGCAGATTTGACAACTCGTCTCTGCAGAACACATTAAACTTGAGCATATGTGCATACAGCATTTCGTGTTCAAGCAGAAGTAAACCGTGCATGTTTGCAACTGGGAGAACCCCAAATGCTCAGAGAAAACTCTGATGGGGTATGGTTTATCGCCAATGAAAACTTAGGAAGTGAACAATTGAAATATTCAGTGTTACAAAGCTAATGTGTTGTGTAAACATCTAAATAATGCGGTGATAGGGACTTCCGAACTACTAAAGACTGATGGACAGATAAGCCTTTCTTCAGGATTGATGCGTGGCTCTTTTCCCAGTTTAATATCTGAGCCTGAAAACATTTAATCATGTGAGTAATCTTTGCTTACATGAAATATCCTCATTGACTTCTAAGTGACTAACTCACATGAAAAAGGCTTTCCAGGATCAGGCTATGGAGAGGTTTCCACGTGAAAGCTGATTGCATTAATTTGACTGCATTCTGATTGTAGGTGTTTGAAATTAATAACTGGCAACAAGAACTGACCCCTTTGACATTATCTGATTCATTTCCTTCTCCCTCCCCCGATTTTCCTTCCAAAACTCAATTCTGGAAAAATCAACCTGCTTTTGGTAAAGCTTTCAATGTCAACACGACTACATATTCCAGAGGAATACAGTTCTGTTGAAGTGTCTTTGACTAGCTCCAGTAATGATGCACGTATTTATATTACTTTTGCTGTGGTATAGATTTTTTTGGTGATTTATTTTTTTTTTTTTTTATGATTTTCTGACATCCATCTGTTGCAGGCCCTAATTCCAGTAGTTGTCAGACTGTTTGGACAAACTGTCAGGAGCTTTGTAAACTACTGGCATTTATCACTGATCCTGCTGGCAAACTAAAGTTTGCTGACTATATTCCTCTGATACTATGACAAGAATTATTGGAAATAATGTTAATTATGTGACAGAAGCCCTTAATCATGAGAATGGAGTGGAATCCTTCAAATACGTCTGTTCTAATAGCTAGAGTAATTGAAGAATGAGTTTGGATGGGAAATGAACAGTTGTTTCAAAGAGGAAATTAAACTGAGGAGTAACACTGTAGTCTTAGGGAGAAGGATAATGGGTGAAAATTTCATGGTGCTATTGGTTTCACTTCTGCAGCACTACGTGGCAGGAGGACAGATGGAATAGAAGGAATGATGAGGGCAACAAATTCCCTTGCGGTGTCTAAGCTACCCAACCAGCAGTGTTAGAATCTGTCTATGGGAGAGTTGCTCCCCAAATTGTTTGATGGCTGCTCTGGTGTTGTGGGTGAATGTAATCAGCCAGCTCGTAGCTTGGGCTTGTCCATCTTCTCTGCATGTTGCTCATCCTTGGGTCTCTTCCAGAAACTCTACTCCTGAGCAAGATCACTGTTTGGTCTGGGAATTAGGTTCCCGGTGTCCATTCTGAGCCTAGTTACTTCTGGTCCCTGGCACTGCTCCTCAGATCCAGCTGCAAGATATTAATGGAGAGCTGATGTCCAGAGGCCATCTCTGGGATGCAGTATCTCTCTGCCCTGAGGGTTGAAGAGAGAGGGAAGGCTAGTCTCTGCCTTGGTCTGGGCTGCCCTGGCTACTGGGCTTCCTGGCAGTCTCTAGCAGCCTCTCAACTTGGGCAAGCTCCCCCTGCTCTATGGCCAGCTTCACCCTTTTAAATTCCCCTTCTCTATGTAGAGTATGCTGTGCAGATGTGCTTAATTGGCACTGTCAGCGTGCAGGGCTGTTTCTTAAGCACGCTGTCAGTGGGTTGGTGGCTTGTCCCATCACAGAGAGATCAGCTCTTACAGAAGCAGAGGAAATAATATTTTTAGAGCATTCAGTAAAGAAAACTTAACTAGGGGCAGTGGATTTGAAATATGGGTTAGCTATTTAATAGAAACAAAAATGACACTACCAGAATCCTCCTCCCATGTAACAATGATATAATAATTACAAATTGTCCAACGAATCATTAAGAGCACTGACTGATTGAGAAATAGGAGAGAAAGGGTAGGAATAAATGGTCACTTTTCACAGTGGAGAGAGGTAAATAGCGGGGTCCCCCAAGGATCTGTACTGGGACCAGTGCTATTCAACATATTCATGAATGATCTGGAAGAGTGAAAGCAACAGAGTCCAGAGATGGGCTCTGGATTAACAGATGTATTAGAGCATAAACCTTCATGGGTGAATACCCACTTCATCAGATGCATGCAGTGGAAATGACCAGAGGCAGGTATAAATATGCAGACAGGAATCAGGCAAGAGATAATCAGGTTAGCTCAATCAGGGAGGATGAGGCTCTCTTCTAGCAGTTGATCTGGAGGTGTGAATGAACAGTGGAAAAGTGAGTGAACAATGAAGTGGCAAAGTTGGCAGAGGATACAAAATTATTCAAGATAGTTAAACAGACTGGAAGGAGTTACACAGATCTCACAAAACTGGGTGACTGGAAAACAAAATGGTAGATGAAATTTAATGTTAAATGCAAAGTAATGCATATTAGAAAAAAACAATACCAACTATACATGTACAGTGATGGATTCTAAATTAAGTTACCACCCAAGAAAGAGAACTTTGAGTCACTGTGAATAGTTCTATGAAAACTTCCACTCAAAGCGCAGCAGTGGTCAAAAAAGCTAACAGGATGTTAGGAACTATTAGGAAAGGGGTAGAAAATAAGACAGAAAATATCCAAATACCAGTATATAAATCCATGGTTCACCCACACCTTGAATACTGTGTCCGGTTGTGGTCGCCCCATCTAAAAAAAGGATATATTGGAATTGGAAAAGGTTCAGATGAGGACAAAGATGATCAAGAGTATGTAAAAAAAGGGGTGGTGACAGGAAAAATCTGGAGGGGGATAGCTAAGTGGTTTGAGCATTAGCCCAATAAACCCAGGGTTGTGAGTTCAATCCTTAAGGGGGCCATTTAGGGATATGGGGTAAAAATCGGTTAGATGATTTAATTGGAGATTGCTCCTGCTTTGAGCAGGGGGTTGGACTAGATGATCTTCTGAGGTCCCTTCCAGCCCTGATAGTCTATGATTCTAAAATGGCTTCCATACAAAGAGACTAAAAAGACTACAGTCATTCAGCCTAGAAGAGGGATATGATAGAGGTCCATAAAAGAGTGGATAAGTGTTGTTTTTATATTGTGTAAAAGAGTAAACCATGGATCACCTGATGAAATTAGGAGGCAGAGGGTTTAATATGAACGAGAGAGTACTTTTTCACACAATGTGCAGCTAATCTGTGGAACTCATTGCCATGAGATGTTGTGATCGCCAAATATAACTGTGTTCACAAAAGAACTGGATAAGCTCACGGAGGATAGGTCTATCAATGGCTTCTAGCCAAGGTGGTCAGGGACACACTACATGTGCAAGGCAACCCTAAACCTCTGACTACCAGAAGCTAGGAGTGGAAGATGGTTGGATTACCATAACTGCCTTGTTGTGTTCAAAGTCAGGATTATTGGGCAAGATGGACCATGGTCTGACCCAGTATGGCAGTTCTTATGACTATTAATTCATTCTCTTCCTACAACTTCTCATCTTTATGATCTGTATGTGATTAATATATTTTAGGGATGTATCTCCAAGGACATCTATAACTATTGTGATGCTGCCTTTCAAGGGCATATTATTATATTGCCAGAGTCATCTCTTGTTAGAATTCATGACAGATCTTAGGAATTCTCATCTGTTTTTCCTGTCTGTAGGCTACAGCCTTTTGTCTTCTTTCCCTTTTTGAAATCCAGCTTCACTCCTCCCATTCCTTTGGTTACTATGTGTGAGGCAATTTTAAATTTCTATGTTCCTTTCTCTCCTCCGGGAAAAGATGCACAGGGGGGCAGACCAAGAACTGTGGAATGTGGCTTCTAACACTTCACAATGTTTGTGTAACCCTTCTTTGGAATTTCTCTGGTTTGTCACTGCTTTTCTGTATTTTGGACAATCAGAACTAGACCAAA
>ML677386.1:5912481-5932703 GCA_007922305.1 Dermatemys mawii
TATGCTTCAATACTTTAGTTAGCCTTTAAGGTGCCACACGACTCTTTGTCACTTCTTGTATAGGGGAATCCCTGGAAGTATAAAGACAATGTCTCTACCTCTGCACGACCTGCTCCTGGCCCTCACAATGCAGGGGATGTCTCAGGAGCATGCCAGGAATGAGAGTGGATATGCCTGAATGCACTGCACTCCGGTGGTTCTGAATTGGTGGTATGGACTGTCTGATGCCATTCCAGCCCATGGAAATTAGAGCAACCCTGAAGTAGCTCTAGCTTGTATTTTCAGCTGAACTAGCCCACAGCTACCTCTGGAATTAATGATGGAAAGCCACTTATGCTCTCAGCCTACTACTCCATTTCACCAAGCTGGCTCGCCTGAGTATCTGGCTCAAGTATTCTAACTATGTCTAAACAGGGTTGACAATACTGAAATTTTTCACTCCATCCTCTGTTCTAAACAGGAATATACCAAATTCTGCTTTTAGTTACACTGGTATAAAACCAGAGGGAAATCATTGTAGACAGTGGAGTGACTTCAAGTTTACATCGGTGTAAAGGAGAGTAGAATTTGGCCAACTACATACCAGGGAAGTGTCAGCTCTTTCTTTATTGCAGTAGCCTCACCCTATCTAGTTCTCTTTACTTTATTGTATGAAGAGTTTAAAATGTAGAAAGAAAACTAAGCGAACACCTAGACTAAGCAATTTGTTTTTCAGGGATGCATCATCTTTTAATGCAATAATCATCATGATCAAGATTCATGGAGGAAAAGACCTTTTCTGATTTCACCAATGCACATGCTGGTAGTGGATTTCAAGTCAGTAAAACAGTAGCTATTTTAATAAGTATTATAATAGTGAAAATAGTTACCTACAGCAAAGTTTTTAACCAGACTTTCCATCCACACTATATAGATCCTCTAATTATGGTGTGGCATTCGAGTTTCAATACTTTTACAATCTTTTTAATGTCCATTTTATGTTAGTGCTTAGACCTAGTAAAGGGCGTGCAAAACTAATGAGAGCATTGGGAGCCTTCTGCTCTCCTGTTGACATGCTATATACACCTTGACCACAGCATTAAAATAAACATCAGTGCTGTGCAATCAAGTTGGCAGCCTTAGCTTTTCACATTTCCTGGAAACAAGTCATAGTGTTTTTGGAACATGGCCATCTCAAAGGTAGACTTGCCTGCTCTTTAGGCTATCAAGGTGAGATATGAACAGAATTTGCTGGCTTCTTTTTCACCATGCCAAAGTATATCTTAATGGTGGTTCTGAGTAGCTGGAGGTCAGTGATGGAGCTAGAAGAACCATAGGTGCCAACTTTCTCTAGACTGTGCCTCCAGTTGATAAAGCATTTCATTCACACAATGGATGATGCTAGATGAGATTAGGTTGAAGCCATAACCCATCGTCAGCAGCTCAAAAATCCAGTCCAGGATTTAATTACAGCAGTCAAAGATAAAACTGTAAAAAATAGTGAAGGCTGCTGTAGATTCAGAAAAAGAGTTGTGTCCTTCAGTCTTTTAATTCAATTGAAAAAAGAAAAAATAATTTACCATGTATTAGATTTCTGCAGCCGCCTAGAATAGTGACTGGATATTTCACTGGACATAATTAGTTTAGGATTAGAATGTCAATCTATTTTATCAGGAATTCCTATGATCATAGTGCATTTACTACATACGTCAGTAGCATTCTAACCTATTTATTGTGTTTAGTTTTTGTTCACTAGATTACAGGAATATCACAGAACTAATACTTTATTAATCCTTTAAATGTTGTGAGATCATGCTCCCAAATACATCATGATTTTAAAGCTCCCAGAGGACTGAATAGCTCAAGTTATTGGCAATGAGATATTTTGATTTCTCAAGTCTGAATCTGGACCAGTTTGGTACTGATCAAAAATTATCATCATCTAATGGCTCTGTAATGGTAACTATGAAATAAATTAGTGATATCCGTTCATTTCCTAGTGAGCAGCTATTCACAAACCAGACCCACCATGGGCCTCCTTGTCCACAGCTGCAGCAGAAAGGCCAAGGACTGAACGGGCATAAAGACAGAGCTACCCTCATATTCCTCCAAGGTTTAGTCTTTCCAGAGAAGAACTGTTGTTGGTGCAGTGTGGGAGGCTTGTACTGCCTCTTCTTCTTATGTGGATAACCAGAGGTCTTTGATTTCCAGGGCTGCTAATACACCACTTTTCACCAACAAGGAAGAAAAAATATCTGCAATGTATTTTAAGTGTCTCTTTTTGTTCCTTAGCTGAAAGCAAGGAGCAGAATATAGAAGTACAAAAGAAGTGAATTCATGTACATGGAATTTTAAAAATTGGATTCTGGCACATTTCCCATTGATCGCTAGAAAGAAAGTTTTGCCCACCTTCACTCCCCACTCCCCGAAAAAACATTGTAAAAGGTGGCAAAGAAAGGGGCAGTAGTTGGGTATCCAAGAATTCCCCCTAGCAAGGAGAATCTTAGGGTAGTATAGAGCTGTCCTAGTTTGGGGTCATGCAAGGAGTAAGAGGAGGCAAGGCAGAGTGCATAACACAGCTGAAATTTGAGTCCAGAAAACGGAAAGTATTATTGCAAAAAGTCTAATCAAACAAAGTCCTTACATGTAATAGCACATAGACTGGGGTTTATTTATCCATCACCCCAAAGAGGGCGCTTTCCATATCCTCGTCAACATTTCATCTGTTTCTTTTCGACAGCATCGTCATGTGATCAAGAACTTCAGTCAGCACTGGAGGAAGCAAAACAACCCCAAAAAGACAATGTGTTCATTCCAGAGTGTGCTCAGGGTGGCCTTTACAAGCCCGTGCAATGTCATCCTTCGACAGGCTACTGCTGGTGTGTTCTTGTAGACACAGGACGTCCCATCCCTGGTACATCAACTAGGTAAGGCATTAGGGGTTGTGATGTTTTCATACATCCCCAGATAGGCTGATGGGGCCAGAAGCTCAGCGGGTGTATATTGGCATAGCTCCAATGGCAATGGATCTGACATTCTGGATTAAGAGCTGTGAGAGTGTTAGACGAGGTGTCCATCTCCAATCTTCCCTTTCCCTATGTTCCTCTTCATTCATGCTGGGAAACTACAGGGTGGAAGCTGGGAAAGGGTCAGCACAGAGCAAGCCTCACTTTCTTGCAGCATGATGAGGAAAGAGCTAGTTGACACTGTCCATGTAAGAAACCAAAACCAATATCAGAAATGTTTCTCCAGCAGTCCCCACAGCTATTTTCATCGGACAACCTTCAATGGAACAATTGCCTTGAAACCACTAGAGAGAGGAAATATCATTTTAGTATGTTATTAATAGAAGCTTGGAAATCACTCCTCTTAGCTGAGCCGAATTCATGGTAAAAGTGTTCTGAGCCACATTGAGCAGATGCATTCAGGGTGAATATCGGATTCCAAAGGAAGTTATTTAGGCCACTTATTTAGGTTTGGCTCCTGCAGGAACACTATAGAAAGCGCATTTAAAACCAGAGCAATGTGTACGGCCTGATGCAAGCATTGACCTTTTTGTGGCTTGGTCAAAAGTTATTTTTGACCTTTACATAAGATGTGTGGAGAACACATTACTTAAGAAACTGATTGCTCCCTTAGAAAGTAATGCAACGTAATCTTCTGTGTTCTTGGCGCACTGATTTGTTGAAAGTGTACTGCGTTGTTTTGATGTCTGTTTATGCAATAGACTGGACCACGCCTGCACTCTGCAGATGCTTAGCCTATGTAGGAGGAATCGACGGTCCCTGGCATTCTCCTATTTCTCATCCCTTGCAAGCTACAATCCTTAAACTGTCAAATTGAATTACCAAGACTGGCCCTGAAACTGTATGATCAGCACTTCTGATGTTCCCACAGAACCTGTAAACATGTAGTCTGCTCAGAAACAGCCTGGCTCCTGGTCTCTCTCGCTTTGTTTCTCATTAAAAAAAATCATTTTGCTGTGATTCACTTGTTGGTGACATTTCTGTTTTCTTTTAATTTTGGGGCCAATGCAGCTTTCTTTGCCTCAGCTCATATGTACAATCCATTTCCGAGAACCGTTTTTATTGCTTTCTCCAGTCAGAAACTTCAGTTTCTACACAGCTACAGTTTGGATTAACCAAACCTAATCTTTCCTGGATCTTTCTGCTAATGCTTCATGTGACTTCTGCTTCACAGGGTAGCCATTACATTTTATTCATATTGCTTCCATAGTTTTGGTACAAAATGTGACTTTCATATCTTTGGATGTTGTTCCTATTGCCTCTCTGGAAAAGTGACGAGCATTGGCAGAACTGATGGTTTGAGAGATGGGGATCCTTTTCCTCCATTGGTCTGTGGAGAGTCTTCAATGAAGAGAGCACTGTGCAGAATCAATAAGAGCTGAACAGTAGGCAGCTTTCTTTATCTCATGATTTTCTTTCTATAGATTGGAAGAGGGGGGCAAGGGAAATCAGTGTTCTTTTAACTCAGGATCTCTTTCCTGAGGCATGCAACTAGATAGGTAGTAAGGACTTGTGAAAAATGGTGCATCTGATCTTCCCATCAAACCTTTCATTCAAAATGCAAATCAGAGAAATGACTATGAGAAAGAAAATAGAAATCCAAGACAAAGGACTAATACGAAGGACAGTATGCAAGAAAGAAAAACACTCTTTGAAAATCCTTAGAGTTGTTAGTGGAGAATAACACAGAGTACACAGAAGCTGGCAGTTGTTGGCATAGCAACTTGATGCTGTACTTGTTTGTGATATGAATACAAGTGTGTGAATGAATGCTTAAATGTTTCACATCTAATGCATCTAGAGTACTTTGGTCACCACAATAAATAATAGTCTCATTAATCTGTCAGACAATATGAAGGGATGAGATAGATGCACATTACCCTCAAGGATTGGCTGTCCCCATCATTTTGAAGCCACTTGTCAATGAAAGCATTTCAGAAAAGAGGTAACATTGTTGAAATAAAACAAAGATGGTGGAATCAGTGGTAAAAAAACTAGGTAAACTAACGTACCCTAAACTGCATGTTCCTCAAATGCAGATAAAGGAAGTTTATCCCTATCTTGTTTACTCTTGACTATGTTAGTGGGTGGAATAGGAAATTAACAAAAGAAATTAAAGACAAGAGCTTCCTGGCAATTACATTAGTAAGTCTGCTGCAAAGAAATGCAAAGGAACTTGGTGAGGGTGAACATGAAAAAACTTGCTAGGACAAAACCTAAGACCAGTGTAAATCTCTCTGGTTTTAAAAATAAATAAACCAACTAGAAACAGTGTTTTTAAACAAATAAATATTCCTCTAAAGTTCTTTTAACCCAATCACTAAAAAAAATTGTGCTAATGCCTGAAATGAAAGGGATTAACAACACACTATTAGCAAATAGGAAACTGACTACACTATTAGATTTTTTACATTGCCTGGTTAAAAGTCAAATGAAAAAGCACTACTCTGTTACTCACATGCTTAACTTTAAATGTTTGCAAAGTCAAGGCCTTTTTCATTATTTATCATATTTGTTTTCTTTTTATGTGAACTTTATGCAATGTCCCCTTTCCACTATAAACCTGTCATTCTATCCCTCTGCCATCCTGTTGTCCCCAGCTTCTTGTATTTACTATCTTGTTTCATTTGATCTCACTGCAGCTATTTTTCTGAAAGGCTCAGCTGGGACATTTGGTGATCGATTGACAAAAGAAGATGACAGTTTTATTGCCTTTCAGGGTTACAATCAAACCTTTCAGTTTACAGTATTTTAACACCTATTTTGATTTATAGATTTAGATTATATATGATGTATTGCATTTGTATTTACCATAAACCTAAGCAAATAGGGCAAAAGTACAGATGGCAAAGAGGAAAGTGTAGGCACAGAGCACTAATAATAATGGAGGGTGGGCACAGAGGAGGGAGGAAATGCAGAGTGGGATATCAGATTAATCAGGAATCAGGCTGGTTGCCAGGTACTACATTAGTGTGCGCCACTCAAAGATTTCTCTTTCACTCTTTCCCTAGCTTATTGAAGAGGTCATCCATCAGATAGCTGAATTCTATCCTTACCATCAAAGCAGCTTCTATTCCTGTTCAAAAAAAGTGCCTTTTGCACTCATAGGAGATACACTCACATGGGCATGAAATTGCATTACACCTTCCTGGAGCAAACGCTTTATCTGATGGGCCACTGGTCAATTCAATAAACTTTCATCAGACACTGTGAAGTTAAATTAAGCAGTGAAGGGGATAAAATGTCTCACTGTGTCATCCAGTCCTGTAATGAAGAGTCAGAATGGTTGTGTGGTATTCTCATGGCTAACAGAGCTTCAGGATGTTGCAAAGTTTGTGATGCTTTTAAAATGAATAGTTTGTTGATGAAAATTAGATAAATGCATGTGAGTTAGACATTTTAAGATATGACTGGGTACATGTGGTCACTGGAAGCATGTGTAACATGGGTATTTCTAAGAAGTTGAGCAACCACATGTAGTATTAAATCTAAAATATTAGGGAGGCAAAACGGTTGTGTGCAAGTACGGACAGGGGAGGTAGATGAGGGGTTTTTGTTTTTTTTAAGCCTTATCTAAACAGGCACACTTGTTTGTTTAGAATTTAAGCTTTCCCCTGAAGTGCTGTAAATTCAGATGCTGCAGGTTTGAACTAATGCATGAGAATCAGGAAGTATAATTCCCTAGAAATAGCCCTCATCTAGTTTCTCTAAGATGAAAGAAATGTAAAAATTAAACATAGAACACACAGTAAAAGATGAAAAGCATTCTCGGTTTTAAAAATTAATTGTAATCTGTTAGTTTATTAGTAATAGAATCATAGAAGACTAGAGCTGGAAGAGACCTCAGGAGGTCACCTAGTCTAACCCCCTGTTCAAAGCAGGACCAACACCAAATAAATCATCCCAGCCATGGCTTTGTCAATCTGGGCCTTAACCTTTAAGGATGAAGATTCCACCACCTTCCTAGGTAACCCATTCCAGTGTTCCACCACCTTCCTAGTGAAATAGTGTTTCCTAATATCCAACCTAGACCTCTCTCACAGCAACTTGAGACCATTACTACTTGTTCTGTCATCTGCCACCACTGAGAACAGCCTAGATCCATCTTCTTTGGAACCCCCCTTCAGGTAGTTGAAGGCTGCTGTCAAATCCCCCCTCACCTTCTCCTCTTCTGCAGACTAATGATTTTTTTTATCATTTAACCTTTAACCTTACCAAATCCCCTTAAAAACAAAGTGAGAGGGATGGGATATAAGCTAACAAAATAATAGGATTTATGAGTTAAGGCAAAGCAATCTGAGTATATCTTGTCATTGCAACCTATGGCCTTGATCCTGAAAACACATATACCTGCTGGCATTTACTCACATAAGTAATCCCATTGAAATCTATGGGACTTTTCACACGTGTAACTCATTTGCAAGACTGAAGCCTATAACTATTGAGAACTTCTAACATGATGAAAGGATTTTACCAATTCTAGGTGATTTTTAAACAACTATAGTTGAATGAATCTAAAAAAACGGTTTGTGGGTTCAATTCAGAAAAGCACCAAAAGGTTCTTTGATCACAAAATGGTGCTGAAAATCTACTGCAAACATGCAGTGTTCCAGTACAGTAGAAACCATTAAAATGTCAACATGTGCCAGTTATCACATAGGTACTAAAGGTGGCTCCCATATTGACTATGGGGAACCAATGAGGTGATCTTAGACACACAGGACTGCTATAAATGATGACTTTTTTAAAAATGAGGACCATTGTACTTCCTTCTCCACGTCCCAGATGAAACCAAAAAGTGGAGAGGAACATAGAAATGAAAAGAAACATGAAAAGACCTATAGAATACAGGGATGAAATCAACAGGATTCTGTAGACATGTAATGAGGTTCTACTGAAATTAATACAAAACTCTAACAAATTTGATGATATTTTCTAGAGGTTTTATGAACTCTCTTATAGAATTATATAGACAGAGAATAGTTCTCTATTAAAATCAATAGGATAATATAAACAAAAATATATAAAAGTCATCTATTGAATTCTAGGGGGTTACCTGGAGAGGTGCTGGGGATTTTTAAGAGCAGGTTAGACAAACACCTGTCAGGAATGGTTTAGATAATACTTAGTCCTTCCTTAAGTGTAGGGGACTGGACTAGATGACCTCTTGAGGTCCCTTCCAGTTCTATGATTCTATAATATTTCATTATATGACTGGTTAATACTTCAATCCAAATCTTGAGCATCAGAATAATCTATGTTTGGAAGGTCTATGTCTGAGAAGCAAACCATGAAGTGGCATGAAATGAAATTAGCAGCCTTGACTGGGATGTTATAGCATCTTTTGTCTCTATTTTGGCCACCTTTGCAAACTAATGTAAATAGGGCACCAAACAGTTGTAGCTGTATCACCATGCAGGTGGTGGGAGTTTCCCATGTGCTATGCAACGCCATGCAGAACTGAAATACCCTGTCTTATGTACTATATGTTTGTGAGAAACTGGCTTTTAAAACTGTGTGAGCAGCTTTAGTCCTAGGAGTTTACACTGTAAGTGGTTGCCAGGTGTCATTCCTCCTGAGTAATCAATGGTAAAAGCCGCCATCTCTTGCCACAACTTACATTTCTTGGATTGTCATTTGTGCAGGAGAACTAATCTCACAGTAACTGCTAGTGACTCAGATCTGACACTGATACATAATCCACAGCCAGCAGTTTGATCAAAATCTCATTTTCCTACATTGTTTGTGAGCAACTTGTTAGGATTCCAACGGCACTTCAAGAGTTAAAGACAGGTTAAAAGAGGATCTCTTTCTCCTTCCTTTTTAATAGAATTTAGACAAATTTCTTATCTGCATTTTATGTTTAATGAAAGGACAATGGATTGACGAAATCATGTGATCAAAACCCAAAACAGAGGGCCTGATTCTTCTCTGCTTTGCACCCAGTGCAAAGTGGGGGTAAAATTCTACTTTTCTGATGTAGTAGTGTGTTATACCCACTTTCCAAAGGTATAAGTGACTACACAAGGTGCAGTGCAATGGAAAATCAGGCCCAGTTTCTTTGTGTGTGTGTGTGTGTGTGTGTGTGTGTGTGTGTGTGAGAGAGAGAGAGAGAGAGAAACAGGAAATTGTAACCCCAAACTTGCAGAATGCTAATCTAGTTCCTGAGGGAACAAATAAAACAGCTTTATTGTAAACTCCATAGTGTGACCAGTCCCTCTTTTGGTTTAAAAAAAATGGCAACAGTGCTTTCCACATTCAGTTCTTGTGGCAATTCCAGTAGCACTGGAAGACCCAAATGTGTAGTTACACAGCCCCAATACACACAGTTTTCTTATGGAGTATGATGGAAATTCTTTTCCTGTTTGATATTTCACCAGTTGGTTGTGCCCCATCCATTTATTGGGAATGTTGTAAATCAAGGCACTGAAACTCCATAGAGAGGCTCATAAAATACAGACTGTTTACCATTCTGTGTGGCATAAATATTGTTGCAAGCACTCACTAAACTGGCCTCAGTGCAAAACACAGGGTGGATTTATTAGTATTGTCACTTACTTTCCAAGTCAGTATCCAATGCCAACAACAGAAGAGTAGCAAAATGTGCAAGGCAGGAATTAATCATGCTTTGTATCTTCTGTGGTTATTTCAAAATTTTGGTTTAAGACACATGAGAGGCTACCCAGGATGGTATTCTGAATTTTGGAAGGATGTGAGCAGGGTGAGAGAGGGGGCTGATAAAATCAGGTGGGCTCAATCCTCAGTTGTGTCAAGTTCAAAAACAGTACAGCTTGGGATGAATGTTTGGAAGGTGGCTCTCTGCCACTATCACCTTTCTGGTCCCCTGGTACTGGGCTGGGCAGGGGCTGAGCTACAGAGCTGCTTTCAGTTATATCACCTGCAACTAGAGACTGTGGTGGCCAAAGGTCTGACTGTCCTTTGCCTTGAACCTTCTTATTGTTGGTATGCCCTCCAAGCTAGTGGTGGCAGAGGCACAGATCCAGCTATAAATATTTAAGTACAATGGAGCCATCATGTTCATGACCCAGATACGGTTGGCATTTGAAATATCAACATAGAATTGTAAGACTGGAAGGGATCTCAAGAGGTCTTCTAGTCCAGTCCTCTGAACTCAAGGCAGGACTAAGTATTATCTAGACCATCCCTGACAGGTGTTTGTCTAACCTGCTCTTAAAAATCCCCAATGATGGAGATTTCACAACCTCCCTAGGCAATTTGTTCCAGTGTTTAATCACCCTGAGAGGAAGTTTTTCCTAATGTTCAACCTAAACTTCCTTTGCTGCAATTTAAGCCCATCGCTTCTTGTCCTATCCTCACAGGATAAGAAGAACAATTTTTCTCCCTCCTCCTTGTAACAACCTTTTATGTACTTGAATCTGTTATGTCCCCTCTCAGTCTTCTCTTTTTCCAGATTAAACAAACCCATTTTTTCCCCATCTTCTCTCATAGGTCATGTTTTCTAGAGCTTGAATCATTTTTGTTGCTCTCCTCTGGATTTTCTCCAATTTGTCTACATTTTTCCTGAAATGTGGTGTCCAGAACTGCAAACAATACTCCAGTTGAGGCCTAATCAGAACTGAGTACAGCGGAAGAATTACTTTTTGTGTCTTGTTTACAACATCCCTGCTAATACATAGTCCTACAGGGCAGGCTGTTTCTGTTGTAACTATGCTAATAGATTGGCAGTAGCAGCAGGAAACATCAAGACTCACAATGTGTTGCATCTGAAGATGGGGATGGGGTTGTAAATGCAGACTAGATATACTTCATCATGTAGCGTCTTTTACAAGACCACGGGGAAGACAGCCCAGCTGTGGCATTTGATACATCTACTTGCAGAGGTGATACAAGTAGCACAGAGTTTCTTGTTACCATCTGTGACTCAGGACTTGCCTTAATTAAACGTCTAAGAAAGAGACAAAATAGATCATGTATCAAGCAATAACTCAAGATCATCTGAGTCCAGTTCTCCTCATCCTCCAGACTTTTCTGTAACTGCTAGTGATTAACGGTTAGTCTCTCTTACATAAGCTAATGTTTGTTCCAGTTACAATACAGTAATACATAATTCTAATATTTACTAAGCATAGTACCAGGTTGGAGGGATGGGAGGCAAAATTGTTTTTCAGGAACCTCACAATCTGAATAATGTGCCATCTGCCAAACCTGTTACATGGTTTACAGCTTTCTACACCAGTGTTCTGTTACGTGGGAGGAATCTAATTTTCTTTTAGTATTGGGTTTCCTAATGTTTCTTTGCAGCCGTGGTTCCTCAGTTTCCCTATCAGTAAAATTGGCTCACTAATACTTTAATGGTGTTGTAAGGATGAATAAATTAATATTTTACAATGAGGTCTTTGGAGTATTGACAGTATGTATCACTTCACTTCTGTCTATATCCTTTTGTATGACTGTAATGAGAACAAAATTACAGTTTCATCTCTGAACCAATGCGATATAATTTCAGTGTAACCATATATAGTTCAAAAGAAGAATAAATCTAAATTAAGTTGATTTCAGTTTGTTTTAAGTTTTCTTTGCTTTCCCTGTAGGTATGAACAACCTAAGTGTGATAACAGCGCCAGAGCTCATCCAGCCAAAACAAAGGATTTGTACAAAGGACGCCAGCTTCAAGGTCAGTGTAACAGATTAGTTTGCAGCACATTGTCAATGGTGCTTAACCATTGCGATAACTAGGGGGAGTTCCTTACTATTTGCCTAAATAAATAAAGGTCAGGGTGTGGCTACATTAGTCTGTCATTGACTGAAGCCTGAGAGTGGAGTTTTGAATTGAGGTGGCTGTAAATAAGGGTGTAGACATGTTGTAAGATGCAGTAGGATTTGCTTTCTCAGGTCCTGATTCTGGAAGAAAGTATATATTGTATGCTCTTTTGAAACATTCATGGTATCTCTCTATGGTACAAAAAACCTGATTTGCCCTTTAATTTGAGCCTGGAGTATGAATGAATTTCATGACTCCTTGCAAAACACCCCTACGCTGTTTCTTTTATGAAAATGGGCAGGCAGTGTTCAGGTCAAGGATAAACATTGAAATTCAGCACAAGGTCCTCAAATAGGGCTTAAATGGGACTTAAGTGGTGAATTGGCCTTAGGCTAACCTACTTCACAGTGGCGAAGTCAATAGTTACTCCAGGAATTATTCTGACCCGTAACTCACAATCCTGCCCCCATTTAAGTCTACAGGAGACTGGCCATTGACTTCAGTGGGGCCAGGACACCAAATACTTCAGTATTTAGTGACTCCCAAGAAATTAAATTTGAAGTAACAACACTTTCACTCTTCTCTGCTTGTAGGTATAAAATTTGAATAGTTAGTAGATTGCATCTTTTACATGTCGTGTCTGTGTGTAAAGAAATATTTCTTGATAGCTAAGCTGAAAAAATGGATGTTCTATTTAGTTCTGTGTATAGTGGCTTCTGGTCATTCCGATTACTAGCAAAAATCTTTGCATAAACTTATGCCAGGGGGATAATGCCAGCTTTCACACCTCTCTCTTCTTTACCCAAACCGGCAATGTTTTTATGCAGTGCAATAATGAAGATTTGACCAAAGACGGGAACTTTCTGCCAGTCAGACTATTTAAGAAAGCTTTCCATTCTGTAAGCTCCTACCTGGTAATTTCATTTTGGTTTAGTAGACAATGAGCTTTTGATGCTTTCCTTCCACTGTACAGTATTTTGCATTCTGTCATCTTTAACCCCACAAACCACTGCTGCAATGTGAACTCATAATTACTATGATGGATTCTGTGAGAGACAGATTCAGTTGCCTATATTTATGTTGCTTACCCTTAAATAACCTTTGACTTCCATGTGCTTTGTACTATTTTAATCTAAGACAAGTAGTCCTGGTGAAGTCAGTGCAACTACTCACAATGTAAGATTTTTAACAGCTGCATTAGTATTTATTATTTTTCTACTTCTGTCACAAACGATTGGCTACCTCCTCAGAGGGAATAAATCAGGATAGCGCCATTGACTTCAGTGGAACTATGCTGATTTACACCATTCCAAAGCAGGTCTTGCCTCAAACTGCCAGTTTTTATATTTCATCATTTTCTCCATCCACTGTTAAGGAGTCTATGTAGTGTACCTTGACCAAGCATAGAATTTGCTTAGGCTCAGTGTTCATCTAATGAGGAAGAGGTATTGTCATTGGGATTACCACATAGGGCTAGGTTGGTCAGCTGACGAGTAGACACCCTTGCTGTCCCTAATCCATTTCTGCAATCAGTTGCAGAAGGCAACAGCGCTCCACAACCCCCAACAAGAAGAGACTCTCATAATACCAACTGCCCCAGTGATTTCTGCCAACCCTCCCAAATTTTCCTTTTTATGTAGCTCTCTATTTATTTCATAATGCTGGCCCTGTCTCTGCTCCTACCACCCTGGAAGAAAAGTACTTGGACAAGACACAAACTTAGATCTAGTAGCACATTGAGCTAGTGCCAGATCACGGCAGGTAGGTGGCCTTTAAGGGCTTAGTTCTGCTATCCTTTCACTTATTGAGAATTTATACAGAAGTTTACTCCAACTGAACACAGTGGAAGTATTCTTGGAGATGTGCTACTCAGAGTAACAACAGTAGAACTGGGTCCTTTATGAGTATCAATGAAACTCTGTAATCCTGTGTACAAATTTATAAAATGTATTACAGTTTCATCCAAGACTGTTCTGCCTTTACATAATTTATATTGATGTCATAGGGGCATAGGACTGGAAGGAAGCTCCTGGCTCAATGTGTCCAGCCCCCTGCAGTCAAAGGCAACCCCAGTGTATAATCCCATTCATAAACATATCAAACTATTCTACAACTAGTTAAGTTGTTTGCTCCCACTATTCCTACTACAAGTCTGTTTCAGAATCTCACTCCTATGATGGATAGAAGCCTTCTTCTGATCTCTAGCATAAATTTATTCATGGCCAGTTTATAAGTATTTGTTCTTATGACAACATTGCCGTTTAGCTTAAATAGGTCTTCTCCCTCCCTGATGTTTGTCATTACATACCTCAAAGCCTTTGAATACATAGGTTCCAAATGTGACAAGTTAACATTTCAGAGTCTGATGATGAAAGAAAAAGAAGAAATATGATAACCCATATAGATGTGTTAACTTGCTAATTCATTCAGGATGTTTCCTTTGGGTGATCTTATGAACTAGTGCAGCAGCAGTGTTGTAACTTTCTATATGTGGAAAACCCATTTCCCGAGTGTTCTTCACAATATCACAGGACTTGCAGGTGTAGGACCACATTTACCATTTATTGGAGGTGGGAGAATGGTTTAAGCATTAATGCAAAGCTATCCCAAGAAGTTGTGTGGCAGATTGCAGTACCAAATATTCTGGGTTTTCAAAGTTGGCAGATGTGGGACATTACAGCTGTGTGTTGCTATGGGGAATCAGCACTCAATATACTCATTGCCAAAATGCGGGTGGCAGGAGCCTTTTGATTTTAAACAAACTTTGTACAGAACTCATACTTGAAGTGCTTATAGTTTTGCCTATCTGCCTGTCTCAACATGAAGTCAAGTTTTATCTCATACATATATCTACACACTTCACATCTTCATATGGATTTATGTAGGACATAAGATGTGCATAGTCCTTGTACTGGCTCTCTATATAGTGTGACAAAGCTCCAAGTTTGTACTTGTGGGTCCTGCGCTTCCTGGCAGATTGAGGTGCCTCAGAAACTCATCTAGGCCCCAGAGTGCCCTCCCTTTCTCAGTATAATTGGCAAGAGTCACCGCCTAGTGGGCTACCTTCATCACAGGCCAGTATGGAAGATGGAAAATGGGGGAGCCCGGGCCCACCCTCTACTCCGGACTCCAGCCCAGGGACCCTAATAGTATCAGCTAAGATGGCTGACCTTTTAGGCACAAAACACAATACAATTCCCTGGGCTACTTCCCCACAGCAGTCTCCGCTTCTTCAAACCCCACTTCACCCTTACCTCAGGGCCTCCTTCCTTCTGTATGATACGTTGTCCACCACTCAGTCTCACCAACAGCACAACTTCCTCTCACAGCTCCTGTCACCCACAGTGCACCTGACTAACTGGGAGGTTTTTATCTGGTTTCAGCCAGTCCCTGATTGGCTTCAGGTGTCCTAATTAGGCTAGCTGTTTCTACTCCTTTCCAGAAGGTTCTTAATTGGCCTGGAGTAGCCTTTGTTTGGCTATCCAGGGAACAGGGACCTACACATCCTGAGACTAATATACCTGCTTTCCAGCACTCTCCTATATCCTTCTGGTCTGACTCCGTCACAATAGGCACAAATGTCATTCTATGTGAATACAGGCTAACTTGTAATACAATACACAAAGGTGTGGAAGATGCTTCTGAATAGAGCTGATGGAAAATTTTCCATCATCATTTTTTGGGGAGGCGGGGGGGACTCACAAAATTGGATCTGACTAATATCCTCCCCCTGCCCCCCCAAAAATAAAAGGTATCTGCTTTCTGTGGAAACTTTTTTGACTTCATCATTGGCACCTGAAAACTAACAAGCAAAAAGGTACACCCTGAGAGAGAGTGTCTGGGCCAGGGTTATATTTCTTAGCTAGAAGTAACATTATCTTGTGAAGAAAAATAGTAAAGCACATGGGCATGAAGCACGCAGGCATGAACTAGGAAATATAATTGACCTGGATTTTCAGACTTAACTCTTAATTTCTATAGTTTTGTGGCTTTAAATCAGACTGTTAATATTGTTTACATTTAATTTTGGTTTGTTTAAATTTCCATTTTCCTTTAACACTGTTTTTAAAGCTCCTATAGCCATGATACTTTCTCCTCATAGCAAGGGCTAATTTGGGGGGAAAATTTAGTTAGGGTAATTTTCAAACTGTAGTACAATCTACTGGTTTGAGTTCATATGCGGATGTGCTAAAAAAAATCCTGAAGGCCCCTTTTTGATTTGTACTTTAATATCTTAATCTAATTCTTCATTTCCAAATATTTTCTTAGGGCCAGATGACTGTCTCAGTTACACCAAGAAATCAAGACTAGCTCACTAACTTCATTTCAATTATTCTGGATTATTAGTGGTTTAAATGAAATCAGTATTTCGCCTGTAATAGTTTTACGCTTCCTGGCTGTACCTTGTGTCTCCTAAAAGACCAGCTCCAGATGCTTCCTGCTAGAATATTGGCTTTGATTAAGTATCAGGTTAGTTTGAAGAAAGGATCCTATGACACTCCTCAGAAAAGATCAATATTTGTCTCTTGATATAAAAGGATTAACTGGCACCTGAAAGGTTTAGTGTTTAATATGTGGAGTTCATGCAAAGTCACAGCATAAGAGGGATATGAGCTAGTAAAAATTCCATTAGATTTCTAAAAGTTCTCCCTTAGATTAAATTCACAGTTTGGAAGTGAAATATGGAGAAGGGAACAGTATGTTCTGATGAGGGCCGAAAAACAATAGTTCATATTAATTGAAAAGACAACTCTTGACATACAATTTTTCACTGGCTCTCCTGTTCTAATGCAGTGCTTCAAATACTAGCTCTGAACAGCTTATACCGTGCAGAACAAAACTCATGATTTGAGATTTTTGTAAGAATGCTTCATAGCTCAGTGCAGCTTTTTTTGGTTGTTGGCAATTCATTTTCATCCCATAGTTTCATGAGGATAAGTTAGTCTTCACTTCCTCTCCATGTCGAATGGTGCCAGCACTGAGTGGCAGTCAGTCTTCAGGCACATTCTTAAGTGTTTTAATGCTTAATACTTTGCTTATTTGAAAGGCATTAAGTGCATATCTCTGAACAAAGAGCATATTCCTGTGAGCTTCTGATTGTCAAGACAAGTGCTCAACTGGCACACTTCTTTCTCAACTGAATTATGAATTTATGAAGATTATATTTTTCTGATGTAACCAGTGTGTTCACTAACTCAGCTAATATTTTAAAGATCCCTTTCTGTTACTAAATATTAAGCTCTGATAGGCCCAATCTAGATGTTCCCTGGCAAAACAACCAGTGGAGTTGATGAGTGCTTTGCCTGAGCTCTAAATCTATCTTCCTGAGACCCCCTATACCTAACTTAGCAAGAGAAGAACCGATAACTTGCATAACTGGTAAATGCTGTCTGTGTTTGAGAGCAGTCTATTTATTTAAAAGTTGAATCCACAGCTATAGAATGTAGTGACAGCTCTACCCTTCGCACACATTAGAACTGGATACAAAACAAATGAACAGCAAGTTTGGAATAGAACACGAAGACAATAAGGGCAAGATAGGTATGAAATATGTGGTTTGATTTCTACAGAGGCAAATGAGGGCTGTGGAAATTCTGAATGCAGTAGAATAAATGTTTCACTGCATGGCGAGGGCAGGGTGGGGAGGGGGCATGGAGAGTCTACATAGAGCATCCATACTTTCTGGAGAGTACTCTGAGCATTGGTCAGTCAGGCTCTGTACACCCTAGCACAGAGGGTTATTTGGGGAGGGGAAGAAGTAGGCCGGAGACAGGTGGATTCACTGGCCAAAACTCTCTACAGTGTAGGAGTAAAGCAGCCAGAGGTTCTGCATTCTCCAAATCTGCAATAGTAGCTCCAGAGCAGCTGAACCTGGGGAAAAGCATCTGTCCTCATCAGCCTATGCCTGTTCAGCTGGGCTTTGTGCTGGGAAGAGGATCTGGCTCTAATCTCATTAGCTAATCATCATTTTCTTGATTTTACCATGGGCAGATCAAGGAACACTACATGAAGAAGAGAGAGAACAGAAAATGCAATAACAAAACAAGATAAAACAAAGTGTTACTGTTTTTTTGATACAATACCTGGATTGCAGTAGCAACATAACACAATAGGCTTTAGGTTATACAAGAAGCCAACGCCTGTAGTTATTTTTCAAGGCTCAGTAACTCTCAGTCAGTATTCTTGCTTCCTGGATGTCCTGTCCTGACCCCCGTAGCCAGAGCTGGCCTGGCCATATCACTAGTGATTATCTCATCCACAATTAACATTAACTGATTATTTAAAAAAAAATCACCAAAACCCTAACCAAGTCAAGAGCTGTTTAATGCTTCCAGTTTAGTGACAGTTTGCTGAATAATACAAAGTGAAATTTACAGCAAAAGCAATTCAGCTAGCAGTAAAGCACCACTGGAAGACAGCTGTACCAATGGTAGCAAGAGAGAAAAGCTGGCTGATTAAAATGTGATACTACTGGCTTGGCCATAGCATTCCCTTCACTGCTCACGTAACCTTTTAAAAGTGTTATGTAAATTTTAAAAGGGCTAAATGGGGAGTAATAACTTCTGACTGCATTTGCTTTTCAGCATATTTTTAAAAACTGAATTTGTATGGAGCGAGGCAGAAGTTTGTAAATTCTGCCCTCCCACCTTCCCATAAGAGCTTTTCATAATGGAGCTCCTGTTGAACACTGCAGTCTTCCCAAGTATGTGCTGCTCTATTCCATAGTTAATGTGTCTGTTGTAGAGGTCAACTAATATAGTTGCAGGAAAGTGCCCTTACAAACAGATGAGTGCTAAGATAGGAAGCCTTCAGTCATTTTTTTTGTCCTTAGAATGGAAGAGTCTCCCTTTAAAGTCTGGTACACAGCAAGTCTACAGCTATGATCCCCTCACATCATCCTCTCTCCCATGCTCTGATAAATGAGTTTCTGGTTGTACTTTTGTTATAGTAGCCAAATTATGGTTAACTAAAAGGGCATTATTCCTGGAAAATAAAGGGCCAAATGGACATAACTGAAGCTCCATTGAAGTAAATAGAACTATGCTGATTTACAGATGTTGAGTAAGGAGCAATTCAGGCCCCACTGAAGTCAATGGGAATTTTGCCACTGAGTTAAATGAGGCCAGGATTTCACCCCTAATATTTTTGGATGTGGAAGAGGCATTTATACAATAAACATTTATAGCATATTGCTATTTTTGCTTGGTGAAAAGCCTGGGCTAAATCCAATGAAGCCTCTTTTGCAATAAAACCAAAGCATAACTTCAAAAAACAAACAAACAAACAAACAAAACCCACCACTAACACACCCATCAAAACAACAAAACGTAATTCTGAGAAATTTCTGGGTGGATGCTGTGATGGGTTCAGTCACAGAGACCCCCTTTGGATTGTCAACTGACGTTCTGGAATTACCTCTGAGCCAGGTTGGGACTCCACAAACCTGCTTTGTTGAGCTAGACATGCTAATCTGCTACAACATAGACCCAGGTCTGGTCCATGCCCCCAAAGCTGCAGACTATAACCAAAAACTGCTCAGCAGATCACCTATCTCCAGCACCCAGTCACCCAGCTTCCAATGAGATCCAAACCCCAAATAAAGCCATTTTACTCTGTATAAAGCTGATATAAGGTAAACTTAAATTGTCCACCCTCTGTAACACTGATAGAAATAGATGCACAGCTGTTTGCTCCCCCAGGTATTAATCACTTACTCTGGGATAATTAATAAATGAAAGTGATTTTATTAAGTATAAAAAGTAGGATTTAAGTGGTTTCAACTAATAAAAGACAGAAAAAAGTAAGTCAACAAGCAAAATAAACCAAAACCATGCAAGTCTAAGCCTAATACATTAAGAAACAGTTTACAGGTAGAACCTCATTCTCAGAGATGCTCCAATAAGCTTCTCTCACAGACTAGACTCCTTGCTACTCTGGACCCAATCTTTTCCCCTGGTGCAGTCCTTGTTAGTTCCCACAGACATGTTAGGTGTTAACTAGGGGTTTTCTCATGACTAGCTTTGTTCTGTTCCACCCACTTTTATAGCTTTGGCACAAGACGGGAATCTTTTGTCTCTCTGCCACCGTTTCTTCTAATGAAAAAGCACCAAGTTTAAGATGGATTCCACCATTCTTCCTGGGTTGGCTTACACGAACACAGGAAGATTTGCAAGTAAACAGAGCCTTTTACGACCAATTGTCCTAGTCCATGGGAGCCATCAAGATTCTAAACCACCATCAATGGCCCACACTTTGCATAATTACAATAGGACCTCAGAGTTATACTTTACATTTCTAGCTTCAGATACAAGAATGATACATACATACAGATAGGATGAACATGCTCAGTAGATTATAAGCTTTGTAATTATACTTTAAAAGAGACCTTTCAAATAAAGAATATTCCAGTTACATCATATTCACAGAAGTGACAAAGAGTCCTGTGGCACCTTAAAGACTAACTAAAGTATTGA